>CM053773.1:89190447-89214536 GCA_028658325.1 Potorous gilbertii | reverse complement strand
TCCTCCTTCTCCTCCTCCTCCTCCTCCCTCTCCTCCTCCTCCTCCCTCTCCTCTCCCTCACACCAGCCATGACTCTTCTCAAAGGTAAAGTGCAGGTTAATTTACTTTATTTTTGGTTTATATTGTGTACTAATCATTACTATTTCGGGTGCATTAGGAACAAAAAAGTACTTAAAATTATAAATAATTTTATATGAGTATTTCTGAGGATGTGGTTCTGACCATTCGACTTTACACTATTATTTTCTGTGGGAAAATTCACTTTGTAATACGAACAAATCGCATGGTGAGCAGAATCCTGGAACGAGTTAAATTCATAAACTGAGGTTCTACCGTATAGGAGTCATAGGATCGTAGAAATAGAGCTGGAGAGGACCTTAGAAAGAACTCCAGTTTATCTGTAACTTAGCGCTAACATAGTTAGGGCATTGAAAAGTTGTGAGTTGCCTATGATCATGTAGCTAGTACGTGACTGAGACAAGATTTGAACCCAGTTCTTTCTGTTTTGTAGGCAGGCCTCTATTCTCTATACTATTCAGCCTCTCACAGACTGATTTCGACTCTTTAAATGTCAGATTAGGAACCAATTATTAGGAAATTCAGTTGTCTATGCGTATACACACATATATATGTACATGTGCTTACATGTATATATGTCTCTGTGTATATTTCCTTTTGCACGCATATATGTATCTATCTCAATAGGATCAGCAATTTTAGTTCTGTACATAAAACCACAGATTATAAAAGTCACCTTATACGCCTTTGTAATGGTAATTTCAGGTTAATGGTGGATGGGGAAGAGTTAAAGATCTTCCCTGCCCATTAATAGGCTTGAATACATTTTGTTAATTTTTTTTGAGGCATTAGATCAGAGGATCCTGCCCTTCTACTCTGAAAAGTGTATAAATAATCTGAGGTGAGATTTTACATTGGGGCTTAGTTTTTGGAAGATGTGCCAGATGAGACAAAGGGTAATCACTAAGGGTTTGAAAACTCAGATGTTGGTGCTTCTCTCTCTGGTAACTATGTATGTTTTGTGGTCAAACAGTTGGATCTGTCTGTTGATCTGTGATTTATGTATTGTTTATGATCAGACAGTTGGAAGCCCTCTCTCTTGATCTTTATTTCTCTGTTTGTATTTTCTCTGAAGTACAGGGTGCTGGCTTTTCCCCCTTAACTAAGTGAATAATATATGTGCTTGATTAAAGTAGATTGTTGATCCCTCAAAAGTGACTTTTCTTTTAGAAAAGCAGATCTAAGACCCTGTATGCAGGCCCTCCTGTGTATGCTTGCTGTTACACCCTTGCATGTAATAAGCATGTAGGAAGAATTCAAACTCGAGTACCCACATAGAAAGTTATTTGGGTTTAAGAGCATATAGGTGGGGCCATATGAACTTGTTTTAGGTAACTTAAAGGTAAACCATTAGCTCATTTTATAGAACTTGAAATTACCTGAAAATTACAGCACTAAGAAATCTTCTTGAGTAAATTATGACTGTATTAGATGTTTATCAATAGCATAAAATAAAAGAAGTGGTTGGGGGAACAAATTCTGGAAACCAGGAATACATATATATCTTGAAAATGTTGTAGGTAGTTGAAAAATTCTTAAATGTGCTGTAAAATTTTTTCTACTAGACATATTACTTGCATGTCTGGTGTGCCACAATACTGGCTACCACCTTAGCCCTTTCTTTCCAGGCAGGAGTATTGAGCATGGAGATGGGCATAATATTGAATTTTTTGTGTGTGTGTGGGAATTTTATTATGGAAGACATTTCTCTCTATAGAAATTTAATTTCAATAAGCTTTGCTGTTTTGTAAAGTGAGGAAAACCTGTTGTAATATTCAGCAATGCTATTACCATTTTAATTCCAGTATCTGCTCATGGTTGTTGAAAACATTTGATTTTTTTCATCTCATTTAGCCTCATTCATTCAATAAATATTTTTTGAATGAATGTGGTGAAGATATTCTAATGGATAGCTGAGAAAAAGAAATGGTTGTTTGAAGGAAAAGGCATTCAAGTCTTCCAAGAGAGAATTAAATCACTACCACTTCTCCATGGATGCCAGTTGACACACTACAGGAGTCAGAGTCCAGGAACTCTGGGAATTGCCTCACCCCTTCCCACCCTAGACCACTGACTGACCTGTTTCCAGTCCAACTCTGCAGCCATCATGTAGAGAATCAACTCTTGTGAACTCCTGGTCCTGAAACAAAATTCTTCACTGTTAAAGTCCTTAGCATTGTCACATGGTTCAACATCAGAAAAAGATATTGTTTTATCAATGGAAGTAAAACTAATGAAGATTCATTACCATCTCTTTTGCCTGTTGCACCCTAATGACTACTGGGCTTTTTGAGATCCCTCAGAGCTAAGACCTATCTGTCTTGTCTCTCTCATTAGGATGTGAATTTCTTGAGAGTAGGGACTATGCTGTTTTTCTCTTGGTATTCCCATGCATAGCACAGTGCATTTCACTTAGTAAGCACTTAATAAATGCTTATTCATTAATTTTTAAAAATGCTTTGTAATTTGTGCTTATCTAATTGCTGTCAGTAATACTAAAAGCTGCTGTGATTCATTCTTTATTGGACACAGATGTTTTTCCTCTACCGCCTGTTATAACCAGTAAAATTTATTAAGCGTCTCCTGTGTGCCAGACACTGTGCTAAATGTGGAGGATACCAAAAAAAAGCAGGGGAAGAAAAAGACAGTCCCTATCCTCAAGGAGTTTACAATCCAACGAGGGAGACCACATGCAAACGAATAGGAGCAAAACAAGCCATATACAGGATGAATAGGAAATAGTTAATAGAGGAAAGGCATTGGAATTAGGAAGGGTTGGGGAAGGTTTCCTGTAGAAGGTGGATTTTAGTTGGGGCTGAAAGGAAGCTATGGAGAGCAGAAGTTGAGGGAGAGTGTTCCAGGCTTGGAAAGTGACCAGAGAAAATGTCCAGAACATTGACTATGTAGTTAGAGAATCTGTGTGTAGATCCTGATTGTACTGTTCTGCATCCTGTATGGCTGTGGGTACTCACTTAACCTTCATAGGCCTTATTTCCTCATCTGCAAAATGGGGTTGGATGAGGTGATCTTTATGGTTCCTTTTAGCCCTTAGTCCTACTTAAGTACATTCTGTGGTATGGAATTCTGTCATGTAATTGGGATAAAGGAAATAGATATTTTTGATACTGTGTTAACTTTGATATATACCATGCTGTTTAATTGGGAAGCATGAATGTATATGTGTATGTACAATCGTATGTACATTTTTACATGTATATTCTGGAAGAAAACATTGACTTTCAAAACTTCGATGACCTGTTGACAGAGTTTCATTTTCCAAACTAATCTTTCATTTTAGGAAAGTAACTCTCTTATAGTATTGCTTTGAATTATCTGGGAATCTTGAAGTATTTTTTTCTTATTGTTTTGTCAGAGGATTTGGGGGGCTGTTTTGACCCCTAGCTGATGTTACTTGATCTAAGTGTTGAGTTTTTCTCTTCTCTCAGCAAAGTCAATGAAGGCATCTTGTGTATTTTCCCAGAAATGAGAAGTTTATGAGAAAAAATTAAATTCAGTGATTTATTTGGCTGCATTTCAGGGATTTTAAATGAGAAGAAACCAACGAAATGACAGCTAAATGTTTCTATTTATATGTTTTTTGAAGTAATGAATTTTCATTGATTTTTCTCTGGCTCCATTTGTACTGTTTCTTACTGTGCACAAACAAATGTTGAATGAGCATTTTATAGTCTTTAAAAGAAGTGACATGTGGGATCCGACAGCCTGTCATGCATTTTCTTTTAATACTGTTTTTCTTGTGGGTGGGGGGTGATGCATGCATTTTAAAGCAAAAGAGTCCAAAAATCCCGTCCTCAAGTGATCTCAAAGTTTATTTCACCAATAATCTTAAAAATAATCCAGAACTAAAACATCACAGATCTATAGACACATTTTACCAAGGGCCGTACTTCATTTTCCTAAATCACACTTCAGTGAGAAGGTATTGTAAGTAAAGAAGTCAGTTAAATTTAGTCAATATTTATTTGCCATGCAAAATTGACCAAAAAAACTCCAGCCCCTAGTTACATGCTATCCTAAAATCAAACAATCAACAGGCATTTGTTAAGGACTTGCTTATAATGTGCCAGATATTGTACTAAGTGCTGGGTATACAAAAACTAAAGCAAGACAATTAATTATTGCCTTCATGGGATAGTGATGTAGAGGTGAGTGAACTTAAGAATTGCCATTTGAAAGAGGTTGTCTTGATCTGAGTTCTGAAGGACATTCAAATGGGATTTCAACAAGTGGAGAAGTAGAGTTTATAAGGTACGGGGACAATCTATGTGCTGTGTGGAGGAAGAAAATGAAAGGTTGTTTGGGGGACAAGCAAGCAGGCCAGGCCTGTTTGATTGGAGCACAGCATGTATGAGTAGAAATAGTATAATCAGCCTAGAAAAAATAGGCTAGAGCCAGATTGTGAGGGGCTTTGCCAATTTTGCATTTTATCCTAGTAGCTATAAAGAATCCCTTGAGTTTTTTGAGCAAGGAAGATGATCAGACCCTCCTGTTTTAGAAATTTGAATTTGGAAGCTGTGTGGAGCTTGGATTGGAGAAGGAACTCAATTAGGAGCCCATTGCAGTAGTTTAGGCAAGAGGGGAGGAGGGAGAGTCTGAAGTAGAGATACTGTGAATGGAGGAAAGGGGGAAGATGTAAGAAATCTTGAGAAGGTTGAATGTATAAGACTTACCAACAAATTGGATATGGGGGATGCATAAGAGTAAGAAGTTGAGGATGATACTGAGATTGTGGTCCTCGGTCACTAGGAGAATAGTGGTACCCCAGAGACAAATAGGAAAATTTGGGGGAGTGGATTTAAGGGCCAATATACGGAGGTTGGTTTTGAACATGAAATTTTTGAGCACCCAATTAGAGATATGGAACTGGAGCACAAGAGAAGGTGTAAGACTGAATATATGGAGTTGGTAGACATCTGTTTAAGATGATAGTCAAATCTATGGGAACTGATGAGATCATAAAGAGTTCAAGAAAGAAAAGAAAAGGCCTAGACAAGCGCATTTGTGTATATCCTTTCATCGAGAGTATGGGGTGATAATACTGCAAAGGAGACTGAAAATAATTGGTCAGTCAGGTAGAAAAAGAACCATTATAGAGGAGTATTGGAAATCCACTGAATAGAGTGTATCTACCTAGTTAACAATGTTAAACACTTCAGAAAGGTCAGGGTAAATGAGCACTGGGAAAAGCCTATTGGATTGGACATTAAAGAGATAGAGATCATTAGTGACATTGGAACAAGCAGTTTCACTATGTGGTGGGGAAACCAGATTGCAAAGGGTTGAAAAGGTAATGGCAGATCAGAAAGTGGAAGTAATTAGTGTAGATAACTTAATTTTTTTTATTCATGCCTTTTGCTTTTATGTTACATTTATTTCCAAATGCCTCCTCCATCCCATCAAGCTTTCTTCTGACAAAAATTTTTATGTAAAAATAAAACTTTATCAAAACCAAACCAACTCAGTGATTGTTTCTGATAGCATAACCAACTTTCTGCACCAACAGTACTTCACCTCTTCAAAATAGAGAAAGTATGTTTTCTTTAACTTTTTAAAAATTATGAACTAGAAAATTAATAGCAAACATAAGCGTTTTCATATACAAAGAAAACCTGAAATGAGGATTGGTTGCATATGAAACAATTAAATCTATTTTATATGACAAGTTAAAAAAATTTATTTATATATAAATATACATATATATGTATATATTATATATACATATATATGTATATTTATATATAAAATATTTGTTTATATATGGGCTCCTAATTGGTTTCCTATTCCACTTCATGCTCCACACAGCTTCCAAATTCAAATTTCTAAAACAAGGAGGTCTGACCATATCACTTCCTTGCTTAAAAAACTCAAGGGACTCTTTATAGCTACTCCTATAAAATGTGAAATTGACAAAGTCCCCTCACAATCTGGCTCTAGCCTATTTTTCTAGATTGATTGTATTATTTGTACTCATACATTCTATAAATATATATATTATATATTATACACACACATATGTATATCTATGTGTATATATATTTACCAATTATAATCATTGTCCTGGTTGTTTAGTCCTTTGAACTTCTGTTCTCTAATATGTAATTTTAAATGTTTAATTGATATTCTTTTCTATAATTTTTTTCTACACTATCCCACCTCCACTCAAAATTCTCTCTCTTGCCCCCAAATTCAAAAAAACTGCCATTAAAACAAATACATGTAATGAAGCAAACTGAATTTATATTGTATGGGTTGTATCTGCAAATGTTATGTCACATTCTCATCAATAGTCTGTCACCTTTCAATGAAAGGCATGCTTCATCATTAGTCTTCTAGAATAGTGATAGGTCACTGAATTGATCAGCTCTAAAGTCTTTCATTTCCCTTTACAATGTTGCAGTTATTGTATATATGTAATTAACCTAGTTCTGCTCACCCCACTCAGTTATGAGTTCATAAAAGGCTTTGGGAGGTGCTGTTTTTCTTATCTCTTCTTTGGAGCCAAGCTTGATCATTGTAGTTATAGAGTATTCAATTTCATTTTATTATGGTTTCTATTTACATTGTTATAGTCTTTGTGTAGATTGCCTTCCTAGTTTGTTTACTTCACTCTGTACCAATTCCTAAAAGTCTTGGTTTTCTAAATTCCTTTTGTTCATCATTTCCTATGGTCCAATAATATTTCATTACATTCAAATACCACAATTTGTTTAGCCATTCTCAATTTAAGATGTGTACTAGGGGTTTCATGTTTGTGAAAAAAGTTCCTATTGTCTCCCTTTTTACCTCCAAGAAAGACTATTGGCAAACATTTTTTTTCCTGTAAAAATGGAGGAGGAAAGTAAGTGAGAGACAAGCATGAAAACCTGCTAACCAAGTAATTTTCTTCCCAAACAGTTGTTTAAACTTTTGAAGGTTTAAATAAGATACCAATGGGGAAGCCAGTAGAATTAGTCTGAGTAGGAGAGGAACTCTTTGATTTGAGAATTATTTTTGATTGAATAAACTTGTGGAAAGCATATGATCAGAATTAATGCCAATGATTTATAGTTGATATAACCCATTTTTGTGATGAAAAAGGCTTTTGTGTAAGTCAGGAAATAGGATGAAAAGACAGCTTATTCTAGTGTGAAAGTCTTTTTTGACCTGAGTTTGGGACCTGGCTCTGCTAACTTGTTTAGCTGTATAGTCTTGGACAAATCAGTCTATCTTTCTGGGCTTCAACTTCCTTATCTGTAAAATGATGGCCCTAGATGATCTCTAGCTCTGCCAGTATGATTTCTAAGTATAATTAGAAGTTTCTTGACATTTTGGGGGGTCAACAGGGGTAGGTGTGGAAAGAAGTCATCGTCTGGGGCAGTGGTTCTCAAAATGTGATACAGATATTCCTGGGAGTCACTGAGACCCTTTCAGGGGGTCCATGATATCAAAACTATTATCATAATAATGCTAAGACATCTTAATTTCTAATACAGTAGCTCAATAGAGCTACCCCATATAAACAACATTTCTTTGGGAGCCGTAGTGGTTGCCAATAATTTTTAAGAGAATAAAGGAGTTCTGAGATTCAAAAGTTTGAGAACCATTACTGTAAGGAGTTAGTTTACAAGCAGTAGTGTGTGTAGTCATCAAAATGCTCAAAATTTCTCATTTTAAAAGTAATATTGAATTTAAAGGGAGAACCAAAAAATGTAAATGGATCTCCAATGATCCTCCGTCATTTGGAGACTGATAATAATAGTTAGAATTTAAATAATGCTTCCGGACTTCACAACAACTCTGTCCGGTAGGTTGAAGAGGAGAAAACTGAAGCTGAAAGAGGTAAAATGACTTAGCCAGGGTTATACTTAGTGGCACCTAGGTGGTGCAGGGCATAGAGCACTGGGCGTGGAATCAGGAAGACGACTCTTCTTTAGTTCAAATCTGGCCTCAGATATTTAGTAGCTGTGTGACCCTGGGCAAGTAAGTCACTCTTTGCCTCAGTTTTCTTATTTATTTGTAAAATGAGCTGGAGAAGGAAATGCAAACCACGCTAATATCTTTGCAGGAAATCCATGGATAGAGGCATGAAGAGTTGGACATGACTGAACTCAGCAACAAAAATAAAGGTTACACAGCTGGTGCCTGAGGCAGGATTTAAACTTGGGTATTTTTTGAGTCCCAAGTTTAGCATAATGGACAGAATGTCCCTTGCATCATTTAGTCACCATTCTACAGTGGCCAGATGGTATTGTTAGAATCCTGTACATTAATAGTACTGGTCAGTGTCCTGTCTTCCAATAGCCTCTAAGCACACTATGCAACTTACAGAATAAAACAAAGCAACCTGTTTGATGTTTGAAGCAAGGTGAATATGGATCTCTGAGTGATGATGGTTCAATTCCTGACTCTGTGTTTGCAATATTTTATCAGTTAAATGTTTATTGAGCTTTCCAAAGCTGAGAAAACAGTCTGAGCTTTGTGAAATAATTAAAGGCTTGTGCATTCACTTCCAAGGGCCTATAATTTGAGATGAATAACTTTGTAGTAGAAGGAGATGGGCACATCCTTTACCAAGTTCTACTCTCCACCAGTTCTGAAGATGGGTTTTTAAAGGATGGAAAGCTTTCTCTGAGTATTAGCTGTTGCTTTTATATCCATCAATATAGAAGACATTTGCAGGGGAACTAACATTATTGTAAAAGAGAGGCCAGAGCAGAGACTTCCATATGAATCCCTACTGTCCATCATTAGCTAAGTGACTAATGGAAAGTCATTGGTATACTCTGGGTTTCTTTCCTTATTTGTAAAATGAGGGAGTTAGACTGAAATTCTCTAAGGTTGATTGCTGCTGTAACATTCTGTTGTACTTTTTATATTCTGTCCTTGGGCAACAGCCAGTGAATTGATATGTTATTTGAGGAGCTAAACTTTTTTAATTTAGGGTGTCCAAAAAGCTTAAAACTGCAGTAAGACTTTTGGGATATGCTGTATTTTTGTTATCACTCAAAATGAAACTAGAACATATAAAGAAGTCATAGGATAGTTCATAGGGTTTCTTCAGTGTAGCAAAAAAAAAAGGAATTGGTAGAACTGATTGCATTCTGTGGCCCAAGTTGTCATCTCATGATACACTTGGTCATGTTACCTTATCATACTGTCAAAGGGCATGAATAAACTTATGGTCATAAAGATAATTTTAGCTTATGCATCAGCATTTGTCAGTGTTGAGAAGTAGAGAATTGTGTGGAAACTTGGCAGCATCCTTCAAATTAGGTCAAGTTATATCTTGATACTTTGAGTTTAGTGGGAAGGAAGGTGTGGCAAGATAGCAAAAACTATATTGGGGAATTGTAACACCAATCCCATACCCATAACTGCCACTATGAATATGCATGTGTGTTTCCAGGGTAAATTTGCAAAATATAAATAACTCTCATTCTCAAAGGCAAAACCAAAGTATTTATTTGGGACATCATTAGAATACCAGGAGGTAAGATTTAACAGGGTACTTTATCACTAACCCAGGGAGCACTGACATCTTAAACCTTTTTTGTGTCAGGCCTTGCCACAAAAACAAGTTCCCCTAGACAAATTCTGTCCACTCACAACTGCTTCTCTCTCTCTCCCTCTCTCTCCCGTATTCCCCCCTACCTCCCTTGGGCAAGCTCCTCTCAGTCTGAGCTCCATGGGGTCACCTATTAATGTGCAAGGAAGATCTTCCTATTCTATTAACATTACAGGAATATAGTTTGGGATCAGGAAATGAAGGAGTCAAAAGTTTATAGATTACTCAGAATCCTTATGCCTATATTTCATAAATATTTTATTCATTATGAGATTTGGAAGTGTTGGATATGATGAGCAATTGAACATTTCAGATGTTCAAATATGTTTGTCATCTCTACTTAAAAGTTCCTTCTAATCCAAACAACAACTCAGTGTTTGTCCATCTTGTGTAACTCTTATCCATATCCTTACATAAATTTTCCATAGTAGTGGGTCTACCCTAAATTCTGGAGGCTACTTTATTTCTCTTCATATCACAAGGGTAACTTTGGATCTTTCCTATTATACAATTATTTGAAGATGTATTTTGCTGGTTTATTTAAGTTCCTGATTAGTTCCGTTATAGCCTGCATACATCTACTGTATGCTTTGCTGTTGCCCTCTGTGTGATAATCATTTTAAATTATTCAAATGAGTTGTAATCTATATCTTACTACCATATAGCCAAACTCGTAGTAGAACGTTGATATTGAAAAGATGGACCTTTGCTTTCAAAAGAAGCTTTGAGACATCAAATTTGTCTTGTTTTTTCCTGAAGACACATCTTTCCTACTTTGCTTCTCTTGCTCAACCCTGGGCCCAGCTTATCATCAGTCCATATACTAATGGTACAGTAATTTGTACATTACATGATGCATATTGTAATTTGGGCAATAGTTATTTTTGTCTACTTGGACTTTCTAGTTTATATAGTTTATGTAGTCAGTCTAGTTTATGTAGTTATGTAGTCTAGTATTACACAAACTCTTTGTGTAATAATAGTTCTCTTCTAGGAGGTCCTGCAGTGTTCTGGGGTTTTTATGCAGGTGACACAGGGTCATCCACAAGGAAGAGAATCGGTAGAATCTCATTATCCATAGGTGATTCCTTTTCAACTTGGACCTAATTTGGACTTGGATCTCTCCCATGTCAGTGGTGAACGCTTTTGGGAAACCTCTCCTTGTCTTTTTTGTGCCTTGCCTGGTCCATAATCAGAGGGTCACTGACTAGAGTTATTTCTGTTATTAAAGCTTTTGAGGAATTTTGAATGATTTTAACATATAGGTCAGACATCTTGTTTAAAAAAAAAAATACCTGTAATTCAGTTCAGTTGTGCGTGTTTGTCCTTCATTGCCAAAGAAGACCATGCCATCAGACAAATGATGACATGACTTCAATTCAGTAAATATTTACTAAGCGCCTCCTGTGTGCCAACACACATCTGTGTGCCAGCACTAGGGATACAAATAAGAAGAACATGGGGAGGACAACACATAAAAGGAAGCTTGAAGGGTAGGGTGAAGAACTTCTGGAAGTGCTGGGAGTGGGGACATCTTAATCCATGGAGTTATGGAATGTGTTGACTATCCAAGGCAATGTTAGTAGTGGAGTGAGGAGATTAGAAGTGCTCAGTTTATCCTGAATAGGGCATCTTCTACTTTCTTTCTTTGGTCAATTTTGAAGTGGGAAAGATGTGATCCATTATTGAATATTGCTTGAGAAGGCCTGTTTATTTATTATTAATATACTTATCAAAGATATTGTCTTACATAAAGGTTTTTTGTGAATGGGAAAGTGGTTACTCAGGTTTGTAACTACTGATATTTTCTCAGTTCTTTTTTTTGTGTGTGTATTGATGAGGGTCATGTGTGTGTGTGTGTGTGTGTGTGTGTGTATGTGTTTTACACACTTTTAGTATCTTACCCCCTCCTTCAGATATTTTGTATCCCTCAGGACTTTTCTAATTTTGTTTTATCCAGTGTGGATCTCTTCTATATATGCTTTGTCCAATTTGGCTTCTTCCATCTTTTTTCCTTTCAGTGCTATTACTTCCTCTCTCTCTCTCTCTCTCTCTGTATATATGTATACACACACACACACACACACACACACACACACACGCACACACACACACACATACATAGATAGGTAGATGTCTGGGATTGATTAGCATTGAAGTGTGGTGGTTTCACTACCCTTGATGGAGAAAACAGTTTGTTATGATTTTTTTAAACAATTTTTTCCCCATTTTTCTTTTTACTGTCCTCTTTTTGTCCTAAAATGGCCTTGGGATAATTTGACTTGGATTCTTAGCAAGACTTTTTAAAAACTAATTTTGCCCTCCACTTTTTTCCTCTACTTTATGAGACAATAATGCTTATAATCATTCATTTTCCCTTTTTGTTGGATTTTATAAATAATTAATTTCTGGTGGCTATTTCTTTTTCTTTTGGCTCATAAGATATTGGCCAAGGGACTTTGTGAGCTCCTGGTTTCCTGATTGTGGCAATTGATTTACATTGGTTAAACTTGTTTATAGAGTTGTTACAATCAGTATGAAAGTCATTTCTGTTGTTTGTTTCCCATTCTTTGTCACCAATAACTTGTTTCAGTATTTCAAGATTCATTATTCAGTCAGTTATCATTGACTTGCTTGGCATATATGCCTAGCAGTAGTATTCCTAGATCAAAAGCTATGAGCATTATAGTAACTTTCTTAGTGTTAGTATCATTTGATAGTGACTGAACCATTCACAGCTCTGCCTACACTGCAGGGAAGGAGTATGGTTGCAAGAAAGTAGTGCTTAGAAAAAAAGGAGGAAAATGCAAGTTTTACAATCATAGCTTTATTTAAATATGAGTGGATTAAAAAAACTAGTAAAATGAATGACAGAGTAATATTCAGCTTTATGTCATATCTTTTCTCAATATTCTTTCTTACTTTTTATTAATTCTGATCTTAACTCTGAGAAGTTGTTTTTATGTTCATTGGCAGTTGATTGATAGCTAGGTGCCACATCAATAATAAATCTTTCCTATTCACTAAAATCTATTTCATTTTTATGTTGCTTGGGGTTTATTGTGTCCAGAGTCTATCAGTTCTTTTTTCAAAGAAAACTGTCTGAAATAAAGGAATGAGACTTAATTTTATTCTACATGTCTTTGGTCCCTTTCAATTATCATTCCTGAAACGTTTTCATCATATATTTTTCTCCATTTCTCTCCCTTTTCCTCTTCTCTGTTTTGTCCAAGTCTTTTCCTTTTCCCATTCGTGCTTTGAAATCACCAGCTATCAGTATGTAATTTGAATTTTTGGACATGACGATCAATAAAACAAAGAAAAATACAAAATTATACTCAGTCCTGGGTGACCCCTTCTCCTTTTGCAGTGATGTTGATAGAGTGGTTGATTTCTCATGCCTTTGAAGATTTTCCAGCATTGAAGAAGCTATCAAAGCTTTTTTCTCTGCTTGCATAGCCTTGAGAACCCAAAGACAATACCACACCATGGTAGACATTTAGAGAAGCACTTTTTTTTGACATGAACTGTATTTCCCAGTTTATCCCCATTTTCCCCCTCCTACTAAGGCATCACTTATAACAAAGTATACCAACAAAATTGGGAGGAAAACAGTTCAGCAAACCTAACCACATCAATGAAGTCTGGTATTGTTTGTTTGCATTGTAAGTTCGTTGTATCCTATTTCTTCCCAGAAGGAAAAGTATTAAATTGAATTAAATGTGAATCTCTTCTTTAGGTTCAATCTTGGTTATTATAATTTTGTAACATTTTGATTCTATTTTATTGCTTTTTTTCTTCTATGTACCTTATTGTAGTTATTGTGTATATTGTTTTCATGATATTGCTGTCTTCTACTCTTCTTCTATCTCATGTATCAATTTATGTATATGTTTTCTTTCTTACTAGAATGTAAGCTCCTCAAGGTCAGAGGGTAGATTTTTTTTTTATTTGTTTCTACAGCACTTAGTACGTAGTAAGCATTTAGAATGCTTGTTTATTGCTTACTTCCCTTTATTTCACTTTATATGTCTTCCTATATTTTTATGCATTATGATATTTATAGTTTCTTATAGTTCAGTAATATTCCATTACATTCATGTACAACAACTAATTTAGCCATTCCCTAGTCAATGGGAATGTATTTTACCTCCAGTTCTTTGCTACTATGAAAAGTATTGCTATTAATATTTTATTGTACATAGAACCCTTCTCTTTTTATCATTGACTTCCTTGGCATATATATGATTAACAGTGACATTTCTAGATCAAAAGCTAGGGGTATTATAGTTACTTTCTTAGTATCTTTCAATAGTGACTGGACTGCTCTGCCTACACTGTAGGGAAAAAGTATGGTTGCAAGAAAGTAGTGCTTAGAAAAAAAAGGGGGGAGAGAGATACAAGTTTAACCATTGTAACTTTAGTTAAATGTGAATGAATTTAAAACTAGTAAAATGAGTGACAGAAAGAGTAAGAAAACAAATCCCAGCAATCTGTTATTTACAAAAAACATCTAAAAAATTAGACACATGTAAAATTAAAATGAGAGATTCCAAAAAAATATGCTGTTTACCATTTTAATCTAAAAAAAAAAGTTGTAATCACATCAGATAAAATTCACAGTATCAATATTTCTGATTTTTATCTCTGTACATAATATGTTGTCAGTTTTTGCAAAATTTTCGCGTAGTGTTAACAAATACATATTTAGAAGTTGGTAAAGTCTTAGCTCTAGTTTCTCCAGTCATTTGTTCAAGTTTACATTTTCCTCTTTGTTTATCTTTGCCAGATTTATGTAAAACAGAGAGAGGGGCATTAATATCTCTTGCCACTATTGAATTACTATATTTGTTGTCTTCTAATTTAATATTTTCATTATAGACTTAGATGCTGAAGCATTTAGAGGAGATAAGTCTCTTACTGATTGATCTTGGTTTGTTGTTTGTTTTCTCTCAGCATAATGTTATTTCCTTGCTTATCTCTCTATGTTTTCAATATTTTTCCTTCTTTTTCTGATAGCATGATTCTAACATCTGTTTTTTTGGCTTTCAGTTTGATTCATAGTAAGTTTTGTTCTAGCCCCTTGTGTTTATTCTTTTTATTTGTTTTCTTAGGCTTGCTTCCTACAAGGAACAGATTGTAGATTTTTATTTTCTTACCTACTCTGTCACTTTTTCATTTTATTGGATTGTTTAATCCATTCATATTGGAAGTTATGAGAGATTTCTGTTTTCCTCCATTTGTTTCCATTATTGTTCTGAATTAGAATTATTTTCCTTTTCTCTTTAAAGACAATAGACTTTGTGTCTGTAGATAGAAATAAAAAATAAAAATTCATGCTTAAAGGCACTGTAAAGAAGGAATTAATATTAGTATTAAACATGTGTCAAACAGAATTGCATCTAAATTCATAAGAGAAAAGTTAACTTAATTTCAAAAAGATATAGATAGTAACACAATAATAGTAGGAGACTTTGAAATTCTTTCTTGGAAATGGGTAAATCTAACAAATATAAAAAGGGAAAATATAGAACTGAACAAACTGTTGGCAGATTTAGAGCTGAAAGACTTATGTTGTTTTTTAAATGGAAACACTTAAGGGATATGCATATATATGTAGATATATATATTCATATAATTATACATACACATTTATTTACCATGTGGTACTTTTACAAAAATAGACTCCATGCTAGGATATAGAGAAATTATAAATAGGTGTAAAAAGTCAGAAATATTAAACATCCTTTACAGACTAATACATACCAAAAAATAGTAAGTGATGTAGGCAGTACAAGCAAAAGATTCCAACTTTTATGAAGACTTAATAAAGATGTATTAATGTAATTAGTGGCTCAAAGAATTAATTATAGAAACAATGATTGTGAAAGAGAATAATAATGTTAGCACACTAAAATTTCTGGAATGTAGTTTTAAGAGTTTTCAAAGAAAAAACTATCCTTAAGAACATGCATTAAAAATTAGAAAAAGAGAATTAATTAATGGAATATGTAATTTAAAACTTAAACCTGAAATAAGTACAAAAGAAGAAATTTTATAAATTAAAAATGTAGATGGATGACAAAACAGTAGTCTACTAAACCAAACTAAAAGCTGGTTCCTTTGAAAAGAATACCAAAATTGCTAAACCTTTATCTTAACCTGATTAAAAAGAAGAGGGAAGAAAATGAAATTAAGAAAATAAAAAAAATGATTAAGACAAAAATCACAATGGTGCTGGTATTTGACTCAAGAAAACTCTGATTCTAAATCGTCTTTTTTTCCCCCTTATAGTACTCCTTGTTCTTTTAAGGTCACTATGATGATCTTTGACATGAAGTGACTATGAGGTCACATCTACCAGTTCTTTCATTACCCAGTTCTTCTTGGCCCAGCCGACTTTAATTTATTAAATATGTCAATTGTATTTTCTTACACTCTTTCTATTTATCTTCAGTATCTGTTATACACTTAAACTTTTCTTTTTCTTTTCTTTTTTCTTTTTGGGTATGTGTTTTCCAATACAAAGATCTATTTGGCAGAGAAAGCAAAAACAAAATCTGAGGTTAACAGCTATCCCTTCTCCTTCTTGGCTGTTATCACCTATCTTGATTGAACAATGATGTCATCCCTTTTTTGATCATTTTATTTTCCCAAAATAGATTTTTAAAATATACTCATTTTTTCTTTCTAATTTTTAGCACTTGATGTCATTATATCTCTACCATATATTTGTATTCATCCTCCATCCCCACCATTGCCTTTTTTCTAAACTCCTTAAATGAAGGTACTGATAGTGTTTTTTTTTTTTCTTAAATAATTTTGGTCTTTATATCCCCAGTATCTCTTAAAGTTCTTTCCCCCTTGTAGCTACTTGTTAAGTACCCACTTGTAAGTACTTAAATCACACATTAAGTCAGAAGATACTAAATTATTGGACATTTATCCAAAATATAGTTCACTTGTTCACTAGGTGTTAACAAGACCGGGATGCCTCCCTAGGAAATCATTTTGGATTGACTGAGGGCCCTGGTCCTGTCCTTCTGGGCCTGAATAAAACCATGGTGCTCATTGGAATCATGTGTTTGGCAGTAGAAAGGAGAGAGTTGATCCTCGGAAGCAGTTGCATGGGGTGGGGGAAGGAGGCCGAGAAAGAAGAGAAGGAGAAAAAGAAAATAGTTACTTAGACTAGGTCTCCTAACCTTCCTCCACTGCGGTTAGAGGAGAACTTTGTGAGCTTCAAAAAATATGGAGGATTTTTGACTTCCTGTACTAGTAGCATCCCAGGAATATTTGATGGAAGTATCTGCTTTGGGAGACAAAGAGGGGCTAGACAAGGATTCCAGGCTCTACAGAGAGCCCAATGGAAAAGTTATACCATATCAAAGGGGAACATTTTAAAGATTCTCAAAAAGAGACTTCTAGGAACTGTGAATTCTCCCTTTACCATGTATGCTTTCTAGACTTGAATCTACTCTCCCTTGGCCTCTGTATGTACTGTTAGGATGTATGTCACAGATTTTGGTGGGAGGGGGGGAATGTTTGTCACCATTTCTTACTTTGCCACCTGAATAAATGCCTCATCCTGGGTGTTTGATATTAACCAGTAACCATGGTCTGAACAGCAACAGGAAGCATACCAGTGGGAGCTTGTGAGTTACAGCATTAGGAAGATAGTTCTAGTAGTTACACACTGAGAAAAGGACTCATTTGCATAAATGGTATATTAGTATCTTCCTTCCAGAGTCTGTGCTACATTAATAAAAATTTTTAAAATTAAGCATCTTTTAAAAATATAAATTTGCATGAGTTCCATGCACATTCACAACAATGTCTGTAGATGCCACTCTCCATTCCCCACCCTCAATTCTCACTGTTTCCCTGAAAGCTTTTCTGTGTGCTTTCATGCTTTCTTTTTTGAGAGTTTCCCATTCTTCCTTGACTTAATTTCTCTGGATAATTTTAATTGGTGACATCTACTACTTATCCTCTCTCAAACATTTGAAATCTGCCTTGTGAAATGCTAAGGATTTCTCAAATGTTGATCATTTTCCCTCTCCCCTCAGGGTCTCATGATCCTTGCCTGAGAAAGCGATTCTCTTTAGTAAAAATCAGATCCAGAATAGAATTCCTCTTGTTCATTCTTTCATTCTTTGAGAGTTTAAATTATCATCCAAGTAAGTCAAGAAATTACTAGCTGCTTTGCATTTTAGAAACCAGAGGGAGAGAGGGAGGGGGAAAATTAGAGGGAGGGATGGGGGGGGGGAGAGAGAGGGAGAGAGAGAGAGAGAAAGACTGAGACTGAGACTGAGACTTATGATGTTTCCTCAACTCCCAATCTTTTTGTGTCTAGCTAATTTGTACCTTTCTTGTTCAGTTGTTTTCACTTGTGTCCTACTCTTTGTGATCCCATTTGGGGTTTTCTTGGCAAAAATAGTGGAGTGGTTTGCCATTTCCTTTTCTAGATCATTTTACAGATGAGAAAACTGAGGCAAACACAATCAAGTGATTTCTCCAAGGTCACATTGATAGTAAGTATCTGAGGTCAGATTTGAACTCAGGAAGATGTGTTTTTCTGACGTGAGGCCCGGAACTCTATCCACAGCACCACCTTAGAAGCCCGTTTGTAGCATTCCCAAACAATATACCTTCGGTTTCTTTGTTGATCATCAGACTTTCTGCCCTGCTCCCCCAACCACCCTTTCACCATTGTATTTCCTTATCAGTGTATTATCTTAATATGCAAGCTGCAGTGCTCTTAAGGCACTGTTTCCCCTTTGCCTCTCAGCATTCTTTTGAATAAGGACCCTTATACTGTATAAAAGTTATAGATCTTTAATGCTCTTTGGTCACCTGCTTGAAAAACAAATTGAAGTCTTGAAGGTTCTGGTTGTACAGGGTCTGTTTTACACATGTTACAATATCACAAAAATATATGATATACAAACATGAATAACTTTGCACAGTCTTCTGTAAGGCATCAAGTAGAGACAAGTATGTTCACTTAAAGCTTCTGAGGTACCATGAAAGGTGTCTTATGCAGAGTCTGAAGAGGAAAGAGATTCCCATTGTGCTAATAGCATACATTATGCATGAAAAAACAGACTCATTTCCTGAATTGTGGCATATAGTTAAGTGGATCTGTTATTGAGTTATTCTTTCACTTCATCTAATCTGATAGATGGATTCTATGCTGGGTCAGAACTGAACAGGAGGAAATAAGCTATGTGGATTACATCTGAGAAAATGAGCAGCACTTTCATTTAGCCACTCTCTGTTGCAAAACCAGACCTTTTTACTGGTATTGCCCCAGAGCAAAGCTGCTCACTATTGCAAAAAGATTTTTTTTAAAAAATTCGTATTTCCCTGATGATGCAAAATGGCAATGAGTCAAGCACAGTCTTAGAATAAATAGAATTGAGGCTGACCCAAAAGGCAATTTTAAAGGCACATGATGGGCGTAACTAGGATGTAGCGTATTACCACTGATGTTTTATAGGCTCAAAGTGTCATACAAAACATCATCAAGATTCTGTATTATTGGGAAAATGGGTGACCCGGTTAAATAACTAGTTAACAGCTTAAGTGTTACCCTGGTAACCTTGAGACATTAAAACAATGAGAGGAAAACAGCCTATGTGTTTATTTTCAGTGAAGGATTTGTGGAAGGACACAGACAAGAATTGTTCAGATTGAAGAAGGTTGGTGGATTTGCCTCTATAATGCCCTTCCATCATGGCACACTAGTGGAAATATATCCACTGAAATATCTAAGTACAATTTTTTTTGTGAATAGAATAAATTTGTTGAAATACATACACAGTGTTTTTTAATATTAAAAATTTTTGCTTAAGTTTGCCCAACTAGTTTTTAGTTCCTGGAAACTCTCAGGGACAGACAGTGTTACACATTCTGTACTCTATGGGTGACTCAGATAGTGAACTTTTCAAATGCCACTCCAGGACTCCTGCTGCCATATAAAGAACACAGCAAGACAGTCTTGTTACTTTATATATTGAGAGGAACTGTACACACTGGTAAGAACGTTTGAAGAATCATAAAGGAAATAGACTTCTTCAAATCCTAAATAGGGATCTCCTCCTTGCCCTCAGCAGGCTACCCTAGAAAAGAATGGCAAGTGCCTTTTGAAACGTTGCCTTAAGAAGGAGACTGAATAAAATGAATTTAGCATTAAGTTCTGGGACTGAGCATTAGCTGGAGTCAAATAGCAATTGTACATGAAGTTTGAGGGGTTAAGATAAACTTATCATTCCTGTTTTTGGGGGGGGACCCAAATAACAATTTTGCTTCTAGCCAGGACATGTAAAGGTGTTTTGATGAATCAAGTCACAACCTTTGGACTCCTTTTTTGCCGTTTGTGGCAGAGTAACACCTGAATAGAATTAGGTAATAAACTTAATTATTTCCCTGAAGAATTTCTTGAAGAAAATTTTCTAGGTGTTGCTGGTATGCATTCACATCTACCCTTGTATAGCTTACTGCTACCTCTGTGTGCTGTCTTAGTGACCAAGAAGGGGTTCATAGTGGGGGATGCATTGTTCCTGTCTGTACAATCAGTGGATCTCCAGTATCTGAAAGTTGTGACAGTAATTCTAGATTACAGATAGATGAGGTGGTTGACTCACTGGTTGCCTTCGTTTTGAGCCTGAGTTCTCTGTAATCTTAATGCCTCTAAATCTGTCTAGTAATTAAGTCATACCAGAGGAAGTAAATTCCTAAGTTAATGAGATATTTTTTTCCATATTTATCAATTAAAAAAAAAAGTAAGTAAGGACCACAGGACCAAAGTCTAAGATTGACATGACTTGAGTTTTAGAGAATCATCGAGTTTGAGAAGGGTCTTGAATGACTATCTAGTCTAACCCATATTTGAAGAGAATTCCTACTATAATATAGCTGATCATTCACAATCTGTTTGAAGACTCTACCTCCTCAGGCAGCCCTTTCCACTTTTGGATAGATGTCATTGGCTGAAAGGTTTTCCTAATAGCAGACCTATTTTTATCTTCCACCTATTGCTTCTGCCTCTTGGTTTGTTCTGGCCTAGATGATTGTGTGAAGAACACTTTCTGTCTCTGTCTACACAGTACACACATACACACATATAGGTATATACACTCATTGTCTATACACATTTCCTGTTTCTTCATTCTTCAGCTCTTTGCTATATGGCTTATCTTTTACTACTCTACTAAGACTTCTCCCTCCTAGATAACCAGTGATCTCTGAGTTGTCACAACCAAAAGCTGTCTCATCCTACACTCTTTTTACCATCTCTATAGTATTTGGCAGTGTTAACCATACCCCTCGTCTCAATATCTCTCTTCCCCTGACTTTGGGATGTTTTTTCTCTTGATTTTTTGGTCTGATTCTTCCTTCCCTACTACTCCTCTTTCCTCTTTTCTTCTGTACTTTTTTTTGTTGATCTTATCCACATTTATGGCTTCTACCATTATTTCTGTGTGTATGAGTCCTGAATCTGTCTCTACCTTTTATCTCCTCTCATTTGATTATTGTGTTTTCAGTTACTTGATGAGTACCTTCATCTGGATATTTCAAATATGACACAAATTAAACATATTTGAAAATGAAATCCTTCCTGGTCCCACCCTTTGTTGTTTAAGTCTGTCCTATTCTTTCCTTATTTCTCTTTGGGATATCACCAATTTCTCTGCCACTTAGGCTTGAAATCATGGAGATATCATTTATATCCATCCCTACTTTTTCTAGTTCCGACCTTTATTTCTTCCTTTTAAAGACTATTTGAATACTCTCCTATTCAGTTTGTTATTTCTGCTTTCCTCTGATGCTTACTCATCCCCCATCCCATTATATATGTGTATATGTATGTATATATGTATGTATGTATATGTATATATTGGTATCAAATTAATCCCCTAAAGGATAATTGCAAACCATTCCTGAAAAGCCTTCAAAAAGTGACTCTCCACTGCTTATAAAATAAAGTTCAGACTCATTAGCCTAGTATTCTGATTCTTCTATGATATGCCCCCCTTTCTGCTTTTCCAGTATTGTTTTAACTCGCTTCCCTCCTTTCATATGTTTCACACTCTAGATAAAAGTCCAACTTAGGTCATTGTGCATTTATCAATGTGTATCTTTGATAATATACTTTGGAGTTAGGTTGATTTTTTTTCTTTTTTTCTATATTGTTTCTTGACGTCTCTATTTCCTGCTACTTTTACTCCTATCAATTTAATAGAGGAGGTCATAGTTACTGGATTGACTAATAACTGATAATGCATCATTTCTTTCAAGGTCATGAGATATGCTGGAACTCTAGGTATGTGTCTGAGGCAGAAGGTGAAGTGAGTAACACTCCCTTGTAACCTGCCAGCCTCTGCATACCAGACCTGGACCTGCGACCTTCTTTGATCTCTTCATCTGTCCCATTTCTGTATGCATTTTCTTCCCTTTTCACTTGTCCTTAACAACTATTTACACAGATTTTGTTGTCAAAACTCCTATTCAATTATGTAACAATTTTCTTTCTTTTTTTTTCTTTTGTTAATTATTCATAGTAATTAACTGAGTTGAAAAAACATTTCTTTGTCAGTGTCTCTTTAAAAATCATACCAGTGTCTGCTGATTTGCTGAGCGCATCTGGACATAAGATCATATTATATATTTTTAGAATGTTTTACTTTGTTTAACAAGCATTTGTTAAGCACCTACTATATGCCGTACTCTAGGTATTCAGGGACAATTATGAAAAAGTCCTTCTCCTTGAGCTCACATTCTATTGGAAGAAATGACTTGTGTAATATGGATATAAGTGAATACAAAACAAATATAGAGAGGCAGCTGGGTGGTACAGTGGACAGAATGCTGGACTTGGAATTTGGAAGACCTGGCTTTGAAATCTTCCTCAAAATCAGGCTTAACTGTGTGACTGGTCAAATTGCTTCAATTCTCTCAGACTCAGTTTCCTTATCTGCAAAGTGGGGATGATAGAATGATAGATATCCCCCGTGATTGTTATGCGGATCAAATGAGAGAAACATATGACAAGCTTTTTGCAAACCTTAAATTGCTGTATAATGTTATTTTTTGAGGGGAAGGTACTAGTGACTGGAGGATCTTAAGTAGGAAGTGATGCTTGAGTTCAACCTTTAAGGAAGCTGAGACTTCTTAGAGATGGAAGTAAGAAGGGGATGCAGTCACCATAACAAAATATATATTTAATTAGTCACTTATTCCTTTTCATGCCATTAGATCTCATCTTAACATCATGAGCTCATCTGGGAAGTATGCTATCAAAGGCTGATGTAATGTAAAAAGACTTGGGTTTAGAAGAATGTAAGCTCTGTAGGGGAGGCAGGGATGGCTTTTTCTGTGTCTTTGCATACCTGGTACCTAACACAGTGTAAGGTCCAGAGTGTTTGATAAATGCTAAATGCTTATTGATTAATTTGAAATCAAGGAAGTTTGGATTTGAATTCCATTTCTGTTCTTTAACTATGACCTTGAATAAGTAAGTCTCATAATATCTCTGAACCTTTGTTTCATCATCTGAAAAGTGGGACTTGTAGCATTTTTTTTCTGTTTAGTTTTTTTTTTTAAGTACCACTTGAGATAACAGATGCAAAGTGGTCTACAGCCTATAAAACTATTGTCTGTTCTTGTTCTCTTCTTAACTTAAGTGGAATGAATACTGGACTTGAAGTCAAGAAGGCTTGAATTCAAATCCCCTCTCAGACACTTGGTACATATGGTGTAATCCTGGGTCAGTCATTTACCCTGTCTGCTTCAGTTCCCTCAACCATAAAATGGAAATGATAGTAGCCTACGTTGCTGGATTTTTGTTGTGAGGATCAAGTGAGGTATTTGTGAAGTATTTAGCACAGTGCCTGGCACATAGCAGGTACTTCTTAATAAGTACTTATTCCCTTTCTTCTTCTTCATGATGGAATAAAAGAAACTTCTATTTTTATAATAACACAAGTGAGATTTTATGGACTAGAAAATGTCTGTTGGGAGAGGTATTTTCTAAAACTAGTGGTGGTGTAGTTTCAATGCTCTTTGCTGTTTTTTCTAAAGAGTTCTGAAACTATTTTTGCTTTGTAATGAGAACATCTCAAAATCCACTTAGTAGAGTAAAGAAATAGTATTTAGTATATATGTGGTTTTAAAAATTGTTGCTTTTTTTCTCTTTAAAAGATATGGAGGAAAGTAAATTGCCTGTTGAAGAAGGAAGATCCTGTCTTTATATTCATATAGTTTATATGCGAAGGAAATTTTTCATTCACAGACTCATCTTATGTTAGTGCTAGAAGGGAGCCCAGAAATTATCTAGCCCTCACATTTTGTTTTCTTTTCTTTTCTTTTTTTAATAAATTTATTTATTTAACTTTTTACATTCATTTTCACAAGATTTTAGGTTCCAAAATTTTTTCCTCGTTTG
>CM053773.1:89148887-89189947 GCA_028658325.1 Potorous gilbertii | reverse complement strand
GAAAGCCTTCTTCTCATCATTGGCTTTTTGAACCTCTTTTGCCAATTGAGTTAGTTTATTTTTCAAGGTGTTATTTTCTTCAGTATTTTTTGGGGCCTCCTTTATTAAGGTATTGACCCGTTTTTCATGCTTTTCTTGCTCTCTCATTTCTTTTCCCAGTTTTTCCTCCACCTGTCTAACTTGATTTTCAAAATCCTTTTTGAGCTCTTCCATGTCCTGAGCCCATGGGATACCTATTTCAGATATTTGGGATGCAGAGGCCTTGACTCTTATGTCTTTACCTAATGGTAAGCAGTTTTCTTTTTCCTCAGAGACGAATGGTGCAATCATATGATCAAGAAAGTAACCTTCTATGGTCTTAGTTTTTTCCCTTTTCTGGGCATTTTCCCAGCCAGTTGCTTGACTTCTGAGAGTCCTCTTCACCCTGGCCTAGGTCCGCCAAGCTAGTGCTTGGGTTATGAGATTCAAATGCTGCTCCTCAGCCTCAGGGCTTTTGGTGGCAGGCCCGGCTGCTATTCAGTAGGAGCTTATCTGCTGGTTCTCAGGTGGGGGCAGGGCCACCTCCCAGGCCCAGTTCCCTCAGGGATTTTATGCAGAGACCTTCAGTAATGGAGCTGCTGCCAAGCTCCTGCCTGCTCCTCCTGGAGCCTCTGGCCACCTGCTGCCGCTGCCACTGCCTCTGCCGCTGCCTCCCGAGAGGGCCTGAGTCCCGGAGACACCCCGCTCCCCTTTCAGCCCATCTCTCTCACTGACCTGCAAGTCCGTGGGTGGAGGGATCTTGGCGGCCGCTGGAGATTCCGTCCCTGATGCCTGCTCGGATCTGCTCGCTCTTCTCAGTGCCACGCAGCCAGGGCAGGGAAGGGAAGGGCTCCGCTCCCGTCCAGGGCGCGATGGACCTTTGGGGTCAGTTTTTCAGGGCTCTCTGGAACGACAATCTCCTTCACTGTGTTGCTGTGCGGCTTCCACTGTTCCAGAATTTGTTGGGAGTTCTTTTTAGAGGAAATCCATGGGCTGTGGGTTCGGAGCTACCAAATGTGTGTCTTTCTACTCCACCATCTTGGCTCCGCCCCCCCCCCCGCCCCCCAGATTTTGTTTTCTACACAAAGAAAGGAAGGCTCAGAAAGATGGAGTGACTGGTCAAGGCATGATTTCGTGAGTTCCTTTCTAGTCACAAGATATCTTCAAATATGTAGTACTTGACTATTTTTCAGAGATATCATCAAGAAAATGCCTTTTTGAGATGTCAAAGTAATATCTGATGTCCCTTCCAGCTCAAATTCTGTGGCTAAAGGCTACGCCCAGCGCATGCTAAGCTAAAACTATATAACTTGGACTTCCAGGTAGCCAATTTCTACAGTTAGATTAGTTATTTTTTAAAATTTGTAGATCTATATGCCTTTAGGACCTCTGACATCCTGTGTCAGAGAATGGCGAGTCCATAGGATCATAGATTTATACCTACAAAGGGATCTCAGAAGTTATCTGGTCAAGTCTTTTCATGTTATAAATGAAGAATGCAAAATCCAGAGTAGGTGACTTGTGCAAGGTCACACAGGAAATAGCTGTCAGAGCTGTGGTTTTTTGCTTCAAAACCAGCATTCTTTTTTCTGCACCATCCCTATATTGATCAGCAATTTTCAGAAACTAGAAGTTGGAGAGATGCCAGGTAATACCTGGAATGGTGATTCCAATGGTTGATTTTTAAACCTCCATTTCTACTTCTACTTTCTACCTTCTGGTGACCACTTGTCATGCCAATTCCATTGGTTATTGTTTGTACTTGAAAGGATCCTGACATCAGCAAGGTGATGCCGTGCATGACATGCAAGTGAGTAGGATTCAAGTGAGGGGTACTGTGCGGAGTCACTAGTCCCGCTTTCTCCTCTGGTGCCATCTGGGTCTGGTGGTGAGATAGATCAGGAAGACTGGAGATGGCCTCCTATAGGCAAATCATAAAGGAAACAGTGATTTTTTTTTTCTCTCTTCCTCTCTTCTCTCACTTTGTTTTTTTCCACTGAGTCATGTAATAGAAATTTTGAAACACAGGCTCAGATTGACCTGGCACCTCAAGATGCTGTTCTGCCAGCTCTTGCCTTTCATAATACAAATCGTCCTAAGAACTAGGTACTATTTCAGGTAATTATCTTGTAAAATATCTTAGGGTAGAAAGAGAAGAAGAGTAGAAAAAGGGAGCGATACTGACAAATGCCGCTTCAGTATTAAGACTGCACAAAAAATGAGAAACAGTTCAAAATCTGAACAGAAGTTTTCAATAGAAAGTATTTAGTGCCCTACCGGATGAGAATGGCTAATTGAAAAGATCTCTTATTGAAATGCTTACTCAAAAAAATGTCCTAGATATTAAAATTCCAGATTTGTTATGGGTGTGGCTCTCATGGAAATATTTAGATTTTAATATTCATGGAGTATATGATAAGTATATTAGTGAATTAACACAAATTTCTGTGAGATACATAAAGGAAACTTATTACTTACTGGGGTAGGGGACGACAGGTGATGGAAAAGGTAATATTTTAGTTGTGCTAAAAATGATAGGAGTTAAGCCAGTGAAGGAAGGGGGGAAGGGTATTTCAGCAGAGATATGGAGGTTGTGTTCATTGTGTATTTGGGGATGTTGAGGGGTTAGGTTAGAAAGTTTTCACTAATTTGGATCATTGTTTTTCCTATTCATAGTGTATTGATTATGATTTTATGTGACTACTGGCTTCATTTTAGCTATCTATTTTATCAAATGGTATTAGAATGTAAATTTTGTTTGGCATGTGAATCTTTATTGTCTTATGAGTTTGATCCTTTGTGGGAATTTAGCCTTGCAGTGGAATTGAGTACTACTATTTTACTGTGTAAACTGGTAATTTATTTGTTTAAGCCAGTCTTATTACAGGAAGGAAGCAATGGCAGTTAACAAGGTTCTTGTTCTAGTGGAGCTGTATTCTCTATTTTATACAACAATTCATTCCTAACCTTAATTCCAGGTCTCTTGCCCTGTGAGTATTTCTTAAACTAGTACTTATGGGTAAAAACATTTTAAATGTTTGCTTAACAAATGAAAAGAATGTGTTAACTGAGGTCTGGTCACCTGTGATTGCATTTGGCCAAAGGAAGTTACAGGTAACAAGAATATTAGCTCAATTAGTTATAGCATGAAATTTATGAGTCCCAAGACTATATGTTTGATTTTTATTCAGGTCAATTAATTTAACTTTCCTCTGGTCCGTGGTTGCAAATAACTTCAAACATGGCTATCTGTCTCACAAATATGTGAGGATTGACCAGGTTCCAGATGCTGCTTGGGTCGATGTAAATCCATGGCTATTGCTGGAGAAATAACTCTATTTGCTTTTCTAACTGTAAGAAATTTTGGGAGATATCTTTTGTTTTTGTATCACATATGTATATACACACATATTACTATATTTTTTCCCTTATAACATTATAAAGAATAGCAAAAATAACATTGAAAAAAATGACTATATACACTAATTATCTCCCATGTACGTGAAAAAAACAAGCAAAGTTATCTTCTTATATCTCTTCTGTGAGACTAAGCTTGGTCATTGTAATTTAATGGCATTCTGTTTTGTTTACTTCTTTTTCTTTCTATTTACATTAGTGTAATTATACTGTTTTGTACTGTTTTCCTGGTTCCCTTAATTGACTTTGCAGTATGTAAGCGTTCTGAATCTTCTCTGTATTTGTCATGCATTGTTTTTTACATCAAAGTATGTACTACAATTTGTTGTAGTTCCTCATTTGATAGGAATCTACTTTCTTTCCAACCTTTACAGTGATGTTATATTTAAAAATGAAGGACCTAGTAGACAATTATTAATGGTTCATAAGCATCATAATGACAAATGGAAGAGGTCAAAGTCATTGTTCTGAAGCTGAGGAGGGTACAGGGTGGGGAACTGGCCACGTGGGGCCTTCTAGGTCCTTGGGTACATACAGTCTTTTGACTGAGTCCAAGTTTTACAGAACAGATCATTTTATTAAAGGGATTTATTCTGTGAAGTTTGGATTCAGTCTGAGGGCAGCACTTGAGGACCTGGAGAGCCACATGTGGCCTTGAGGCTGCAGGTTCTCTATCCCTAAGTTTTCTCCCATCCTTTGTCCCAAATCATTCCTTGTGGCTGGTAATGAATCTCTTTGCACTTAGGCACACAATTTGTCACAGGATCTTTAATAAAAACCCTCCACAGCTTTTCAGAACTGCTTTTCATTAGTATAACCTTTGAGATCCGTCTACATCCCCTTCCTGCCATCATTAAAAAGACTGCAGGGATTTTTAATTGGAGGCATACATATTTTTGACTTTTTGTTATCAAATTAAATCTAGTCAATAAACATTTATTAAGTGCTTGCTGTATGCCTGGAACAAATAATAAGCTAAAAAGAAAGACATGCAAATTCTAATAGTTAATACATAAAAGGGTGTCCAAAAGGGATAGGCTATGCTGGCAAAGTCTAGTGAGTGCCAAATAGCTGGTTTGGACATTTCTGTAAAGTGAATGTTCTGAGTGATACTAATGGGAGAAGGACACTCTAGGAGAGGAACAAGAAGACCTTAATGCTAAGATCCCAGATTGAGAACAGGAAGGGACCTCAGAGTCATCAAGTCCAATCCCCACATTTGACATATTAGGAAACTGAGGCACAGAGGTTAAGTGATTTGCTGTAAGTCCCTCAGTTATTCAGTGTTGGAGGTGGGATTTGAAACTCATTTCTTATTAACTCCAAATCGTGTACTCTATCCATTATTCCATGCTGTTGGATTCACTTAGGACTTTGCATTCACAGTGTTTCCAATGACAGAAAACCCAATCTCATTAACAAACACATTTTCCAAGGGGTGCTATCTATAGCACTGTAATCTCAGAAAAATTAAATCTGCAGGTGATTCAAAGCACTTTCATTTTATAGATGTGGCAGCTGAAGCCAATAGTGACTGCAGAACTGGTTGTTAGGAGTTTGAACCCAGAGTTTTTAACTCTGTCTAGATCTTTTTCTGTTAAGATATGCAGTAATAAAATTGTTTTTGGCATACAGACCCTGTGCAATCAGGGGATTACTTAGAGCATTAGCTTTTCATTGGTTAGTCATAATTTTGTTTGCATTATCTCCTTTAGACTTTGAACTCCTTCTGGAAATTTCTTTTTGTCTTTCTTTGTTTCCTGCCTACTTAAGCACATAGGAAACCCTTGATGAAAGACAGAGTTTTCTTCAGTGCTTCATTTTGAGATTCAGGTTATGTACATTTATGTTAAGTGTAATGGTTATATTTTCCATTTTATAAAATTTAAAGGTCTTATATGGCAGTCCCTTTAAGAGGACACATTAGCATATTTCCTTCACTTTAGTTAAGTAATTGGCTAATGGGCCACTATGGCTACACTATGCATCTATCTATCTAATCCTATTTTCCAGACAATAAACATTCCTATACCTTTCTCTAGGAATTTTAAGAGGGTCTTTCCATTAGCATGCCCATTTGTAAGACTGTACCTATGGGGACAACCAACCACATGCTTCACAGGGTATTAAGTGAGTAGTGGCATAGAAAATAGAGAGAGGTGTTCAAATCTGTTGGGTCACTGAACTTTGTTCAAAAGGACTATGAACTTGGTACATTGAAGGGAGCACTGACTCATGGAGTCAGAGTATGTCAATTTAAACCCAGACTCCGGATTTCTGTCTGTGACCATGACTAACTCAGTTAACTCTTGTGGAATTCAGTTTCCTCATCTCTGAAATGAGGGTTTTAGACTATTTGTAAAGCTTCTGAGGCTGCTTCCATCTTAGAGCTTTATTCTTTGTTGTTCACAGAATGTTTTTTTTTCAAATATTTTATTTTCTAATTATGGGTAAAAATGTTTTAAGTAGTTTTTTAAAAAAAAAATTGAGTACCAAATTCTCTCCTCCCTGCTCTGTAAGAAAACAAGCAATTTGATGTAGGTTATACATGTGCAGTCATGCAAAACATTTCTATGTTAATCATGAAAACACAGGCCAAAAAAAAAACCTCCAAGAAAAAGAAAGCTTTTTATTTTTGATCTGCATCCAGAATCCATCAGTTCTGGAGGTGGATAGCATTTTTCACAGAGTCCTTCAGAGCTGTGTTGGATTATTGCATTGTTGAGAATAGCTGAATCCTTCACAATTGATCATGCTTACAATGTTGCTTTTACATTGTATGATGTTCTCCTGGTTTTGCTGATTTCACTTTGTTTCAGTTTATGTAAGTCTTTCCAGGTTTTTCTGAAATCCACCTGCTCATCATTTCTTATACTGTAATAGTATTCCGTCGTAAGCATATACCTCAACTTGTTCAGCCATTCCCCAATTGATAGATAATCTCTCAATTTCCAATTCTTTGCTGCTCCAAAAAGAGCTGCTATAAATATTTTCTTACATATCAGTCCTTTTCCTTTTTAAAAAAAATATCTTTGGCTACAGACCTAGTCACTACTATTACTGGGTCAGGGAGTATGTACAGTTTTATAGCCCTTTGGGCACAGCTCCAAATTGCTCTCCAGAATGGTTAAATTTTTTCAGAACTCCATCAGCAGTGCATTAGTGTTCCAATTTTCCCACATCCCTTCCAACATTTTTCATTTTACTTTTCTATCATATTAGTCAATCTGGTACGTGTGAGGTGGTACCTCAGAATTGTTTTAATATATACTTCTCTAATCAATCGAGAGAATATTTTTTCATATGATTATAGTTTTGATTCCTTCATTTGAAGATTGCTTGTTCATATCATTTGACCATTTATCAATTGGGGCATGACTTGCATTCTTACATTTGACTCTGTTCTCTATATATTTCAGAAAGGAGTTCTTTATCAGAGATACTTGCTATAAAATTCCCCCTCCCCCTATGTTTCCTGCTTTCCTTCTAATCTTAGCTGTCTTGGTTTGGTTTGTGAAAAAGCTTTTAAATTTAATTTTGATTACATTAAATTAAAAAGCTTTTGCAATCAAAATTATCCATTTTATATTCTGTAATGAATGGTTTTTACTTCTTGTTCATAAAGTCTTATTCATAGATCTGACAGGCAAATTCCCTTAATTTACTTATGGTATCACCCTTAATGTCTAAATTATGCGTTCATTTTAACCTTATCTTGGTATCTGGTGTGATATGTGGGTCTATACCTAGTTTCTGCCAATCTGCTTTATAGTTTTCCCAGCAGTTTTTGTCATATATTGAGTTCTTGTTTCCAAAGCTTGGATCTTTGGGTTTATCATATACTAGATTACTGTGGTCATTTACTATAAAGTATTCTTTACCTGATATGTTGCACTCATTCACCACTCTGTTTCTTAGCCAGTACCACATTGTTTGGATGATTACTGATCTTCAGTACAGTTTAAGATCTGGTACAGCTAGGCCACCTTCACATTTTTTTTTTCATTGATTCCCTTGATATTCTTGACCTTGTTCTTCTAGAAGAATTTTGTTATTATTTTTTCTAGCTCTATAAAACAATTTTTTGGTAGCTTGATTGGTATCGCACAGAATAAGTAAATTAATTTAGGTAGAATTGTCATTGGCCCATACAGAATACCTTAAAATTTATTTTGAGTTAACAAGTATTTTCTCTTCTTCCCATTACTGCACCCTCTCTTTAGGAAAAAAAAGGAAAAACAAAACTCTTGTTACATATAGTAACATATAGTTACATACGTATAGTCAAACAAAACAAATTTCTGTTTTGTTTGTATCTAAAAAATTACATTATGAATTTATTCTTTTTGCTTTTATAATAGTGAAAATTTGGAAGATTTGAAGCTTAATGTTTTTGAGAGTTTGCAAATGTACCTTATCATTTCTGAACCAACCTTAATGAAGATTTTCAATTATAACTAATATCACTGATCTGATATAATTACTGGGCTCATTAAGGTTAATTTTTAAGTTGCCTGAGTATCATAACTTTAAAAAATGTTTTTATTTCTTGGTTCCTATATTTTGTAGTCATGGTAAATAGATTTGCTGCTAAGTACTAACAAAGCTAATTGTTTCATATTTTCTTTTTTGAAGTAGGTGTATCTTATGTGTCAGATTGATTTAAGATTATAATAACAGAAACAGCAGATAACAGTACAAATAGAGAGTAGTTCATATGGTTTTTCATGCTGTTTTACGTTCAGTGAATCCTTTTCTTTGTCTAACTTTACCTCCATAAGGTAGGAAATGTAGCTGCTGTTAGAAGGTGAGACTTTTCATGCTGTTTCAAGAGACTGGATGTTTAAAAAACAAAGCAACACTATACATCGTGTCCAAAAATTTCATAGTTGACAGTTTGTGTTACCTGTTTATTGTGGTGTTCGCAACATTTATACCAACATTTTTGTATTTACTACTACCAAGACTGCCTCTCTCACTTAGATTACTAATGTGCTTAACCTACCAAGTTCTAAAATGCTTTTTGTCATCTAAACAGTCTCTTGGAAGTTTGGGGATGTAGCCTTTTTCAGTCAGTCTATATAAAAACTAATATTTCAGTCTAATGGACCAAATCCATACATCATGCTTACAGTTTCCAATAACTAGAGAATGTTCAGGGTATTGATTACAAATTTCAGAGGAATGATAGAAATGCCCTTTTATATGCTGCTTCCTTGTACCCTTTTTGCTAATTAGGTAGAGTACTTACCAACTGCATCTCATCTCCAGAAGAAATTCTATTTTCACTGGTTGTCCCCTCTCCCTGGAATTCTCTTCCTGTTCTTCTCCAGTGAGTTTTGGTTTCCTTGGTTTTATTCACATCCCAGATAAAATTCTACTTTCTGCAAGAAGCCTTTCCCAGTCTCCTTTCATTCCAGTCCCTTCCTGCTTAGACTTTTTCAAATTTGTCCTATATGTATTTGTAAGCACTTGTTTTTATGCTGTCTCCAACTTGAAGGCAAGGATTGTTTTTGTCTCCTTTTGTGTCCTTTGTGCCTAGTACATAGCTGGTGCTTAATAAATGCTTGTTGACTTGACTTCATAATGCCCATCATTTAGCAAATTCATCATTTCAGTTCCTGCAGAGGAAAACTTTATTTTTGCTACTCTTGAGAAGCTGTGGAAAATATTTTGTTGGGGAAGAGGATTAAAACATGATTCAGGTGATATTTGATATTGTCTAGATTTAATATAATGAAATTTTTCTTGTGACCATGGTAATAATCAAGGCTGATGTACATATTTTTTAGCTATTTTGGAGCATGGAGAATAGTTTCTTTTTTTCCTTTTCTATATATTTTCGCCATCAGATCCTTACTAGAGATGTGATACAATGATTTTTTTTAAAAATTCTATTTCCTTTCTTATCCTAGTTGTATTAGTTTAATTTATGCAAGAAGCCTTTTGATTTTATATAATCAAAATGATCTATTTTATCTTTTATAGTCACATCTTTTCCTTTAAGAATTCACTTCCTGTCCCTTGATCTCACATACCTGCCTGAGGTATTTGAGCTGAAAAGAATTAAGTCTTAGTGTTTGTGTCTCATTGTCCCAGTTTAATGTTTTGGCCTATTTTTATATCATATATATGTATCTAAGTCACTTCTGCTTGCCTTTAGGCTTATAGGATCATAGGGAACGTTACTATCTCCCCGAATTTTCATAGTTAAAAAAAATAATTCCAGATGATGGTTCTTTACAACAGACATAAAATGACCTTACTTTGGAACACAAAAAAAGTTGTGTTTGTTTTATGATGGGGACCAATAGCAGTCCTGTTACTAGACTCAAGGGTGAAATTCTGTCTTTAGTGCTCCTTATGTTTTCTTTTCTCACCCATTTGTTTTCATCTTATTATTATAAGAACCTACCATCCATAATAAGTGTAAAGGCATGTTAAAACACTAACCTTTAGGCACATTTCCTTTTTTAACAGATATTAAAACCTTAAATCTAGCAGTTTAAGCATTTAATAGTAAAATTCTATCCATCAGCCATTGGGCACTCTTGAAAACACAACCACAAAATGTAATGGGTGCCAAGGCAAAAATTCTAATGAAAGTGCTTTTTTCTTTTTTTTAACATTTGGAAATTGAGCAAAATTAGCCAGATATTGGTGCTTAAAAGCTATCTCAACCCAGTTTGTAGGTATAGGGCCGCTAATTATTTATGTGGTTTTTCTAGATCAGGTAAGGACAGTGGTTCAAGAACGAGCACTTTAAGAGAGAGTCGTAAATTATGAATGTTTTGAAAACCTATCTTGACTAAGACTCATAGGTTTTAAATGAATATTATACTTGATTTTGTGTAATTATGAACTATAGTAATAACAGTCCAATGGTCTTGTTTATTACTTCAGTTTCTTTTCACCCACTCAATTTTTGGACCTTGATCACAAATAAACTATATAATAGGTTTCAGAGATAACAATAGGCATAAATGTCCTAGAAACCTTAGTGATCATCTGTGTCAAAATCAAATAACAAAGCCATTAAACTGTATATAAGAATCCCTATAGGCTGCATATTGATTTCGAAAACCATATATTTACATTATCTATATTTTATTGTATTTTTATTTTGTTAAATATTTCCCAGTTACATTAATCTGGTTTAGTGGGCTACATGCTGGCCTGTGCTTGATATCTCTGATCCAGATCAAATGCCCCCCCCCCATTACTTTTCAGATCAAGAAACTGAGGCCAAAAGGGTTAAATAACTTCTGTATCACATAGCTAGAGAGTAGCAGGGCTAGGTCCCAAATCCAAGTGCTCTGAGTCCAAACCTATTTCTCTTTTCTACTCTATCTTGGTATTTCCTTTCTGCATTACAGTTTCCTAGCCTGAAACTAGTTCCAGTGCGTGTGTACAGCAAAGAATTGAAAGTCTCTTGTTTTCTATGTTTGGTGTGATATATAACTTTGGAAAGTTAATAGACTTAAAAGAGAAATTCCATGAGAAAATTATCCCCAGTTTACTTATCGAATGTTTAAAAAAACTTCAGATTAAATGCTTCTCTATGAATTGGATATAATTCCATCGATTCAAATTCAGATAACCCCCTAGGGTAGGAATATCTGGAAATATGTGGAAGTGTTCTTTGACACTTTTGTGCTGTGTGTTAGCAGGCCTATTTAAAAAAAAAACCTTTCTCTGTGGACTTCTGTTTCTTATCCAGCCCATATAATACATACACACACACACACACACACACACACACACACACACACACACACACACACACACACATATACATATACATAAATATGCTGTTTCTTATCCAGCCCATGTATGTGTATATATATATGAATATGCTTAAAATTACAACCTGTTCTGGGTGTATATATGCTTAAAATTACACACCCAGAACGGTTGTAATTTTAAGCATATTTGTCTTTTTGATTATTGAAGATCAGTATTTATTGAGCACCAGAAGTGTGCTAAATTAGGCAGATTTAGATGAAGCTTTTCTTTTGGGAATTATTTTAGTTTTACCCTTACATACAGCTTCTATGCTTAAAAACATTTTTTATTACCTCTGTAATATTAGCTTATCTTACAGTATTGTACGATTTACTCTACTATAAGACTTCTGAAACACGGTTTTAAAAATTTAAGGACATACTTTTTCTGGAGGTTAAAATTTCTGAGTGTATATTTCATGTTTCCTTATTAGAATTACAGTTTTGATTGAGTTGGTTAAACACTTCTTAGAACTCCTCATAGTATATACATCCTCATTTCACATTGATTTAATACATTTTTGGAAAATGTTTTATCTCCTTTGCTAATTGTTTTGCTAAATGTGTTACTGACCACATCGGAGAAAAAAATAGAAAAATGTGTTATCTTAACTGCCTCAGAAATCTATTGATTTGCTTCTCTAACAGGCATTTAATACTTACGATTTGCATTTTTAAAGTAGTTTTGTAGAACTGGAAAGTAAAAGTATATGTGTGACATTTTCAAATTTTCTTCTGAATGATCATTTTCTTCTGCAAATGTTATTCCAACCAAAAATACATCTTGTTTTAGAAAATTTTTCTCTTAATTATTCATCTTTTGGAATACATTGTTTTGACAGTACTTTAGTTAGATGTTATGCATTTCTGAGTCAATATGCATAAGTTTTTGTTTGTTTTGCTTTTAAATCAAGTACTGTATTATGCACCCAGGGAAAGCTGAGAAGGACTGCGATTTTGTATGTCATGAAAGTCTGGGTAAAATGAAGTAATCAGATATTTGTGATTTTCAGATTTATAACCAACTACTTTCTATTGAAATCTCCCTTAATTTTAACAGGCACTGAAAATACAATAGTTTCTACCTGCCCTACCAATCCATTTCCTATACTGTGCTGCTATATAATATGCCAGATATCCAGTTCCTATAGCTCGAAGTGATCCCTCCCCCGCAATTGTGACCTCTCAGATAAGCAAAGCACGTAGTAAGTGGCTTAGTTTGTTCCAGGCACTATGCTAAGCACTGGGGATGCAAATGCTAACTAGCAAGTCAGTGGGTTTGCTCCAAGGGCTTAGGTTTTAGTAAGGACAAACAAAATAAAAATGTGCAGGAAAGGTGGGGAGTGGGGATGGGGAGGCTAGTGTGGGGATGGGAGGACCCAGCCCCATTCAGGTCTGGCAGAAGCTCCAAGGTTCTGTTGGGTGGGAATGAGGATGGTGATTGGAGAGCAGATGTTGTGAAATACATAGCACTTTGTCTCTTCTATTTGCATATATTCTAAGGGGCTAAGATGGTATGGGGGGGGGAAGCCACTAGATTTGCAAAAGCACCTGGGAAATTTAAATCACACTCTACTACTTAAGCAGCAACGTGACCTTGGGCATATCACTTCACTATTCTGGGACTCAATTTGCTCATTTCTTAAGTGAGAGGAATGGAGTAGTTGACCTTTAAGGACATTTCAAGTATAATTCCTTTGATAATGGGGGAGGGGGAGTTAGGGCGGGAGAGAGAAAGAGAGAGTTTTAAAGTACTTTCATGTTTCTCTTCTATTATATTGTGAGTTCCTTGAGGACTTGGATCATTGCTTTGATCAGAGTAACTAAGTCTTTCATAGCTGATCATTGTATACAGTGTTATGGTTCTGGTCATTTCACTTTGCATCATTTCGTATAAGTCTTTCCAGATTTTTCTGAAGCCGTTCTGCTTGTCATTTCTTTTAGCACGATAATATTCCATCACAATTACATTCTACAACTTGTTCAACCATCCCCCAATTGATAGGCATCCCATTCTTTGTCACCACAAAAGATACTTTTATACATACTTTTGCATAAATAGGTCCTTTCCCCTTTTCTTTGATCTCATTGCTAACACCTTCTTTTTACAGAGGAGGAACTTAAGGCCCAGAAAGGTTAAATAATTTACCTAAAGTCACACAGCTAGTAAGCAGCAGAATTGGTGTTTGAAAGCAGGTCTTTTGATTCCAAACCACTGCTCTTTCAACTCTACCATGCCACAGCAAAAGAATATAGGAGTCTGTTAATAGTCATGTGTGGGACATGATATTATCCCCTCTAATGTTGTTTCTCTGTAATTTCATTAATACCCTATAATGATATCCCACTGTGGGGTCATGAAACTCCACTGTAACACTGTCCAAGACACAAATTGAATTGTCTCATTAACTACTCTCCTGGAATCTGGCTTCTTTCATTTAACATTATGTTTCTATGGAACCTATTTACAATATCAAGCAAGATTTTCCTGTGGGTAATACAAATATGTTAGTTGTGAGTATAAGTAGTTAAGTTTGAGTTTGTGCCAGGTGGAATTTGGAACATAAGGAATTTGGCTGTGTTTAAAAGAGGCAGAGGTTAGGGATGTTACTGTTGCATTAATTCGATGTTCACCTCATCATGCAATTCTGTAGATGATATAAGCTTGTTTTAGAGCAAGCTTCTGGCATGAGAAGCTCTATTGTGTTCTCCTGATGCTCATCTGTCTGAACACATATAGTAGTTCTCAATTCTCACTAGCCTCAGGCAGCCTTGCCCTCACCTTGCAGGAGTTTGGTGTTTGGTACTGCTTGATTTTGAATTAATTAGGCTTTCAGCTGCTATCGGGTGTAGTTTCTTGAATTCATGAATTAATAATTAGCTTATGTTTACCAGGCAGGCATCATTGTATCTGTTGGTCTGTCCAACTGACCTTCTTCTAGCTGGATGCTATTTGCATTGGCTTCGATAAAAGATGGTTGGGATAACCATGAGCCTCCCTTCCTTAGGGATCTTTTTACCTTTGAATCTTACCTACCGACTCTCCCCTTCACGTGTAGGTTTACCAGCTCAGTTAATGAAAGTGAAATGGAGTGATGCTTTCTGAAATTTAGAAGGAACAAATGTGCCACTTTCATAGCTCCCCGAGAGGACCTCAGCATCAAACTGCTCTACTGGAGTCAACAACTATTTGGATTGGTTCGCTTGCAAAGATTCTACTTTCAATTATTCTGAGTTAAATGATTCCTGATAATAGGGATTATGTCATTGTAGAGGCATTAAAAAAGTCTATGCCTTTTTACAAACTAAAGAAAAATTTGATTTACTATATTCCCCCAAATTGATCAAAGATTAATATTTAGCAGTCACTCATCCATGGCGAGTTTTAACAAGTCCTCAACACTTTTTGTTACTAAAGGTAACCTTTAAAAGTCTGTGAAGGTGAAACATTTTTCTTTCCTTCCTCTTCCTTCTCTTAATAAACTTTCTCCTCTTTTTCTTTCCATTTTGGCCCTCTCCTGCTCCCTGATTTTTCCCTCTTACTCAGAGCATAATGAAGTGTCATACTGAAACTGACAAGGGTGTAGGCCAACGGTGGGGAACCTGCAGCCTCAAGGCCATATGTGGCCGTCTAGATTCTTGAGTGTGGCCTTTTGACTGAGTCCAAATTTTATAGAACAAATTCTTTTATTAAGGGGGTTTGTTCTGTGAAATTTGGATTTAATCAAAGAGCCACTCACTCGAGGACCTACAGGGACACATATGGCCTTGAGGCTACATGCTCTCCACCCCTGGTCGGGGTATCCCAATACATATATAGAGAATATTTATATCTTGTCAGTTCATAATTGAAGTTTGGAAAAACACTGGTTTAAAGCATCAAATAGGTACTCTTAGTGGCATTATTTTTATTTCTAAACATATTTTAAAATAAGTGCTATGACTTAGATAGTCTGAAACAGGTAGTCCAAAATACTTTTGGTTTTTAAAGTTGGAAGTGGCTTTGTAACTAATTAGTGGTGGGGTATATGAAACCACAACTATTGTAATTTTATTAATTAAGGATGACCTGATGCAGTTTCAGGAGCACATTTGTCTTAATTGAGTGTCAATCATTGAATTACATATTAGCAATGTAAGAGGTCTTGCTTACACGATCATTTGGTCCAATTTTATAGAAGAGGAAAAACAATTTGTTTTTCCTTTTTTTCACTTTCACTATGTCTTACTCCTCCTAAAAGAATATTGCATTTATCTCTGATTCAATGAAATATCAATGGATACTTCCATTGGTAATATTTTCCTTGCCAGGGACCCAGCAGATGGGTTTCACTTCTGATTTAAGGATTTTAATTGGTCTTATGTTTCAGATTCTGGCCCTGATCTAGATCGTCCCGCACATTGGCAGAAGGGGAAGGAGTGAGATTGGGAAGGCTAGATGTTTGGTGGTAGTATTATGGGATGGAGGGGGTAAAGAGGGGTCGGAAATGCTGCCTCTTTCATTCTCTTTCAGGGCTAGGCAGTAGGAGAAAATGTTGCAGATTGGAAAAGGAAGAAATTTGGTAATCTACTGACTTTTGTCTTTTGAGTATCACCATAACTTCAGGGCATATAGAAGATTGAGTTTTGATTTCTAGGAATTTTCTTTATTCCAGAGAAACAGTTTCCCAAAAAGCATCTGTATTCTACAGGATAATAGCTTAGGTGTGTTTCGACCTAAATCTCTGAAGGATTAAACACTTTGATTATTCTTGCTACCCACCACATTTTGTTTTATTTTTAAAATGTTTTATTTAGTGTGTTTTATCTTTAAATCAGTAATTTTCTACCTTCCTTTGGGCAAAAAAAATAAGCATCAAGATTTAAAATAGGGGTCTTCTGACAATGTGCAGAATAGCTGTAGTTCCCTGCCTTTCTGCCTCCAGTAGGAGAAGGTATATTATTTAACTATTGCTTCTCTGAGACTTTCATTTAGGTTTTTCTTAATTCATTCATTTTACTGGTTGCTTCATTTATGTTACTTATTGTGGATAGTGTTCTCTTGGTTCTGCATGTTTCAGTTCACACAAATCTTCATATGTTTTTCTGAAAGTTTCATATCTCTTACTGCAAAATAATATTCAATTACATTCATATGCTATTGAATTTCTTAGCCATTCTTCAATTAATGGGCACAGACATTGTTTCCAGTTCATTGCTATAGTAGAGTGTGAATATTTTAGCATGTGCTGGACTTTTGATTTCTTTCTTTGATTCTCTTAAGTTATAAGAAGTGGAAATGCTGAGTCAATGGGTATGGAAAGTTTAGTCACAAATTTATCTTCAGAACAGTTGAACTGCTTCCTAATTCCATAGGCAAGTTATAAGTATACCTGTCTTTCCATAGCCCCTCCAACCAACATTGACTGTTACAATTTTTTTTTCATCTTTACCAATTTGCATAGTAGGAAACAGAAACTCAAAATTGCTATAATTTGTATTTCTTTTACTATTTGTCATTTGGAACATGTTTTCATTTCTAGTTAATTCTTTTGAAAGCCTCATATGCTTTGACTGCTTATCTGTGGAAGAATGTTTCTTGGTGTTATAAATTCATGTCAGTTGCTTATAGGTTTGAGATTGCGAACTTTTAACAGTAGTATTTGGTGCAATTATCCATTCTACTTTACCGTTTCTCTTCAAATTTCATGGTCATTGATTTTATTTGTGCAAACGCCTTTTGATTTTGTGTATTCAAAATAGTGTATTTTATCTTTTATTACTTTTCTCTATTTTTTATTCAGTTCTTCCCCAAGCCATTGTTGTGAAAAATAATTGACCTTAGGCACTTTTTATTTTATTGCTATGTCCTTTTATATTGAGGTTGCTTAGCATCATGTTTTGGGAAGGACACCAATAAACCAGAAAAGGTCCAAGGACAGTGAGGCCAGAAAAATGATGCAATGGAAAGAGTACTATATTTAAAGTCAGAGAACCCAGATTCATGTCCTGGCTTCCTGGACCTTGTAACTGTGACCGTGGGCAAGTCATTTTCCCTCTGTGATTTCCTCATCTGCAGAATTAAAAGTTTGCCCTGTAAAGTCCCTTTCAGCTTTCAGATCCCATATCTAATAAAAAAAAGCAACACGGTGGCAAAGAGTGTTGGACCTGGAGTCAGAAAGACCTGAATTCAAATCCTCCCTCAGATTCTTACTAGCTTTTTGGGTAACTCACTTAACTCCTATCTGCCTCAGTTTCTTTATTTTTAAAATGGAGGTAATAAATAGCACCTAGCTCCTAGGGTTGTTGTGAGGATCAAATGGATAATATTTGTAAGCACTATAGAAAAATCAGCCACCTTGTTGCTTTTGTTGTTGTTAAATTCTATCTTTTAAATCATTTGTTCAACAAGTATTTATGAAGTGTTTTTACTGCATGCCTGGCACTGTATGGTAAAAAGGCCTTGAGTCCTTGCCATATGAGGATCAACTGGAAAATCAGGGAATGGTTATCCTAGACATGAGAGGACTCAGGGACTTGTTAACCATCTTTAAGTACTGTTATATGGAAGGGAAGGGTAATAAACTTACTTTCTTTAGCTCCAGAGAGTGGCCCCAGAAGCAATGGGTACAAGCTGCAGATGAGCACATTTAGTCTCAATGTAAGGAAAAACTCTTGAAGAAGCACCTCTGGCCACTTCTGTGGGAAGCACTATTTGTTCTTTTAGGCTAATTTTACGTTTAATGGCACATGAGGAAGAAGATTCATCTATTGTTGAAAAATAACCTCAAATAATATCTTTGTACAATTTCAGGAAATACAACACATTGGGGGAGTTCAGTATATTTAACATTCAATTCAATAGGAATTTATTTAGAGTCTGTGCTATATAGATACTAAATGATTGAAATACCTTATATGTTAATGCTGTGTACTCTGTGATAGAGAGAAAATTGTGAAACTGTTTCTTCTTTTAAGGAATTTCTGTTCTACTGGAGAGGGATCTCATGGAAACAAGTTAATATATTCAGGTTATATACATAATGCTTTCAAGAGGGAGAGAGAGTGAACAATGGGGATATCTGGAAGGGCCATGTTTGTGGAGGAGGGGTCACCTGGACTTCTACTCCGCAGGTCACCAAGGTTTCTAATTGCCGTTGTCTGTGTGGTAGAGGTAGTATGGGGCTGAATAAGGAGCAGTATACCCTAAAGAGGGAATTTTGATGTCCTGAGTATAAATGCTAATAATCACATTACAAATTGTGTCATAGATGTCATTTTTTAATGTATCCATTGGGATACAATATGTACATTATCTGGTATACTTTGTATTTTTGTATTGTTAAATTCAAGGCTATGTAACCAACAGCAGGTGATTCCCAAGGTCTCTCCTAGGTTATCTTTCCTCTCTGTACTGTTTTGTTTGGTGACTTCATCAGCTTCCATTATTGACTTAATGCAGATAAGTCTCTTCAGGTGCCTATTGTACATCTTGAATAGAATATTCCACAGACATCTTAAACTCCACATATCCAAAACAGAACTCATTTTCTTTCTCCCAAATCCTCCCCTCTTCATAGCTTCCCTACCACTGTCCCTGCCTCTGGGATGCCAGCATCCTGGAAGGTCATCCAGGTTACAACTTCTGTGTCATCCTTGACTCCTCAGTTTCATTCGTCATATCTCATCGGTACAAAGTCCTCTCAGTTCTACTTTTGTGGAATATTCCCCCCTTCTCTCTTCGGACAGTGCCATGGCCATGCTGCAGCCCCTTATTACCTTACCTGTACTACTGAAATAGACTTCAGGTTAGCCTCCCTGTCTGAATTCTCTCTCCATTCCAGTCCATCTACCACGCAATTCTTAAATTGATATTCCTAAAGCACATGTTTTCTCTTCCCTCATTTATGTGTCAATGGTTTCCTATTGCCTCCAGAATAAAATATAAATATGGGAAACAGGAAGTAAGTTTTATTTCCACACTTCCAGTTGATGTGGGTGGGGTGACCTAGTATAGTGAGGTGAAGGTCAGAAAACTACTGCACATGCTCAATAAGTTGTTTGAGGGAAAGTGTATCAGAGGAGAACATGAAGTCACATGGTCTGGAAACAGGGTGGTGAGTACTGGAGGTGGGGTGCTAGGTCCAAGGTTCAAAATTTGCAATTCTATAAGGGTCCTGCCCCATCCTGATCTGGTGGTAGTCCTTCCTGCGACCATGCTGGAAGCTACCAGTTACTTCAGGGGAAGGAACGTAGAGGGCCTTCCCTCCTCTGAACTCCATTTTTAATAAATATTTCTTGACACCTTTTTTTTTTTATGTGTCAAGTTTATCTCTAACAAAAATATAAGATTCTCTCTTTGACTTATACAGCTATTCATAACCTGACTATTCCTATCTCAATCTCCTTACATCTTATTCTCCAGCTAGGTAGTACAGGAGATAAAGCATGGGATTCTGAGTCAGGAAGCCTTGAATTCAAATTCAGCCTCTAATATTTACTAGCTGTAACCCTGGGCAAGTCACTTAACCTTTGCTTCCTTGGGACCAACCTCCTAGGGCTGTTGTGATGTGGTTAGAAACAGTGCCCTAAGAGTTAAAAATAATATTGACTTTGTGAAGCTTTTGGTGCCCTAAAGTCTCCCCTTACCATAAAACTTCCCCCTCATCCTGGACCATGGAATTCCTTGTCCCCACCCCATCCTGGGGAATGGGAGCTCCTTATCTTGTGTCCTTCACAGTCCTCACCCTGTGCCTTTATCTTGCAAGACTTACCCTAGCTCTCCAACCCCCACAAGGAAACCCTAAAATCATCCTACATAATTCTGGTCCTTTTCCTGTATCACTGCCTTTGTTTAACTCCTTGCTAAATCACAGGCCCACTGCTTCTGCATCAATAAAGCTTCCAGTGGCCACAGAGAAGGTCTAAGTGAATTCATTCACATTTTGAACCAGCTCTTCCATCTCTCTCATGGGATAATATTTTTAAAGCACTTAGAACAGTGCTTGGCACATAATAGTTACTATATAAATGCTAATTATTGCTGCTATTTTTATTATTGATGTTACCACTCAGCAGTCCAGTGGCTGAAGCTTCCTTGCTAATCCTCGTAAGACCCTCCATCTCTTTACTTCGTTACCTTTTCATTGGCCGTCCATGTGTGAAACTTTCTTCGGTCTCTTCTTTACCTCCTAGCTTCTGAGTGCCAGCAAAAATCCTATCCTCTAAAGGAAGACTTTACTGAATGTTACTATCCCCCTGTAGTTAGCACAGTGCTTGGCACATAGTGGGTTCAACAAATGCTTGTTGACTTGTCAGAATGTCAGTAGTAATAATTCTTTAAGTTCCTACTATATACCAGGTACTGTGCCAATATTAAACCCCCAACTCTGATTGAGTGAAACCGGGATATAGCCTTTAATTAATGTATTCATCTTTTTTTTCCTTTAGGAGAGATTACATTTGGAACTTTTTATTCCTCCTGGTATGAGATTTATCCTACATTCATGGGCAGCCTATACTTGGAATAATATGGTACAGGATTTATCACTATATTGGCCTTCCTGTGCCAGTGTTGGCAACTTTCAGGGTGGTCACAGACTTCTGGGGAGCTCTAATGTTCCTTCCTACTGTGCTGAAGTCTGTTCGGTTCAGCTGTAGTTGTAAGACTTCCATCCACATAAACCACAAGAGGGGCTATGGCAGAAACTGGGCTGTTGTTACTGACACCCATTCAGGAGTGTTATTTGAAGCCTTTAATGTTTTCTTTAGTGAGGTGTTATTTTAAAACCACATGACAGAGCTTGGAGTAGAATGGTTTTTCTTAGCTGCATACCTTTTATTTGATTTTAACCTCTCATTCAAGTTCATTCATCAAACCTTTAGCATGCAAAACAATGGATTTCAGGATATAAGGAGAAGGGTCAGTTAATTAATTTAGGCAAATATTTTAAAAGCCTAAGAGAACAAGACTTTAAATTAATTGATTTTAGAATGAGAAAAAAAAACCTTATTGATATCCCAAGCTAGTAGAATTTAGCCTTATTTTGTCATTAGAAAGGTATGTGAATGTATGTTTATATGTGTGTGCATGCATACGTGAGGTGTGGCGGGTAAGAGAGGTACATTCTTCTCTCTGAGAAGAGGTACATTTGACAGCTATTGGGTGTTAACAAATTTATATCAACTGATAAATCCTTTTCCTTTCTAGGGTCATCTCAGTTATTTTCCTGTTTGGTGGATGTTTAGTGACATAAATTTAGTTCAACAAATAATAAGGATCATACGGACTACTTGTGTCCAGTCTGTGGCAGAGCCTTCTAATTAAGTTCACACCAGTCTGCCCAGCCACAATTGGGAGCACTGTACCTTGACCCTAATATAGTGGTGTCATTTTGGTCCTGTTCAAGAGCAAAGGACAATAACCAATCAGTGGCATCAATTCAGTTCAACAGATATTAAGTATCTATTATTATACACAAGATTCTGTGTGTGATTCTGGCCATAAAAAAACAAAAATGAAACCGTCTGTGCCTTCAAGGAGGGTAGACCCGGCTAGAAGAATAGCATGCACACAGATGATAAGGAAATGAAGAACAAAGGCAAAGAAATTAGAGGAGGAAGAGTATTAACTACTGGGGGATCACAGGTTTCATGAAGAAAGTGGCACTTGTGCTGTGTTGTAAAAGAAAGATAGGGATTTGCTGAAGTGGAAATGCTGACATATGGAGAGCCTATGCAAAGACAGGAGAGGGGATGGTGCCATGTATGGGGAATAACCAACAGCCCAGTTTGACCAAATGTAGAGTGTGTGAAGATGGCGTAATGTAAAGTAACACTTGAAGGTAGGTGAAGCCCATATTGTGGAGGGCTGGTGATACTAAGGTGGGGATTTTGTGTTTTATTCTTCAATCAAAAGGGAGCCGCTGAAAATTTAAAAAAATTTTGTACTTAGGTCTTTCGTTTTGACGTTTGTCATTTCTAGAAATACCCCCTTCCCTTCTCTCCAACTCCCTGAGTTGAACTCCTCACTCTTAACAACAAAAAATAATGAAGCATCAATTCTCTGAAAACACTTGATCCTAATGCCACTAAAGATTTTTGAATGGGTGGGTGATAGCAGTTCTGTGTTTTAGGAAGTATCAGTTTGGCAGCTCTGTGAAAGGTAGGTTGGAGCAAGGAGAGACTTGAACAACAGAGGAGGTTATTAGGATGGTCAGAAATGAAAATAATTTGCTATATATACCCTGATCATGAATTGTTTGCCTACTGGTGATTCAGGGAAGTGAATCCAATGATTCTTGTCCTTTCTGCTAGCCCATGTTGTAATGAATACAGTGTTGAGTGGTCAGACTTTTCTGTAGCTCCATTCAAGCAGAAAGATCTGGTTCAGTTTTTCTTAGCTTTCTGTCATTTTACGTCCTTACATATATATCCCTAAACTGTTTATTGCTATGCCAACCCAAAATGCATAAAAGGTAAATTTGGAATTTTATAAGCAATGACATTAATGGTTACAAAAATCCTCTTTTCTTTCCTCTTTGTCATGTTTTAAAAACACAAATTAATTTTCATATACTTACTGAATAGGGATGTGGACTTCAAGTCAGGAAGACCTGTGTCTAGATTCCATTGCTCGTACTTGTTGATTGTGTGACCATGGATAAGTTATTTATCCTCACAATCTTGGTTTCCTCATCTATAAGGCAAAAATAGTAGTACCTGTAGCAGTGAAGATCAAATGAAATAATGTACATTAAGTGCTTTTTAGACTTAAAATAGCTATGTAGAAGTTAATGCATTTATTTTACTAGTTCATTTTTAAATTAATATACTTTAAAAATTATACTTGATTCAGATTTCTTAAAACAATTTTTTACTGTAGTTGGAGCAGTTATTGGCTTACAGCTACGTTGTTATCTGTTGCTTGCAAGACATTTAACTTTCCCTGGGTTTTGTAAGATTTCTTTTCTTTTTTATAAATTTTGAGAGCGTGGATGAGAATATTTCCTATTTGTCCGTGTCTCCCCCTGCCCCAGCAGTCAGTGAGGATTTGAAAGGCTATACACAGCTATCAGTTTCTTGACAAGAAATTGCCCTAAGTTACCCACTCTGTATTATTTATGTAGCAAATTTCTAAACTTTCTCCTGACTTCTTTATTTCCTGTTGGCTTTTTACCCAAGGACCTTGTATTCCCTAAAGTACTTTGGACTGTCTAACCTCACATACAAATGTTTTTCCTCCTGTAAATTCAGAAAAAGCCTTTTTAAAAAAAACCCTAAAATTGTTTATTCACTATTCTATGGGACAGGTAAGATATCATCCTCAAAGGGTTGTGTTTGTCCTTCATTCTCAAAGAAGACTATGATATCAAGATGATGACATGGGGAGGGTAGCCAGATGCCAGGCTAGAATAGAGGTGAGGTACCAAGGAATATAGAAATGGAAGATGGGTAGGTCCATTTTTTCCCTAAGCCCAGAACTTTATAGCATGACATTATTGTTTGATTTGAAGCGTTTATTTAAACTGAATCTTACTTACAGATAGGTATGAAAATACTTGGAAGTCAAGTCTATGTTATTCAATATTTTAATAATTTTCACTATTTTAGATTATTTCTGTCACATTTCTTGTATATCATTATCAGAAACATTAATTCATCAAAAAGCTGAAGATCTTTTGGTTAAGCTGAAGGCTTTTCTGTCTTTAAAACTTTTTGCACATGTAAAATGCACAGGTACATACATGTACTTGTGTCAATAAAAAATAAAAAACAGCTTAATATTATTTTTTATGAAAAGGATTCAAAAGTCTCATTGTCTGCATTGCCCTTTTTTTTAGGCATGGAAAGTGATATTCTATTCTCAGAACACAAGCTCAGACTAGAGGTGCAACTAATCCTTAAAACTTTTCAGTGAGTCCCTGGTATCCTCCCTATGTTTCTGTCAGAGGAGGGCCAGTCTGATTTAGAGTGGGAGAAGCTTTTTCCTCAGAAAGGTGATGAATTATTTTAGCCACAGTACTTCATTAAATGCTCTACTAAAGTGTGAAAGAATTAGAATCCATATCAATAGAGGAAGTAGCCACAAGTAAAATCATAGATAATTAGAATATTGGAATTGAAAATATTGTACTAAGTCATCAGGGTCATCCATCCTACTAGGACTAGAAAAATGAGTTATCCCTGCTCCCATATTTTGTATTTCTTTTGAGAATGTGTAGGAGACCACTCTGGTGTTTGTCTCCTGTGTCAGCTCTTGGTTAACCAATGGAAGGTTTTAAAAAATGTGTATAGTTTGAGCCTCAGACCAAAACAGAAACCTGTAATTTGCCTCTTTCTTCAAGAAGTGGTTAATCCAAGTTTTACCATAAGTAAAAGGTCCGTCATAAAGTAGGTAACAATAGGGTTGACTGAAGAAAAGGAAAAGCATGCTGACTTGAGGATCAGAGGTTGAGAGTTCAAATTCTGCCTTTGTTACTTAATTTGCTCTGTAACTAGGACAATCACTTTGGTTTTTCAGTTGTCAGAGAAGGGGGTTGGATTGGATGACTTTTTAAACTTACAACTTGGAATAAACTGTGCAATAGATGGTTGTCAACCTCAACACACATATTAGGAGCTTAATAAACTCATTTATTAGTTTATTGCCTGTTGCCCTCTTCCTTTTACCTGGTCCAGTCCAAACTTATATTTTCTAATATTTATGATTTGAATCATGTTGACTTTTTACAAAATTTTAATTTGTTTTAAATTAACAAGCATTTGTTTTTCTCTTCTCTCTCTTCTTGCCCATTGGAAACCAGAGAAAAGAAAAGCCAAACCCTGCATTGTAACAAATATACAGTTAAGCAAAATAAATTCCTTTACTGCCCATGTCTAAAAATGCCCATCACATTTTGGGTTTAGTTCAGCACTTCTTTGTCAGAAGTTGGGTAGAATGCCTCCTGATCAGTCCTGTGGAGTCATGGTTGGTCACTGAATCCATCAGAGCTCTTAAGCTTTTCAGGATTGTTTTTTTTTTAAATGTTAAGAGAAAAATTGTTCCTTCAGTTCTGCTCACTTCTCTCTGATCAGTTCCTATCATCCTACCAGTCTTCTTAAGTTTCACTGAATCCATCTCTTTCATCATGGCTTAGGGAACAGTAGTATTTCATTAAATCTATTATAATGTATTCACTTCCACGGTTGGTGAACACTGCAGTCATTTTCAGTTCTTTTTCCCTTCAAAAACAACTGCTACAAATATTTTTTGTACATGTGTTTTTTGTCTTTTTTTCTTCTTCAGACTATATGCCTAGCAGTGGTATAGTTGGGTCAAGGGGTATGCACGTTCTGGTGACTTTTTGAGCATAGTTCCACATTACGTTCCAGAGTGCCTTGGCCAGTTCACAGGTGAACCAACAATGCCTGTTTTTTCACAGCCCACCCAACATTCAACATTTATCATGGGAGTGTATGTTTTATTATCTATTCAATAATGGTTTTTATTCTTATGAATTTGAACCAGTCACATATCTATATTTATGTATTTCTGTCTTTATCTCCATCCATATCTTCAAAATGAGATGTTTGCTACAAAGATCCCTACCAGTTATTTCCTCCTAATTGTAAGCATTTTGGTTTTATTGGTAAATATCCTTCTAAATTTTATGTAATCAAAATTGTTCATGTTATTTTTTGTTATTTTCTCCATCCCTTGCTTGGTTATAATGTCTTTATGCAGCCAGAAATATGAAAGGAAATTTCTTCCTTGTGCTTCTAATTTGATTATGATGTGAACTTTTGTTTCTGTTGTGTATCCGTTTGGAGGTAATCTTGATATATTGTGTAAGATGTTGATCTAAGCCTAATTTCTCCCAGTCTGCTTTTCAGTTTTCCTAGAAATTTTTTCAACCCACTTTTTTCATCATTTCCCTTGAGATTCTTATCTCTCCAGATGAATTTTGCTTATATTGACTTTGAGTTGAAGCTAATATCTGGCATTTTTGCATTTAAAGACATTCCAATCTCCTAGTTATGAATGAATGTCTTCTCTGATAAAAAATAATTTTAGGTGCCAGTGACCTAGTAGAAGAGGCATTTTTTTAAAAGTCTGAATCATTCCACCATAGGTAGCTATCATTTTGTTTTCATGTAAGATGAGCACTTGATTTCAAATTGCATTGAAGTCATGACTATTAGTTCATTGCCTTAACTTACTAGCCATATTTGCTCCTTTATTTAACCATCATTCCTATAATCTTTTGTCACTTAATAATCAGGTTTCTACCTAACTTAATCATATTTTCTGGGCTATTAGGAATCAATGAAAGTTTATAAATTTAGTGTGTTTAGCAACTTTATCTTTCTTTATTTCTCCATCTATTAGAGTTGGTAATTATTCATATAACTGAGGTCATTGGTGGTCTCAATTTTTACCTTGTTTACCAATAGGATTGTGAGAATCTTCTAAAGTACCAGTCCTTTTCTTGACCATGGTGTGGCATATTTACATAAATAAGAAAGAACTGAATCCTTCTTTGCTATGGTGTCATCCTGGACCTAGATATGTGTTAGCCACCCAGTGAATCTGAACTGAGTACAGACAACTCACCAAAATTCTCCACTAATTTAAGAGTAATTATTCTCCTTCCATCTCGTTCTGATGCGTGCATCATGCATCAGGTGGAGGGTCCAGAATTAATACCTCACCTACATTAAATCTTGTCAGTGAAGTAATATCTATTTTTAAAGGTCCCTTCAATAACAGTATTGGTAGTACTAGTAATTATATCATTTTTGCCATTATTGGATTTTATAGCACTTTATAGTTTATCAGGTATTTTTATATAATGATATTTGATCATTTGAGATAGGCAAATTGAGTATACTTAGGTCTTAGGAAACATTCCTTCTGTTTTTCTTCTTACAGAAAAACATCTTACCTGAATAACAAGGGCTATATATTTTAATCTTTAGGAGTGTGTCTTCACCATCAGATTAGTAGAGGGTGTTCTTATGTTGGAAGTATTGTGAAATTTCATTGTAGGAAAGAATCAAATATTAGATGGGTTCTTCCTAAACCCTGTTCAAAGGAATGGCTTATTACAAATTACTGAATAACTTCATAAGAGTTCCCTTTCTTCTAGGAATGTTGTCTTGCTTATGGACCCTAAGAAAAGCAAGTTTTCAGTGTTTGCAATCCTTAATTCTTAACCTGTACCTGTTTTATATGACATAAAGTGTCCCATTACATAAAATTATTAGTTAATTTAAAACTGTGTTTTAGATGTTGCCACAGCTTCTTCTCAGTTAAACAGATGCTTGAGGCTCTGTCAGTTGGTCAACAAGTAGGCTACCTGACTGAGATGACCCCAGCTGCTTCTCAGTTAATCAGATGCTTAAGACTTTAGTTTCCACATTACTTGGCTGCTACATTTTTATAACACCACAGCTGTCTTAGTCTAGCTTCTTTTCCCACCCCTTCCCATCTGCCACCTCTCACTACTTCCTCACTTGCATCAAGACAAGGTGGCACAATCCCAAAACAAGTTGCTACCATCCTTGTTCTCATAGGTAGTGGGCATTTGCTTTTACAACGATTCATTTTACTGTCTACTAGTTCTTTTCATTGAAGTTTTCTAGTCTGATAACCAACTTCATAGTGTACTGATGCTTTCCATTGCATCATGCTTTTTCCCATTGGAGATCTTCGAAGAGAACTGAGAAATGCTTTCAAATTGAGCAGATGCATTTTCTTTTATCGGACCTAAACCTTGTTGGAAGTGAGAGAGGAGGTGAGAAAGCTGAAGGAAAGATTTCCCTATTTATAAACAAGGCAGCTTACCCTGGTTAACCTTCCTTTCTTGCAGCTTCTCACTCGTCACCTCTCCACATATGTGTGACATCCCCTGGGAGCTGTATTTCAGTGAGGCCTCTTTACAGTTGATCAGAGTTTTGCTCCAGTGCTGCTCTAGCAAGCTGTTACAGTAAGCACAAAAACAAGCAAATTAAACCAAGTATAAAATGCCAAGACTCCATCTCTCTGCCAGCCTTATTAGAAAACAGTGACAAAGTATGTATGCATATAATTACAGTAATTAAACATTGGTAACCAGCTGAATGGTGGTGGTGGAGGGGGCTTAATGTTTTAGATGTATAGGCTTTTCATTTGAGAATTGGGAACCAGACTCTTTTAAACATTTCTAGACCTTTCATTTGTGTGGTATAGAATCTTTTTCCGATTTAACTTGAGCATTGGGTGACTCTTTAATGCTGGCTTTATCCTACATTTATTGGATTAGAGCAGGTCAACTTTTCCATCATAATTCTGTTTATATTTGAGGGTGTGTAGGATAGCCATGATCTCAGTTTTAGACTTAAAGATAGTTTGGCTGTTTAAAAAACAGAACAAAACTGTAAATGGAAAATTCTTGTAAACCTAGGATTTAAAATCTGAGATGATTTTGTTCATTTTGCTGTCCACACCCTGTTGAGTCATGAAGTCACTCGGTTTGTGTGGGGTGACAAGAGGATGTTGTGAGACGTGTCGGCTCCATGCCTCACTCTCCCTGGCCCAGGAGTTAAGAGTCTCTGTTGAAATTACAAGTTTTAAAGACTCTGGGAACAGACTGAGATTGAACCAGGGACTTGGGCCTACTTTCCATTAATGGCATGTATTTATTGAGGTTAGATGGGAATACAAAAGTAATATAACTTGGTCCCTGCCATTTTAGGAGCTTAGTGTGTGAATGAGGAGGTAATATTACACAGAAGCCAGTTAAATACAAGCATATGACAGTTTATGAAGTACAAAAATAAATGTTACAGCTTGGTAAGTGCTACAGGAATTCAGAGAAAGGGGCTATAATTTCACTGTATATTGGCAGACTTTTTGGGACTTGAGCTGGGTCCTATCTGATGGAAAGGATTTAGATAGGTCATTCCACTATATTGTGGTGGAATAAAGTGTGCTGGAATAACAGTGACCTGTCAGGAACTAATAAGCATCCTGATATAGCTGGAATCTGATGGTTTGTTTTGGAGAGTAATAGAAGATAAGCTTACTAGGGCATTTAAGGTCACCCAAATTTTAAATAACTGGTTCAGGCATATAGAAAGGGTGTAAATAGAACTGGTTTGTCAGGAGTGATGGGTGTAGGCAAGTGTGGGGTGAAAAGCCATTGACCTTACTGCATTCTTTTCATTATTGGATTTATAATAGGTATATTTCAGTGCTATTGATGCTAAATTTGACTAAATTTTCGTCATTCAAAAAAATCTCCTTAAGGAATTCAGTCTTTGCCTCTTTTGTGCTGAAGTAAAATGAAACATTGCTTGAGATCTGTTTTATAAATACCCCATTTTGACTTGATGTACTTAAAGATGGAGATGTTTAAAACCTGTGCCTTGGAAGAGAAGAAATCATATTATTTTCACCGTCTTTTTTCCATTTAATTTCCTCCTGCAGTATTTCTTAATTACTTATAGTTGCTTCTGTATAATTCATACTGCTTTTTAATTCAGTTTACCTCTTCATATTTTAAGTATGTCTTCATGTAAACTAGTTATCAGTATAATTATATATTCCCAGTAATTTGCCTTTTCCTTTTGCTTAAGTCATAGTTGCCATGGACAGTAATTTTGGCAACATAAATCGTTGTGACAGAAATAAACAATTTACATTTAGGATATTGTTTAACTTACAGCTTAGTTGTAACAGCAAGCACCCTGGCTCCCAAGATGACCTGCTAACACAGGTTCCTAAATATGCTTTTCTAAAAGAAAAATAATTTCAAGAGGGGTAAACAATCTTACTTTCATCAAGCATATGTATTATTCACTTAGTTCAGGGGGAAAAAGTCAGCACCCTGAACTTCAGAGAAAACTTTACAAACAGAAATGACAAGCAGAAAATGCCTACAGAAAGACCAACAGACAGGGCTTCCAACTGTCTGACCACAGACAATACATATATCATTATTAAAGAGAGAAACACCAATACCTGAGTTTTCAGAGTCGGGGGGGGGGGGCTTCTTAACAGCTACTCAGTCTCATATGGCACATGAATTTTCTTGCAAAAAATGAAGCCCCAAAGCACCTCACTTCATAGTACATATACACCTCACCACATAGTGTATATACAGAGTTGGAGAGCACAGCCCCTTCTGCCTTTATGCAAAACAAGCTTCCCCTAATCAAGCCTCCCTCACCATCCCCACCTGAGGCCTCTTAATGGGCAGGGCAGATTTTTAACTCCCATTATATTGGTTAATGCACAGCTTTTTGATCAGCATACTGGTATGAAAAAGGGAAAATTTTAAGATTAGTCTGGCTGTAGCATGTAAAATGAATTGGCAACAGAAGAGACTGGGGTGGAATCTGGGAGAGAGAATAATCTTAGTGCAAATCATTTTAAGAAGGGTTGTGAGAGGTAGGAGGGGACTCATATCTTTTTTATCTATCTTAAATCTTAAGTCTTCCGAAAGAGCTGGTTGCTAGGAAGTGCATAGAGGGAAAGTAGATATGACGATGGTCATTCGCCCGAAGAGGGAAGTCAGTGACGAGGAAATTAGCAATTAATTCCATTTCACTATCATGTCTTAATCAAAAAGTATACAATCAAGTATTGTTTAAAAGTCCAATTAAAAACATTAAAAATTGGCAGCCTAGGCTTAGTGTCATGATGATTTAGATTTCAGATCTTCTTTGTGGTATTTTCTAACTGTAAGATCCTGGAGAAAATACTCCATAGCCAAACCTTAGATTGTTCTCTAGGTTATAGACTGCTTAGATCTGCTGTCCCTGTACTATATCCCTGTATCCCTGAGAGAGTTTGCTTAACTCGAGTGAGAAAAGAAAGGTTTTAATTTAAATGGTGTTTGAGGAACCTTGACAAGTCAATTGACAGGAATAAGGAAGACTGGGATTGTGGCATTTGACTATCCTAGATAAGAATTGTATAAGATTGAATTGACAGTTACTTCTTAAATGAAAGATGAGGGAAGAATGAACTAAGATAATTAAAAAGATTTGGAAGTCATAAATAGTAATAAATTATTTTAGACAAATTATTGATAATATGTGATTCAAAATATTACCTATATAAATTATTAAGATTTTATAAGTTAAAGATAGTAATCCCTTCACAATCAAGAGTGATCAATAGGTTTAATATGCTCCAAGTTGCATTTTCACAGAAGCCATTAGAATGGTTAATAATAATGAGCATTTATGTAGCACATTGAAGTTTACGTAGTGATTTAACGTATTATCTCATTTGAGCCCCCCGGTACCCTTGGGAAGCTGGTGCTATAGGTATATTAGCCTCATTTTACAAATCTGAAACTTGAGACTCAGAGTTAGTGACTTCCCATAATCACACAGTTACAAGATGGTCAGAGATGGAAGTCAGACTTAGGTTTTGCTAACATTAATTAGCACTCTACTCTCCTGTTTTGCTGCCTCCAAACTAGTGGTTCTCAAACTTTTTTTTTTTTTTTTGGCATTATTCTTAGCTGTGCCATGAAGAATTGTGGTGACATTGAATGTTTAAATTGTAAACACTGTGGGAGAGTTGGAAGAGTGGAGAGACCCAATTCTTATTATATATCACTTTGTAAAAGCATGGTTCTAGACTATCCCCTTCATTTGTTCAGTCACATCCAATTCTTCATGATTTCATTTGGAGTTTTCTTGGCAAAGATTCTGGTGTAGTTTGCCATTTCCTTCTCTAGCTCATTTTACAGATACGGACATTGAGGTAAACCGGGTAAAGTGACTTGCCCAGGGTCACACAGTTTCTTAGGCTAGATTTGAACTCAGGAAGAGGAGTCTTCCTGACTCCAGGGCTGATACTCTATCCACTGCCCCACTTAGCTTTCCATTCTAGGTGGGATAAAATCTATTTTAGAGGTGTTAGTGTTAACTGACAATTGCTTGCATGCAGCAGGTCACACCTTTTTATGTTTTGATTTATCTTAGATGGGTAATTCTGACTGTAAAATCATCAGTTATGTTTTTTTTGTTGTTTTAAACAATTGAATTCATTTCACCATTAAATCTTATTTTTAATTGAACCCCAAAGTTGGAAGTTATCTCAGAACTCAGTCCAATCCAATCTCCACCATATCACCTGTGAGTGAGTGATTATCTGGCTTCTACTTTGCTTGAAATAATAGTGTATTCAACACTTACCTAAGCAGCATTGCTGTGTTGGGGTGACTCTGAGTGTTGAATCAAATTGCTTTCCTGTGATTCTGTTCAGTGGTCCATTTTCTTGACTTGTGTAGCCAAGAAACACATTTAAACCCTTCTTTCTCATGAGGATTTCTATGATAAAAGGCAACTAGAATGGATAGACTGCTATACTTGGAGAGAAGATCTGAATTTGTTTTTGTTTGTTTGTTGGAGGGGGGGAAGGCAAGGCAATAGGGGTTGTAATTTGCTCAGCTAATAAGTGTCAAGTGTTTGAGGCCGGATTTGAACTCAGGTCTTCCTGAACCCAGGGCTGGTGCTCTATCCACTGCATCCCCTACCTGCGCCTTGAATTTGAATCATAGCTCAGGCAGTTATTGATGTGGGACCCTTGAAATCACTGAACTATTCTTAGTCTCAGTGTCCTCATCTGTAAAATGGGGTAGTAATAGCACTGATATCAGAGGGTTGTGGTGAAGATCAAATGATACGGAGCTTTTTAAATCTTAAAATACTATATAAACATTATCTCACATTTAAGAACTATCTTGTCAATTCAACCTTATACAGTTCTTACCTAGGATAGTCAAATGCCACAATCCCAGTCTTCCTTATTCCTGTCAGTTGACTTGTCAAGGCTCCTCAAACCTCATTTAAATTAAAATAAATTTAAAAAATTAAAATAATCATAATTATTATATTTGAAGACTATAAATTATTTGGTGGGGCAGTAGAGAGAGTTCTGGGCCTGAAGTCAGGAAGACACAGTTCCTAAATTCAGATACGGCCTCAGGCATTTACTAATTGTGTGACCCTGGGCAAGTCACTTAACCTTGTTTGCCTCATTTTCTTAATCTGTAAAATGACCTGGAGCAGGAAATAGCAAACCACGCCAGTATTTTTGCTCAGATGGGCTCACAGAGAGTCAGACATGTCTTACAAAAAACCCACTGAACAACAATATAAATCACATTTCCCATAGTCTTAATTCCCTCTGACTAAACAACTGCAGTTCCTGATTTTAAGGTGAAGACAAATCTTGTTCTGTGTTAGGGATTAAAGGCTTGGGAGGCTGGGCAGAGATGATGTAATTACTTGGTGTAGTATAAGTCATATGTACAGTCTCATCCTTCCACTTTAAGCAAAGTGCCCAGAGGACCTTCTGCCACTTTCTGTCCACTTTATGCCCAGAGGACATCCCAGGAGTCAGCTGCATTTGGCACTGGGGATAAAGATTGGTGTCTCAATTGGAGAGGGAAAGCAGACAGCCTCTGGGCAGTGTTCTGCTTCTAAATAAAGCATGTGTAGTGGTCACCAGGGTGCCAGCCAAGTACAGTGTATACCTGACACCTTGGCTTTAGATCTAAATTCTCTGGGCCAGTCATCTGGGGTTAGTGTGTCAGTTCCTTTGGTTGTTTCAGACTGACTGGCACGGCCTTCCCCCCATGGATCCACAAAGGTCTGAGTGTGAGCATGTGCGCACACACACACACACACACACACACACACACACACACACACAGGTGCACATGCGTATATTTTCTTTAGGGCTAGCTGATGGCCCTTTCTATTTTTGGAGATGTTTTTAGAATGCTCTTGATGCAGCTGGGAATTCAAGAATGTGTAGTTACTACCTCATTCCTGGCCTTTTGCACTATGAAGTAGCTGGGAGCAAAAAGTGAAAGTTCTGGTAGGTGTTGGCTTTCAGAAACAATCATACCGGCTTCTTTGAGGTGACTGGTCTTTATGGTACCTCTTCTCATTCCCTCCCATTTCCCCCTCCAAAACAAGCGCCTCTTCTTCTTACCCAGTAAGAACAGCCGAATTTCTCTTTTGGGGAAAGATTTAATAGCTTTGTGCTAGGTTCTGTAGCTGCTGAGATCTGGTAGATTTATTGATGGCCCGTATCACTAAGAGTTTATGAATTTAGAGAGACAATCCAAATGAAAGATAAATAAATGCTGATATTTTCTTATTTCTCTCTTATTTTTCTTCTTTCTCCCTTGTCCTCCCCTCCCCTCTTCCTTCATCTTTTCCCTCTCGCCTTCCCTCTCCCCTCTTTTCTCTGTCTCTTTTCCTCCTCCTCCCTTCTCACCTCCTCTCCATTTCCCCTTTCTTTCCCTCCCTTTCTTTCTGTTTATCTGTGTCTCAGTCTTTCCCTTCTCTCTTTCCTTACCATTCCTCTCCCCTTCCTTCCTTCCTTCCCTCTCCCTCTCCCTCTCTGAGGACCAAATGAAATAATGTAAGTGAAACTTATTGTGAACCTTCAAACCCTACATAAATTTTAGTTGTTACTATAATTCTTTTTCTCTTCCTTCCTACCTCACCTTTTCTTCACCATCTTCTGTCCTCTTCAGGTAACAAGAAAATAGATTTTACAAATGCTTCCTTCCCATCTTTTGTAGTATAAATTAACAAGATTTTAGTGCACTTGACTTTTTTTAATAGCCCAGTTATTTAGTTTGATAATGATTCAAAATTCTAGATTCTCATTTTGCTATTTAATCACAAACCTGTTAGAGTGGGCAGACAAAAGAAAAGGTTAAGGTTAAGTCACTTTTTGCAAGAAAGTTTGTTGACTCAGGAAGATTTAACTGTTTTAAATTGAGATTTTGAATAATCTGTGGATTTAGTCTGTTCTCTAGTTTCTCTTTTTCTCCATTACCTTGGAAAATTGAGATTTTCTTTTATATTGGTCAGGAAGAGGAAGTCTTTCTGCAGGAAATGAATAAGGAACCTATAAAGAAAATAATAAGGTCAACTTTATCAGTATCTCTCTGTGTGACATTCACCGTAATGAGGAAATAAAATTGTCTGTTGATAAAGAATAGAGGTAGGATCCTTTTTTTCTCCTACAGGCATTCGCTCACAAAAAATAAAATGAATCAAGGTTCACTCAAGGTTTACTTGTATAAAAAGCGACACAAGAGCCATGCACATGTTTAGAAAGATACCATTATCCTACCCCATGTACTCCCCAATTTAATGCATTTGAATAATAATAAATAATAAATAAATGTGCCTTATAGCCCTGCTGACATATATATATGCAGTATAACATAATATTATATAATATGTACCTATGTATATGCATATATATGTGTAAGTATGTATAGATAGTCAACCTTACACAGTTTGGTCTAAGAGACAAATTAGATTAAATTGTATCCATTGTTTATTTCTCCCAAAGTGAATGGCATGCATTCATGGGAGCCATTGGGATCAGGCTGCACAGTTTATATGGGGGGGGTGTCATCCCATCATCATTTTACCTCCGGACAGAGATAATACCTGTTATATCTGACCACCCTCAGGATTTGGGCTATCTAGACAAAGAATCTGTCTCCACCCAAGTCTGAGCGGAACACCCTTGGCTTCACATCCTCAGATTAAATTGCTTGTGAGCTTTGGTGGGGCTGACCAGCATAAGGAGAGTTAATGCAATCTAATTATCAGTACGTGTTCTGAAAAAAACCGAATTTAAAGTCAGGACTTTGGAATAAGGGGGCCGGCGAAGCTCTGAGTCTCCAACGTAATTATTATTACAAATCATTTCTCACTATATATATTATACATATATAGAGATACACACACATGCTGAAATTAAGTAATGAGTTGGATATGACCTTTGAGCCACAAGTTCCCTCTTGTCATATAGGAAATGGAAACAGCATAATAAAGATAGAAAGGTTGAAAGATTATGAGGAACTAATGCTCAGCTTTTGTTTTCTCTAATTTTTTTCACTGCTTCTACCTCTTCTCAAATTAAAGGGGAGCAGAAAAGAAAATAACTTTTCTAGTAATCCAAGAAAAATATCTCCCTATTGTCCACATGTAAAATCATATGTTTCCTTTCACAACTTGGATCAGGCACCTCTAGCTAGCCTGCTTTCTTATCCATTCCTGGAAATTATGATTGGTCATTATATTTGTAAGAATTCTTAAATCTTTTCAAGTTATTTGTCTTGATGATGCCATTGGTAGCTCATAAATTGTTCTTCAGATTCTGCTCACTCTGCATTGTACACATTCTTACCTATTTTCCCAGTTTTCTGTGCTTTTAAAATTTCTTATGGCACAGTCGTATTCCATTATGTTTATCTACTACAATTTATTTAGTCATTCTCCAGTTGATTGGCATCCCCTTTTGCTTCTCATTCATTCCATTATAAAAAGAACTGCTGTTCATAGTTTGTCTTATTGGGTCCTATTCCTTTTTCTTAGGACTCTTTAGGGTCCGGGTCCAACTAGATTGGGGATTTGCACACTTTGATAACTGTTGGGACGTAATTCTGATGGAGATGGGATCTGAATCACTAAAAGGAAAAGACCACGTCTTTGGGATTTGGACCCCACAAAGGAAAAGCCCTTATACTTGCCCATGTGGCTCAGGTCCCTGGCATTGTCTGGGGCACCTGGCCTTTTCCCAGTTAATCCTTTCTTTGTGGCCCTCATTTTCTACACCTGGCTCCACCCTATACCGCCAGTCCTTAATTCCATCTAAACCCCCCTTCTCTGTTCCCAGATTACTTGGCCACTCCTAGATCACATCCAGATCTTCCCACTGTCTTCGGTATAAAATATCCATCTTGTCTCCTTTAAAGTGCTCAGATTCAGTCCGGCCTTTTCGTCGTTGCGAGCGTCATAACTACTCAGATTCTTAAAATCTGACCCACCCCAATTGGTATTCTAATAAACCTTGTCTCTGACTGAAAGAAGCCTTGGGTGGAATTCGTTTGAGACAGGATCCACATTGTTTGCCCTTGAATTTCAGGGTCCCAAGCAACCCTAGACCTCAACAATTCCAAACTGCTTTCTAGACTTTTTGGGTCAATTCACAGCTTCACCAATAAAACATTCATGTGTCCATATTTCTATAGTCCCTTCTACATTCATCATTTATCTTTTTTGTCACTTTTGCCAATCTGATGAATGTAAGGTAGAATATCTGGTATGAATTAATTTGCTTTTCTCTAATTATTAGTGACTTGGAACTTTTGTCCCCACAACACCTCTCTTATAAATAACCTAAATTTCTTCCTTTGGAACTTTTTGTATAGATCTTATGATCATTTAATGACAAATAGCTTTTATTATTATAAATTTGATGACTAATATAGAAATGTTTTACATGATTGCACATCTATAAACTATATCATATTGCTTACTGTCTCAGGGAGGGGGAAGGACAGGGAGGTAGGAATATTATATTAAAAAAAATAAAATATATTACATTTAGTTATTTGTATAGAACTCTTGAGAGTAAGGACTGTTTGATTTTTGTCTTTCTTTCCTTAGTTTACAATGCACTTAGGGTCCTGGCACCTCATAGGCACTTGATAAACTCTTGTTGAATTGGAAAAGAAAAATTGAATTACTTCTTCATGTTTCTTGGAAATTGGAATTTCATCAGAGAAACTTGTTGCAAAGATTTTTTTTTCTGAGAAATCACCCTTTTATCAGATAAACTTGTTAAAAAATTTTTTTTCCCAAGTTACATGTTGTCCTTCTTCGTTTGGATGAATTGATTTTGTTTATACAAAAAATTTTAAATTATCATGTGATGAAAACTGCCCATTTTATGTTCTTTGGTCCTCTAATCCATTCTTTGATTATGAACTCTTCCTTCATTCATAGATCTAAAAGAAAATTTCTTCCCTTTTTAAAATTTTGTTTGTGATGTGGGTTTTTATATTTGTAATATATCCATTTGTACATGGTGTGAGGTGCAGGTCTAACCCTAATTTCTGTCAGATTGCTTTCTAGTCTTTCCACTAGGTGTCAGCAAGTCTTTGCCTGGGGTTTTTGGGTTTATCAAACACTAATCAACTAGCATTGTTTGCCTCTGTGTATCTTGTCTGCCTTGTCTGTTCTACTGATTTATAACCAGTATCAAATAATTTTGGTTATTACTGCTTTTTAATATAATATGAGACCTGAAGTTTCTAGACTCCCTTCCTCCACATTTTTTTCCTACCTTCACTGTTTCGCTTGAGATTCTTGACATCCTTTGATTCTTCCTTTATTGACCTTTTATTCTTCACCTTTATTCCTTAATAATAATTTTGTTATTATTTTTTTTCTTCTTTCTCTATAAAGCAATACTTTTGTAGAATAATTGACACTGCTTAGGTAAATTATTTAGTATTGTGATTTTTATTCATTTTGTCTACCTATAAGTGATGAGTATTTCTCCAATTATTTGTCTATCTTTAGTTCCCCAAAGATTAATTTGTAGTTGTCTTCATAAGTTCATGGCTGTGCCTTGATAGGTAGACTTCCAAGTATTTTATACATTCTGTAGTTTCTTCAAATGGAATTTCTTTTTGTATCTTTTTGTACTGAGTTTTACTACTAATATATAGAAATGCCTATGATTTATGTGGGTACATTGTATACCCTGAAATTTTGCTGAGGTTTGTTTCATTAAGTTTTCATCTTTTAGTTGACTCTGTAGGGTTCTTTAAATATACAGTCATCTTGGCATGTTGTTGTTAAGTCATGTTCAAGTCTTCATGACCCCATTTGGAGTTTTCTTAGCAAAGATGCTGGAGTGGTTTGCCATTTCCTTTTCCAGCTCATTTTACAGATGAGGGAACTAGAGGACACCTAGCAGCTTCTCTTGGCACATAGTAGGTCCTTAAATGCTTGTTGATTAGATGACTTACTCTTGAGCTCTTCGTGGATCTCTATAGGAATAGTGATAGGGGGAAGCTGTGCTTTATTGTTTCCTTCTACTCTTCTGTCATTGCCAGTTCCTAATTATTAGCTGTTTGACCAAATTGCCACAGGAAAGTGAAATATTAACATCCATTATACTAAACTTTTCAAGTAAAGAGGTTCTTTAGTGAACTCAATGAGAGACCCTGAAAATAGAGGGTTTTTGCACTTTAAAATTTTATATATGTACACAACAACAACTAACAGTGTATGAGGAATTTTTCTGATAGACTTAGTACTTCACTGCAATGCAAGGACTTAAAAAATTCCCAGTGGACTGTTGATGCAAAATGCCTTCCACATGCCGAGAAAGAACTCTGGAATTTGATTGCAGAATGAGGCAGACCATTTTCTTTTGTATTATGTTTTGTTTTGTTTTATGATTTCTCCCATTCATTTTAATTCTTCTATGCAACATAACTAAGGTGAAAATGTATTTAATTGGAATGTATGTGTGGAACCTATATAAAATTGTATGCTGTCTCAGGAAGAGAATGAGGAAGGAGGGGGAGGGAGGGGAAAAACATCTAAGATATATAGAAGTGATTGTAGAACACTGAAATCAAATAAAATAATTTAATTAAAAAATTTTATATATATATGTATGCACACACATATCACTCTTTGGTTTAGCATATTTTCAACCCATTGTTTTAAAGGAAATCTTTAGATATGAGAAATATTTAGTTGGAATTACTTGGAAACATCTCCTCTATAAATAATTATTTAGTTATAATAGGGTAGAGCTGGTATGTTAACTCTGAAGGGTAGAGCAAAGAACCAGAGGAAATCTAGTCTTTGCTTTTCTGTTCATTCAACAAAAGTCATACAGATGTATTGCAGAATATATATAGTAACAGAATGAGAATGTCAATGCCCTATGAGAAGTGGCATGCTATAATCATACATAAAATAATTAGCTTGTTTTCTCTACATATCTTTTATTGAGCACAGTCACCATTTTTAACATGATGTATGTGAAAATTAGTTCTGTTTTGCAAACAAGTGGTTTAGGATTAGGTTTTGTTCATAGGTTTGTAGGGTCATATTTATATGTGGCTTGAGGGTCCTTTGTTTTTTGGCCTGTATGCCATTCCCTCCCTCTCTTCATTTATAAAACTTTACCAGAGGGACTAAAAGAATGAAATATAGATTAACTTTTTAAAAATTATTCCTGACCCTCATAAAAGGTTAAGGTTTGCATGTTTGATTAATACACAATTTGTTTTGAAATACTATTTGGTCATTTCCTAAGAAATGCCCAAATTTCTTTACAGATTACATTCTCTGACAAAACAGTTTATTGATTATTAACAAAAAGAAGGGCTATATCTTTTATTTTGTTTATTTTCCCTGTTGACTTATTATCTTTTCTTTAGCATTTTATTTTTCCCCAGTTACATGTAAAAACAATTTTTAACATTTGTTTTTAGAACTTTGAGTTCCAAATTCTCTCCCTTCCTCCCTCCCCACTCCCACGCCCCAACTGAGAAGACAAGCAATTCAGTAAAAGTTATATATGTGTAGTCATGCAAAACATGTCCAAAATAGTCATGTTGTGAAGGAAAACATGGGAAAAAAATCCTCAAGAAAAATAAAGAAAAATATATGCTTTAATCTATCTTCAGACACCATCAGTTCTTTCTCTGGGAATGGATGGCATTTTCATCATAAGTTTTCCAGAATTGTCTTGGATCATGTATTGCTGAGAATAGCTTTTATTTATTTAATGGCACTCATAGCTAATCATCTTACAATAGTACTATTGCTTTGTACATAGTACACTTCATTTTGCATCAGCCTGTGCAAATCTTTCCAAGTTTCTTTTTTTTTTTTTAATAAATTTATTTATTTAACTTTTTACATTCATTTTCACAAAATTTTGGGTTCCAAAATTTTCTCCCCATTTGTCCCCTCCCGCTTCCCCAATACACTGAACATTCTAATTACCCATATCACCAATCT
>CM053773.1:89078902-89148387 GCA_028658325.1 Potorous gilbertii | reverse complement strand
AAGATTAAATCAGGTTCTCAGGTCAGGGCAGGGCTGCCTCCCAGGCTCAGTTCCCTCAGGGGGTTTATGGAGAGACCTTTTGTAATGGAGCTGCTGCTGAGCTCCTGCCTGCTCTGGGAGCCTCTGGCCGCCTGCTGCCTCTGCTGCTGCCTCCCGAGGGGGCCTGAGTCCCGGAGACACCCCGCTCCCCTCTCAGCTCTTCTCTCTCACTGACCTGTGAGTCTGTGGGTGGAGGGAACTTCGCGGCCACTGGAGATTCCGTCCCTGAAGCCTGCTCGGGTCTGGTAGCTCCTCTCGGTGCCTCGCAGCCAGGGCAGGGCAGGGCTCTGCTCCCGTTCGGTGCGCGATGGACCTTTGGGATCGGTTTTTCAGGGCTCTCTGGAAGGGAAATCTCCTTCACTGTGTTGCTGTGCAGCTTCCACTGTTCCAGAATTTGTTGGGAGTTCTTTTTAGAGGAAATCCATAGGCTGTGGGTTTGGTGCTAGCATAGGTGAGTCTTTCTACTCCGCCATCTTGGCTCTGCCCCGCGCCAGGTTTCTTTTGAGAGCATCCTGTTTATCATTCTTTATAGTTCAATAGTATTCTATCATAATCACATACCACAACTTGTTCAACCATTAACCAGTTGATAGGGATCTCCTCCATCTTTGCCATCCAAAAAAGAATTGCTATAAATATTTTTGTATGTATAAGACCTTTTCCTTTTTGGAAAACAAACCTAGTAGTGGTATTGCTTGGTCAATGAATTTGTATGGTTTTGATAGAGCTTTGGGCATAATTCCTAATTGCTCTACAGAATGGTTAAATCAGTTCACAACTCTGATAACAGTGTATTAATGTCTCATTTTTCCCACATCCGTTCCAACATTTGTCATTAATCTTTTGTGTCCTAGTAGCCAGCCTAATAGGTATGAGGTAATATCTCAGAATTGTTTTAATTTGTATTTATCCAGTCAATAGTGAGAGTATTTTTTAAATACATCCAGAGATAGATTTGATTACTTCATCTGAAGAGCGATCATTTGACTTATATCTTGTTATATCATCTTGTATATTGTTCTTTTAGCTCTGTTTTCTTTTCCATGCATCATTTCATGCAAGTTTTCCTATGTTTCTCTGAATCATTCATATTTGTTCTTTATGGAACAATACTATTTCAATATACTTATATGCCATATTTCTTTTCAGCATTTTGCTAGTTACTTATTACAGTTTTTGGCTTTCTGTTATAAGAAATAATGCTTCTATGAATCTTTTGTTGTTGTTGCATTAATGACCTTTTCTTTTGTGATTAATCTCCTTGGAATATGGTGCTAATAATGGAATCTTTGGATCAAAGGTTACGAACAATTTAGTCCTTTTTTTGCGTAATTCTAGAGTTTTCCAGAAGAGTTTAAAAAATGTTTTCAACTTTACCAGAAATGAGTTGAGTAGGGTTTTTAGATATGTTTCTTTATTTCAATTCTTTGTACTTGATTCATTTCAAAAGATGTTTATTTAGTACTAGCTATGGGCAAGACATTATGCTAGATTTAGGGGAATAGATGTAGATGAAAAACTTCTGACTCCCAGCCCTTGAGCAGGTTATAGTTTACAAAGGAAAAGGGGAAGGAATGATACAATATGTATACAGATAAGTGTAGTACAAGCTCAAATCAGAAACCATTTATTAATTACTTACTTTGTGCTAGACACTGTGCTAAGGACTGGAGATACAAAGAAAGGAAATGAACATAAATCCTTGCTTTCAAAGTTCTCATATTCTAAAGAGGAGAAAGCTTGTACTGCAAACAACTAGGTAAATGGAAGATGGGGGTGGCTAGCTATGTGGATGTAACCCTGGGCCTAGAGTCAGGAAAACTCACCTTCCTGAGCTCGAATCCACCCTCAGACACTTGTTAGCTGTGTGACCCTGGGCAAGTCACTTAACCCTGTTTGCCTTGGTTTCCTCATCTGTAACATGAGCTAGAGAAGGAAAGGCAAACCACTCTAGTATCTCTGCCAAGAAAATCTCAAATAGGGTCGTGAAGACTCAGATATGACTGAAAAACAACTGAACAACCACAACGACTTATGAGATAGAGTAAATGGATTAGAAGAAAGGCAGGGAAAAAGTTATTTTTTGGGAGGGAGCAATCCCAAGAAGCACCTAGAAAGAAAGAGGAACTGATAGAGTAGTATGTGAATAGGTGAAAAGTCTATCCTGCCAGACTGAACAGATTCTTCTATAGGTACCCTCCTCAATGCATGCCCACTGACAAGTTGAATCGAACTGAATATAAAATATAAAAAACTCTGCCAAGCTTTGGAAAACTGGAATCCTGGGTTTAGTTCATTGAGATCAGATATAAATAGATTTATCCTTGTTTGGTGGTACTTAAAACACAAGCAGAAGTCAGGCTGGACATGGGCTCTCCTTTTAAAGCCAAGCTCATTTCAAAAGTATTGAGTGTGCAGTTCAGATTTGTAGGTGTTGGGTCTCGTAACCACCAAGTTCCCATCTACTCTGAGATTTTGTAGAACTGTCTAGATCAGGCCTGCACACCATAGAGGCTCCTGGGTCACTTGCAACCTCCAACAAATTTTGGGCAGCTGTCATATGACCTGCCATCGTCAATAGACTGATCTAGATAGCTTTCATCAAACTTCACAAACTATTGATGTTTTCCAAAATATCTTCCTTTAATTCATAAATCATCCCTGAGATGAGCTGTTAAAATATTCCAATCACTTAAGGTCTTAGCCTAATCTGAGATAGTTGATCTTTCTCCTCAGACTCTAAAGTGGGAATAATTAGTAGAGGGAGAATGTTTTATTCTAGACAGTAGAATAAATATTCTAGACATGAATAATGGTGTTCAAAATCCTTGAATCAGCATTTGCAAAGAAAGAGGTTGTGAATTCAATTTCTGTCCAGTGATCAGAGCCAGTTAAGCAGGATGAGGCAAGCTATTGCTAGTATGGGCAGTCTCTATGAAGATGTAGCTTGTCTTGTCCCGACTGTAGTACTCACACATAATTATAAGGCGTATGCCACTTCAGCAAAATGTAGTTAAGGGATAAAGAATGAGAAGGTAGGCAGACATCTGATTTTTCTGCTTTGGAAACTTTCCGTGTTCAGTGAGTGATGTTGAAATTTCTGCTGTGGAGTGTCTCGCCCAGTTACCTATAGTATTGATATCTGTCAACTGTTATTGCTTAGTTTAAAATAAAAATGGAGCTGCAAACCATTGCCGCAAATCTTCAGCTAGCAGAGATGAAGACTTGGGGCTGAGGCAGATCATTTATATTGTACCTAATTCCTAATGCTATAATTTTTGCTCTTAATACTTCTTTTGGATCCATCATCCACAATGCATATTACATGTGAATTTTTTTATATGAATTTATGGGGGTGGTATCAGTTATCAAGAGGGCAACTTCTACATCTTCAGAATGTGAACACCGTATGTGGCTTTTAGTAATTCTGGTTTCAGATTTGTGAATGAGTGGAGGTTTTTATATGCACTTTGAGCAATCATAGAGAATGCTAAATAAGTACCTTGTTTTAGCACATAGGTTAGTAAGTAGCTTTTGCTACTTGGCAGGAAGCATCTTTTACAGTAATGCTTTCTCTTGAGCAGAGCAGGTGTTCGTTGTTTCCTACAATGCTTTAGCCTTCATAGGGGAGTTCCCTGGGTCAGAAGTGATTATTCAAGACAGTTTACACCCTGGTTTGTATTGGGAATTACATCATTACACCAAAATTTAGAGTATGTTCCTCTTCAGTTTAGAAAATCAAATCAGTAAATGATTCTGGATTGTTGCCGGTTTGAAGTTTCAGGCAGGATTTTGTTTTTCTCTTTAGATGTGTAGCCTTTAACCGTATTTATCCATATAGCAACTTAATACAGGGCTTAGCACTTCTCAGTGCTTTTCACATTATAAATAATAGCTAAGTAGGTGATTGGGGGATATATCAGTCCCTAAATTATTTGACTGTGACCTAGATGAAAAATTTCCTGTTAGTTTGCATATCATTTAATTTTTCAGCATGAAATGTACTATATGTATGACCCATCCCTGTAGAAAGTAGAAAATTGAGTAATACTCTGATTTTGCCTGCCTTTCCTTAAAATACTAGCAAGCAATCTTTCAAAATGGTATACTTAAAGCTGTGACAACTGCTTTTTTGGGTTACTGAGGACATAGGGATATATGTGTGTGTGTCTGTGTGTGTGTGTGTTTCCGTCTGTGTCCGTGTCTGTGCTAATGTGCTGGGCTGATTATCTTGGCATGGGAGACTGGATTCATAACATGTTTCTTGAGATAGCAATGACTGCACATTGAGTCAAGTGAAATTAGAAATTAACCAAAATATTCACTGACCCCATCTGTACAGACTTATCGGAATATATAGAATAGATTTTTAGATTAGAAGAGACTTTGGAAGTCATACTACTGAACAGTTCCTGGCAGAATGCCAGCTGCTGGAGGGTAAAGACAGTTTCATGTTTATGTTTGTATTCCCAGGGCCTACCACTGAGACTAACCTTTAATAAATGCTTGTTGATAGATTTATCGATGGATTTCCTTTGCACCATTCTTGATGGATGATCATTCATATATGTTCTCTACTTAGGGTGCTGTCATGATAGAGAACTCACTACTTTAATGACAGCCCGTTCCATTTTTCAATAGCTCTTTGTTAGATAGTTTTCCCATATGTTGAACCAAAATCTGCTTCCATGTAACTTTTGCCCATTGATCTACTGCCTTCAGGAGATTTTATGGAATAATCCCTCTTCCATATGACAGCCTTTCAAATATTTGAAGGTCTCCTAAGTTTCCCTAGGACAAACAGTCCCATCCTATCATCTATTTCTTATGATATGATTTCACTATCCAAGTCACCTTCCTCCCAATATGCTTTTGGGAATGATTAACACCCCTGATTTTTCATGTATTATCGGTATAGTTATCATGCAGACACAATTCTAATGTGTCTGCTAGAAACTTATGGGAACTATTTTTGTAAAGAAAAAGGTCTGACTAATGAAAATTTTCAACCAGGAACTTAAGGTGTTTTTTTAAAAAAAATATTTAATACTATTTAACTTCAATTTTTATTTTGCTTAATCTGTCACATTGGTTAGAGAGAGTCTGGAAGTGTAAAGATGGAAAAAAAAATTTGGAGGAAATGAGGTTCCAGGGTGCTCTGTGAAAGGTTATAAACATGTAGTGGGTGAACACCACATTATCATTTTGGAAGTGATTAAGAGATTTGCAGAAGTAGATCTTCTCTTTCTATACCATAGAAAAGAGTTGTCAGTCTCATCAGATAAATAATTATTCTCTTGTATTAAATTTAATTTATTCTCCTTTTCAGCTTATTAGATTGTAAACCAGTCAAGGTCAGAGAATGTTTCCTATTTCTTTACTATTTCCCTTAGAGTTCATTACTTTTATGGACACACGGGTGCTGAATAACTGCTTAACTAGAATAAAAGGCAATGTAGTTGGATTTTCTGATTTCTTGCATATAGAAGACTAGAATCATACAGAGTTTTCTTGTAATAAGGGCATTTGATGTGAAAGGGTAGGGCTGGTTGAGGTTGGAGTGGTAGACTGTGTGCTTGACTTGGAGACAGGAAAACTTGGCCTCAAATTCTAATGCAGATACTCCCGAGCTAAGTGACTGAATGTTTCTGTGTCTCAGTTTACTCATGTGTCATTAAGCAGGTGTGTTAGACTTGGCAGTTCAGATTTATATCTCTGACATTGTGACCTTATTTTTCTTTCATTAGTCTCATTTATTTCAGATGGGAAAGTAGCATGGTAATTTTCTTGAGTGGAAAGTCACAGTAATTTTGATTTTGTCTGATTCTGTGATGTCCTTGTTGTTTCTCTGGTGTAGGGTACTTAAAGTATGTAGTCCTGTAATGGATTTTAAGGATCATAAAGGTTTAGAACTAGAAGGAACTCATTTCATTCATCTTCAAATTAGGAGTACTGATTTACTCTCTGCAAAGAACTATATCTCCTCCAAAAAACCTCCGTTTTTAAAGAGGGCTCTCAGGCTGCTGTCTCTTCATTCTCCTCCCTGCACTGCCTTACCCACCACTTTGGATAATACTTCATCATGTCCCCAGGAATGTCATCCTCCAGAAACTCATCACTTGGCAAGATTGCATCAGTACCCTGAGTACTCTTTGCCCTTCTAATTAGAGGGCTGAAGACTTTTAGCAAAAAACTCCTTCCAAAGTCTCCATTTAAACTGGTCTCCCATCTCTTCATTTCCTTCTCAACTGTGTTCTTTGGACTGAACTCTGCCTTGCTTTATGCAAGATTTTTTCCCTTCCTCTTCCCACTTGCAACTTCCTTTCTGTGGGATGTCTTCCCCCCTTTAGACTATAAACTCCTTGAGAGCAAAGAGTGTCTTTCATATTTATATCTTCAGTGTTTAGCCCTTTGTAGGTGCTTAATAAATGTTTATTGGACCCTGCTGGATTGACTGATGACTGGTATGCCTCTTAAGAGGCAGGAAGATGAGATTCTGACGATAGCATACTCCTTTGTGTAGATTATAAAAGTTTTATCTGTTGCTGAGATAGTCCTATCCAGAGCATCTTTTAACCATGCGAGGTAGATGGGTGGTACAGCAGATAGAGTACTTGACTGGAGTCAGAAAGACCTGAGTTCAGATGCTGAGTTAGGCACTAGCGGTGTGACCCAAGGCACATCACTTACCCCTTCTTCTCTCATCTGCAAGACGGAGATGATAATAGTACCTGCCTCCCAGGTTTATTGTGAGGAGAAAATGACATAATATGGTCAACACTTTGTAACATTTAAAGTACTTTTTAAATTTACTTTAAATTTGAAAAATTTAATTTAAAGTCAATTTAAAGTCCACCAATAACAGCTATTGTTGCTATATTATTGTTATTCCTGTTGTCATTGTTATTATTGAGCATTTTTGCAGGCTTAGCCTTCTCATAGCCCATTAAGATATGTGGAAAACTGATTTTTTTATTCAGTGAAAGCAAATGAAAACATTCGTACTTAGGTTTTCACATTTTATAACATTTAAAAGATATGTAACTGAAATAACAGATGCCTTTATGCATGATTCATAATATAACTATAGTATTAGACTGCTTCTGATTTTAGATAATAGGTCCACCATTTGAAGCAGTAACAAATGTAATAGCCTCATTGTCAACAAATAGAGGTTAGTTGGCTGTCTGCTATTTCTTCAAATTAAAGGGTGGGGGATTTACAGAATGTGTCCTTGATAATGTTCTGATTCGATAACATACTTAATTACAGTTTGTGTTTCATTAATGTACTTCCTCTTATCTGGGTTTTGTGCACATCTGTTTGCCAAGAAAAAAAATTAAATGGTTTCTGGCAGACAGGATCTTTGTGTCAGAGCAACCTAGCAGTCAGGGCTCAGCATTTAGCTAAATTTGTGCTCCTAGCAATTGCAGAAGGGCTTTTTAATCTTTACCTTGAGGAAAAATAAGTTGACACTTTAAGGGGTGAGAGCATTTGATACATTTAAATGAAGTAAAAAGTAACTTCAGAAGCCACTTGTAGCTTAATAACTAGGTTATTGGAAGCATAAATGTTTTAAATTGGGATAACTTTGAGGTACTTAAGTGTGTGGGATTTAGTTAAGTAAAATAGTTGTCCTGTGTAATTGATGTATAAAAATACCTTCATGTATATAACCTGTTGCTTCAAGTTGTTATTTTTGAACTATAATGTTTAGCTTTCTATTTATCCTAATTAGTGGGGAATGTGTCTTGTGACATTAAAAAAAATAAAATCCATTTCTTTTATATCTTATAGAAAAGATGATTTTGAGGGACTTTGTCGAAGATTTGCACTATCAGAATCTAGTCAGATTGGTCATACCTGTCTGCATTGTACCTTTCTCTTTCTGAGTCTCTAAGGTCTTCTATTCGTATCTCAGGATCTGGTCTGATGCTTTGTATGTAATGAGCTCTTAACATAAGACTATTGAATGAATGAGTGCATGGATAAATGAAAAACCAAAATTTAAGCCTTTTACAAAGTCTCGTCTCCACTCCCACACGATGGAAGCTGTTTTGAATAGGAACTGAGTAAAGGGGAAGTCAGCGTAATCACCTCCCATATCTACGGATAGCTTTTGACTAAGTATCCCAGTTCCTTTTCAGCCAACCAAGGACAGTGATCTAGGTCCTTGAGAGCAGGGACTAGTTTTTTGTTTTGTTTTGTTTTGTCTTTCTTGGTATACTCAGCACATTACACAGTGCTTGGTATGGAGTAGATGCTTAATAAATATGTGTTGACTTGTCTTCCAGTGAGCCTCAGAAGTTTAATAGAGAGGATGTCCAATGTGAAAAACATACCTTATTTTCTATGTAATAGGAGGTAGTACTTTTTAATATACCTCTCTAAACCATCAGATTGAAAATTAATTGGTTCCAGAACTTTGGCACATTTAAAATGAAGTGTTACCCCCATTCCAACCCTCTAGTCATTTCAGGACTGCATGTGCTGCATAACTCAGGAAAATGCAGAAACTGATGTTGGCTATTATTATATATATATATATATTATTATTGTGTAGTAATCACACTAAAATCTAGACTCTAATCATATCACTTAATTCTCTAAGTCAAGTGGGCTGCATGCTTTTCAGTGTGCATAAGAGGCAGCTGGACTTTGAGTTAGGAGACTTTGGTTTTGCCACCAATTTAAGTATAACCTTGCAGGTCCTTTTATCTCTCTTGGCTTCAGTTTTCACATATATTAAGCAATGAGATTAGATACATTAGAAAAATCTCAGTGCAGTCTTCTGGCTTTAAGAATCTAGAAACTGCTTTCCATCTTTATCCGTCTTAAGGATTCATCTCATCCAGACTGGTTAAAAGTAGAAGTTTAGGTTATAAAAAACAGTCAGAGTCCCTTGTGATTGCCTACAGGTCTTAGTATATCCTGTTTGGAAGTTATTGCCCCAGTTTAGGCGCCATTCATCTCTCCCACAGATTGTTGTGACAGCTTCTATTCTGTTTAAAATTACACTGACCTGATTTTAACCTGGGAGATGCTCATTTTGCCTTTTCTAGTGAAAACTAAGGTCAATTAGAGAGCACCTATCAGTACCCCCAGCCAATCTGTAAGATGATAAATTGTAAGATGATCACATATCTCTGTCACTGAAGAGAGTTTTAAAGGCAGCTCCTTACACCAATGACATCACACATTTGAACAACACAGTAATTATAATTAAACTTGACTTTTATCACCTGTGTCATTGAGGGCTGGGCCTGACTCGTATCAAGCAGGTGATTCAGGCTGGAGATTAGGTAGAAGTAAGACCCTTTCTCTTTGACCATTTAACATGTAAGAAAAAAGGTGTTTACCTAACCGTAGCATGAAAAAGATAATTGAGCAAAGATACAGTACAGGTTCAGGTAGATGAAGCTCCTACGTCTTCTTATGTATCTGGTAGAAGACTATGTTGACCAGTACCTAACAGGATAATAGTCAAGTCTGAGGGGCCCTTTCTTCCTCACCAGTGGAAATTTTAAGCTTTAGGTAGCCTGGAAGTTCTCTTAAAAGTTAGTTTTAGTTTGGAACCATTAAGTCTCAAAGATGATATTTTTTCCTTCTTAGGGAGAAACTAGCCTAGCTTATATGAAATAGGTTTTCTTAATATCTGTGTATTATAAACTTACTGTTAAGGATCTTCCTTTTTTAATTTAATTAGCAAAAACATCTAGCTGGAGTTGGTGGTATAATCTCTAGAGCCCTAGGTTTGGAGTCAGGAAGACCCATCTTCCTGAGTTCAAATCTGGCATTAGATACTTACTAGCTGTGTGACCCTGGACAAGTCTCTTAACCTTTCTTACCTCAGTTTCCTCATTTGTAAAATTAGCTGGAGAAGAAAATGGCAAAACATTCCTGTATCTTTGCCAAGAAAACCCCAAATGGGGTCATAAAGAGTGGGACTTGACTGAAATAAATGAATAACAATGATAACAAGAAGTACCTTTTATGTAAAAGTTGTTGAAAACTTGGAAAAGTTCTTTCTAGCTCCAGATTGGCCATTCTAAGATTATGTTACTGATGGCCTGCCTTGTAGTCTGTGCACCCTGAAATCAGGTCCACAAATGTCTGTTGAGAGATAGAAAGACAGAAAGACTAAAACAAAATTGTCTTAGCGCTCAGGGGAGCTTATATTCTCCTGGAGGCTAATTGTCTTCACGTCTCCATATAGGTTTTCCAACCTTTTATTTGTTTATGTGGCTATTTTTGAATGAGCATTGTGCACCCCAGTCTCTCAGAACAGAGTCCTAGGGCTCACATCTTGCAGGTAAGTTGTTTGTAAATCTAAGAGGCAGGCCATCTGACCAAAAACCTGGTGTTCCTTATGGAGACTCTGTACTCCTAACCTCAACAAAGGCATACCAGATTGCTGCAGGCCAGAGGGAGAGGTTATGATAGGTTAAGTTGGCCCATGGCCAAGGGGCGGCAGTAATTGGCAGCAGCATTATTGAACCTACCATGGAAAAAAAAAGCCATGTAGTTATGGACTTCTGTGAAACAGCAGTAAACAAATGAACAGGCAACAATTAAGAAATAATAGTTACTTCTTGACCCTGGCATTGTGTAAGATCATAAGTTTATGGGGCAGAAGCCAAACCAAAAATTGACAGCTGTGCTTGGGGCTGAAAGCCAAAGGAAGGTTTATGCACATGTAAGTTTACTTCCCAGAGTAGAATGTAAGTTCCTTAAGGGCAGAGACCTCTATATTTAAAATTTGTGTATCTCTAGCACTTAGTTTTGCCCCTAATCATGGAATTCTTAACCTTTTTATGTGTGGGCCTAAGGCCCTTTGGAAGTCTGGTGAAGCTTATAGATCCTTTCTCAAAATATTTTTAAATGCACAAAACACCAAGAATTACAATCAATTATCAATTGATTAAATCAATTATATTGAAATAAAAATATGTTTTTTTCTCATCTTCACAGACTCCATGAAATTTTTCCATGAACTTCTCTTGGGTGTCTGTGGACCCCAGGTTAAGAGTTCCTGCAGCATTTAGTGTTTAGATAATTGTTGAAATTGAATATGACATGAAAAGGATAGTTGAATACGTTTAGGACCACGCAGTTGAGAGTTCGCCTAGTTCATATCATTGAACACATTCATTTTATTGATAAAGCAGATGAAGCTTATACACATAGCTAGATAGCACAGTGGAGATAGATAGCGTTGGACTTGGAGTCAGGAAGAACTGAGTTCAGATGTGGCCTCAGACACTTGCTAGGTATATGGTCAAGGGCCATTCATTTAATCTCTCACTGCCCCAGTTTTATCCACTGGAATGTGGGGATGATAACAACAGCACTGATTCTCAAATGAGATAATATTTGTACAGTTCTCAAATAATTTGGGAGGAGTCAAAAATTTTAGGAAAATTATTAATTTTCAGAAATAATTAGGCAAAGTACCAATTTATTGTCTTTTACTTGGGTGGTTGTTGTTGTTGTGTTTGTCCTTTGAATTAGGCAAAGTACCAATTTATTGTCTTTCACTTGGGTGGTTGTTGTGTTTGTCCTTTGTTTTCGAAGAGGATCATGGCATTAGAGAAATGATGACATGACAGTGCACTTGACTTTGTTTTGAGTGAGGGAGGGCTGTGCAGGTCACCAGCCTCGCTTCTCCAGAGCCATCTGCTTTACTTAGATTACTGCAAAAGAAGAACCATAGAGAAAAACTAGCAAAATGTGTGGATTTATTTTGCTGGACTGTACATGTTTGTTGCAGTTTTGTTTTCTTTTAATTGTTCAAATGGCTGGGACCATTGGAAGGGAGAGATAATACATGTAAAAATAAATGATTAGGTTTTTAAAAATGTGGTTGAATATAAATTTCCAGGGCAGAGAAACATATAATTATGACCTCTTGTCTAGCAGAATGTTGCACCTCTGTGATGATACATGTAGATAGGACCTCTAAGCAAGCTCTTTTTTGCCTTGGCTTATTTGGTATATTTTGTATCAACAGATGAAATCAGTTTCTCTGGACCTCTAACAAAGAAATATCCTCCTTCATGATGATCCAAGAATAGAAAAGTTAGTTCACTCAGAACAAACAAAAACTTTTCTTTTCTCTCTCAATCCCTCCTTCGCTCCAAAAGAATCCTGTGTATGTCAGTAATATCCTTAATTTGAGCTAATATTTTTTTTCTACTCAAACAGTGCTTGAGATGATAAATCTGCACATTTCATAATTAATAATAGCAAACTGAAGAAAAGAGATTTTTTTAAAAAATCTTAGTTATTGGTGAAATCTATTTGGTGACTTTTGGGTAGATTCCTAATAGTAATAATTAAATACATTAGAACATTGGCATCCTATAATACAGGGGGATGGGGGAAATAAATCAATGAATAAGAATTGAAGTGATACACAGTTTTGAGGATGGATGCAAAGAAGCCCAAAGAGTCCTTGTTCTCAAAAAGCCTTTAGGGTGATATAGTGGAAAGCACTCTAGACTTGGAGTCTGAAGATCCTGGTTCAATCTAGATTATAATACTAACTTTGTAGTATGAGTAAGTCCTGTTAGCTCCCTGAGCCTCAGTTTTTACACCCGCAGATTGTGCTACCTAACTCACAGTTGTTATCAGGAAATTGTTCTGAAGTCTTAAAACACCATAAATGTAAATTGTTAGTGGAATTGAGATGAGCTGTTCATAAAAAATATAAGCGATAATATTATTTTAATAGTAATAAATGATGATGATGATAAAATGTTATAGGATTTTAGGGGAAGGAAAAAATCACTGTGAATTAAGGTTGAACAAAGAAAGCTTTCATGGAGGAAGGAACTCTTACCCTTTTGACACTTATATCTGCAGTCCCAAATTTTTAAAAAATCTCCTTATGAATTTATGAAGAGATGCTCAGGCTTTTCTGGTGGTCCAGGTATCATAGGATCAAAGAACACTGGAGCTGGTACCATCTTAGAGGTTACTGCAGGTTTGCCAAGTAAGGCCAAGAAAGGTGAAGTGATTTGGATGACAAAATACATGTATGTGCATATGTGTGCTAACAGAATGGACTTTAGTGACCTTAATGCCTGTGTGATTGGTTTCAACTGGTACTCCAGCCAACTAAGAACTATTCATGCTCCCATCCTCTGTTTCTACCTGAACATGAATTTTGGATACAATATATTGTCTAGTCAGTGAAACATAACATGGGAAACTTAGGAACTGAACTAGAAAGGAACGACAAAATTGGCACCTCTGGAAACAAGGAAGACGTTTTTGAAAAGATGCATAGTAAAGTGAGCAGAACTAGAACAGTTGATACAGAGATAACATTAAAGGGAAAACAGCTCTGAAAGACCCAAGAAGTCATTTCAGTATGAGTCCAAAAGGATGAATATGAAAGGTAACACTCATTTCCTGATAGAAATGTGTGATGTATGTGGGATGCAGAATGAAACATACACATTAAAACCTGGTCAATGTAGGAATTAGCTTTGCCAAAATCTAAATATGTATTGGGAAATTAAAAAAAAAATTGTTTAATGGGAAAGAATAATGAGAGGAACAGATTAAAAACAAAGCCTAAGTAACTTGGAAATTTTTTTTAAAATCTACATTTTCCTCAAAAAATAAGATGAAACCTGTGATTGAGAAACATGCTGGAATGTTGTAGTGGTCAGTTTCTTTTGGAATTACAGAGTTTCCTTGGAAAATGTGACAAGTTCAGTTCAGTGAAAATGATTTAGAAGAAGGAAAATGCTGATATACTTACTGAATGACTGACATACTTTTTTGCCCCATCAATGCAGAATTCAAGAAAATTTAACACTCTTCATAAATATGTAATAGGCTAATTCTTAATACCTTAAAGAACAAAAGTTTTTCTTAACTTTTGGAATATGAAAAGCACTCATTAAATTTGAAAAAGTTAATTACAGACAGTTTTAAATCTATTCTGTGTAGTCACTTTAATGTACCATTTTTAAAGAACTTGAATAAAATTAAAGTGCGTATTTTATTTCCAACACTGGATAATTTGGTGTTATAGGAAAGAAATCACAATTGTCTTCTGTTCATTGTTGCAGTTTTCTAAAAACCATTAAATCTGCAAAAATTTTATTTACCTAGCAAATATGGGGTCTATGTCTCATTTTCCATAGCAGTCCTCAGTAACCTTTCCCCTTCCTACCTGTCCCCAGTTCTTTATCTTCTCCTCATGTGAATAAACTATTGGCTGTTTACAATAAATTGAGCTACAACTTTGGGAAAAGCAAATAAAATGAAAATGTGAAGAAAAAGAAGGATAATTTTCTTAGATCTTGGGCTTGTGGGCTGATGTTTGTTTTCATGAATGCTTTCGTTTTCTTACCTGTCATTCTAAACTTGGTGGAAAGTTTTGAGCATAGTAATAAATAACCACCATCAAGTATTTATTTGTAAGATTTGAAGTTATTTTTTAAATAAGTACTTATCGATCAGCAGTTGTGATTGATAGTAGTAGTGAATGATAACTCTTAATTTTTTTTTTAATTAAAAACAAATTTTAAATTAATGTATTTGCGTCATATCCACTTTCAGGTAAGTCCCTCTGTGTTGTCTTTCAGAGAATCTTACCTTATAACAAAGAATTAAAAAAAGAAAAATAAAAGACATTTTGGTGAAATTAATACATTAGTTGAAATGAAAATAATTTGCAATATTTTGCCACTCTCCTGTCACATAAAACACACTTCTGCAACACACAGTGGGAGATGCATTTTCACAACCCTTCTCTGGGACCAAGCTTGAAATGACTATGTCTAGGAATGGGCCTGGATAGGGACAGACAAAGTAGAATGGACCAGTAGCAGCACCTACCTCCTATCACTTCAAACACCAGCTCTACTGGCTTAAGTCAGACGAAATAATACCTGTGCCTCAGTTTTTTTCTGTCTGTATTTTTTTTTTGCATGGTTATTAATGATATCTGAACATACAAGACAGAAAACGTTAATAGCAGGGATAGTATTTGAGTCTGTCTCACTCTTAGCAGTTCTGTGAAATATGTATTGAAGCTCCATTTTTCAAAAGTCTGATGGTCTGATGCCTTTGGTAGAGACTCTGATCTCAATCAACTTTGTCAAAGAGAAAGTGGTTCCTGATAGCAACTTTGGATAGTGAAATTCAAAATTCTGAAGAATTTTGCATATGTACTGCATATATACCTTTATAGAACACTGGGGATGTCCCTCCCCTCATCCACATATAATGGTTACAGTACTTTTGTACTCACATAATGATACTTTTAAGTGATTGTAGATAAATTATAATTAAATCTTTATTTTATAATATTGTTGGCTAGTTCTGGTTAGAAGTGTAGTAACCAATTTTGTGATTGTTTCTATGAGAAAGCACGATTCACTGTACTATGACCTCCTTTATTGTAGTTTCAAGGAATTCAGTGCACAAAAAGCAGAGATTGTTTGTACTCAAGTGTTGCATAGTCTAGTTGATTTTCATTGCATAGGAAACCATTCACTAAAGAACAGTATTTATACAGGATTTAGAGGATTGTTGTGCTTATCTATTTAAAAGAAAAACCCAAACAAATAGCTGGTCTGGTTGAACTAAGACAGCTATAGGGTAATAGAAAGTGCTGTGGGTCAGAATCTGATGACTTAGGTTTCTTTAGTTTCCAACTCTTCCACTAACTAGTTATGTAACTTTGGACAATCATTTCACCTCTTTGGGTAAATTGAGAAGCTGGACCACATGATATCCAAAGTATCTGCAAATCCTAAAAATTTGTCATTCTGATATGTTGATCCAGTATTTTAAAGATGGTTATTTTAAATTCACTTAAAAATTTTCTTGAGATGGTGGATTTTTCCAAATATTACTGAACAATTTGTTTTCATGGAAGTCATTAAGACATCATTCTACTTGCCAGTGGAACAAAAAAAAAAAGTCCTATCCCTTAAAAACAAAATTAAGCTTGTACTATATTCAAGGCACTGTGCTAGCTACTGGGTATATAAATATTCCAAGCCCCTACTCTCAAGGTGTTTGCAGTCACATGATCATAGATAATTGAGTCTAATCTCAAATTTTGTAGATGGAGAAAGTGAGTCACAAAGAAGTTATGTGATTTGCCTAAAGTAACATAATAAATACTCATTTCCCATACATCGGATTGTTATCAGTGAGAAACCTCAGTGCTTGATCACTGAATGGATCAAATAACTTGACTTTCATCTATTTCTGTATCATCACATTGACTATCCTCATTGACTAACCTTGGCCTTGTTTTAGTAAATGTCCATTTGGGTGAGAAGTTTCTTTTTCTATGTGACTACTTTTCCATTTTCTGACCCCTTCCCCTCCCCACTTTTGTGCCATTATTCTGCTTCATGTTCATGGAAGTCATTCTAGTCTTGTTTTCTTACTTGGATTAATGTGATATGATACTACCTGTTCTTTCACTGACTCATGCAGATATTAAATTTTTTTAAGGCTTTGAGTGATATCAAGTGATTTGAATCCATGGGTGGGAGATGAGTAGAATTAAGAGGCTATAGAGGGTGCAAAGCTGTAGAAATGGGTAGAAAGTACAGAGAGGCCAATTTTACCTTTTGAGTAGGACAAAAGCTTTATATCAAAACTGTCTGAAAGAAAAATGGACTATTGCACAAGGTACTGGGTTCCACATCATTGAATCACATAAGTGAAGGCTACTTGATAGCTAGGATGCTACTAGACTGTGAGCCTCATAAATATATTTTTTCACTTTATGTGTAACTTTAATAAGTTTTGCATCATCTTGGTATTCAGACTTAGATTTAAGAGTTGAGAGAGAATTTTATTAAAAAATAGTACAGAATCTGAATAAGAAGGTATTTCAGAGGTCATCAAACATTTTGGTATACAGATGTTAGGTAAAAGCATGATCGTAGAAAAGTTTTCTAAAGGAGTAATGGGGGAGTTGTGAGATGATAACTGGTTGGGATGGGAGGAACTAGTGATAGTTTTTAAGGATGGAGAGAGATATATGGAGGTTTGTAGTTAGCAAGGAAGGAACAAGAAAATAGGGATAGAAGCTGCAGAAAGACAGATTAGCTCAGTGTAAATGAAAATTTCCAATAATTAGAACTGTAGAATGGATTGCCATAGGGATGCCCCATCCTTGGAACTCATTAGTTTTAGTTTAGCTTATCGGGGATGTAATCTCCATAAATGCATGTCGTTTTGAAAGTTTTTTTATATTCTCTACTACCTACTACTTCTATTCCATAGGGATGTTATAAATGTTTGATGATTAAACACTGTTGAGAGTTTTATCATTCAAGTTAGAGTTGAAATAGATGACATCTAAAGGTTCCTTTCTACACATATTCTGTATTCTTAAAATAAAATTCTTTCTCAACACAACAACATCAGATATTTGGGGGAAATCTAAATTTTAATGCCTCAAGAAACCTGAAAAAAATTATTAGTAGTATCAAGCTATAACTGATCTTCATTTTTCCTCCCCAAAGAATATATGAAGAAATAGAGAAAGTTGGGAAGTTACCTTTGAGTAATATGTGTTAGGTTGCATATTTGAGAGAAATCAGTTTTGTATTTTCATTCTTATTGTGTAATTAAACTTCAGGGAATGTAATTAAAATTCATTAAAATTCAGAGATATCTAGTGAAATTTTGTTTCTCTGGGGATCAGTGTGGGTAGTAGGGAGATAGAAGGATCATTTTTTTTCTTTATTCCCATTTAAACAAACAAACAAAAAAAAGGAACTGAGATCCTGATAATTTTCTTATACTACTTTTGGTTAAGCCATTGTGAATTACAGAAGAAACTGTTTGCAGCCAGCAAGGCAAAACATATGAAGAGAGAATTTTTTTTCATTTAGAGGAGAGCTATATTTTTCATTTGACATCCTTCAGAGAAAATGGGCAGATCCTGGCTTCTTATTCCAGTTACCTAGTCCCAGATAAAATTTCATCTTTTCCATGAAACCTTTACTGATTATTTTACACAGTCAATCAACACACATATATTTAGCACTTACTGTGTTCCATACACTGTGAACAACAGTAATTTTTACCTTCCCTGAATTTTTAAAGCACTCATTGTCTGTACTATTCATTATATCACTTAATCATACTTCATTTTTCAATCTTATAAAATTGTTCAATGGCTATTATGACATGTTACCCAATTAGAGGGACCCATATAATAGTGATTTCTTTTATACATACCCTTTCTTCCTCAAATCATTGAGTACAAACAATGTTGAAAACATGGTAGGTGCCTGAAAAATTTCTTCCCCTCATGTATGTGAGATGATTTGCTACATTCTACTCCTACTACATTCCATTCAACAGTAAATTTTATTTTTTTCCCATATTCTCTCTTCATATTCAGCTCATTCGGTGCCCTTTGTCTGTGTGTGTATACGTATGTGTATGTGTACACACATACATATACATACCTACACCTATATAATATGCACATATATATACCCATACACACCTACAGTTTTTAACATTCACTCTTAAAGCTTTGAATTCCATATTCTCTCCCTCCTTCCCTACCCACCCTCATTGAGAAAACAAACCAATCAATATAGGTCATACATGTGTAACAATGCAAAGCACTTTCATAATATATATGTTGTAAAAGACTAACCACATTTCCCTCTACCCTATCCTGCCCTTCATTTATTCCATTCTCTCCCTTGATCTATCCTCTCCCAATAGAATTTGCTTCTGATTGTCCCTTTTCTCAATATGCTGTCCCTTCTATTATCTTTCCTCTCCTATCCCCTTCCCCCTTGCCTTCCTGTAGGGTAAAATAGATTCCATATCCAATTGAGTGTGTGTTATTCCCTCCTTAAGCCAAATTCCATGAGAGTAAACTCACTTGTTCCCTTTCATCTCCCCCCTCTTCCCCTCCATGGCAAAAGCTCTTTCTTCCCTCATGTATGTGAGATGATTTGCTACATTCTACTTCTCCCTTTCTCTTATTCCTAGTACATTCCATTCAATAGTAAATTTTATTTTTTTTCTGTATTCTCTCTTCATATGCAGCTCATTCTGTGCCCTCTGTTTGTGTGAGTGTATGTATATATATGTGTACACACATATATATACATACCTACACCTATATAATATGCACATACTTATATGCCCATACACACCTACATATATGTATTCCCTCTAACTATCCTAGTACTAAAGTCTCATGAATTACAAATAACATCTCTATGTAGGAATGTAAACAATTCAACTTTAGTGAGTTCCTTAAGGCTTCTCTTTCCTGTTTACCTTTTCATGCTTCTCTTGATTCTTGTGTTTGAAAGTCAAATTTTCTATTCAACTCTGGTCTTTTCATCAAGAATGCTTGAAAATCCTCTATTTCATTGAATGATCATTTTTTCCCCTGAAGTATTATACTTAATTTTGCTGGGTAGGTGTTTCTTGGTTTTAATCCTAGTTCTTTGACATCTGAGCTATCATATTCCAAGCCCTTCAATCCCTTAACATTGAAGTTGCTAGATCTTGTGTTATCCTGATTGTATTTCCACAATACTTGAATTGTTTTTTCTAGCTGCTTGTAGTATTTTCTCTTTAACCTGGGAACTCTGGAATTTGGCTACAATATTCCTAGGAGTTTCTCTTTTTGGATCTCTTTCAGGAGATGATCAGTGGATTCTTTCAATATTTATTTTACCCTCAGGTTCTAGAATATCAGGGCAGTTTTCCTTGATAATTACATGAAAGATGATGTCTAGGTTTTATTTGTTTTTTTTTTTTGATCATGGCTTTCAGGTAGTGCCATAATTTTTAAATTGTCACTCTGGGATCTATTCTCCAGGTCAGTTGTTTCTCTAATAAGATATTTCACATTGTCTTCTATTTTTTCATTCTTTTGGTTTTGTTTTGTAATTTCTTGGTTTCTCATAAAGTCATTAGCTTCCATCTGCTTCATTCTGATTTTTAAAGAATTATTTTCTTCAGTGAGCTTTTGAACCTCCTTTTCCACTTGGCTAATTCTGCTTTTTAAAGCATTCTTCTCCTCATTGGCTTTCTGGATCTCTTTTGCCATTTATTTATTTTTTGCCATTAATCTATTTTTAAAGGTGTTTTTTCTTCAGCATTTTTTGGGATCTCCTTTAGAAAGTTGTTGACATGCTTTTCATGATTTTCTTGCATCACTTTCATTTTACTTCCCAGTTTTTCCTCTACCTCTCTTACTTGTTTTTCAAAGTCCTTATTGAGTTCTTGCATGGCCTGAGAGCAAGCACTGCATATTTATTTTGGAGGTTTTGGATGCAGAAGCCTTGACTTTTAGGTCTTCCTCTGATGGTAAGAATTGTTCTTCCTCATCTGAAAGGATGGAAGAAAATACCTGTTTACCCAGAAAGTAACCTTCTATAATCTTATTTTTTCCCCTTGTTTGGTCATTTTCCCATCCAGTTACTTGACTTTTGAATCCTTTGTCAAGTGGAGGGTATATTCTAGGGACCTATAAGTTCTCAGTTCCTCCAAGGTGGCACAATCAAGGGAAAGGACTCCTCTCCTGACCTGTACTGTGGCCTGGGAGCAACTACAAGCACTCTTTTCTGCCCAGCATCTGCAGGTAAAATTCCCTCTCCAGAGCCTCCACCAGCTCCATGCAGCCAGTGCTCCTCCTCACCCCAAGACTGCCACTCAGGACTGAGACCCAGATTGGCTGCTCAGTTCCCCCAGAATTTTTAGGTGGAGGGCTCCAAAAATGGATGCTCCTGTCTCGGCGGCTATTGCCACCCTGGAGCTGGAGTTAAGGCTGGACTCCTCTACTTTCTTACCAAGTGAAAGAGCTTTCTCACTGATCTTTTAAGCTGTCTTTGGCATTTGTGGATTGAGAAATCTGGGAACGGTACTACAGCTGCTACCATGATTCTTGCCCTGAAGCCTACTCCAGTCCTGTCCGTGCTCCAGTCCTGTCCATGCTGTGCCCTACGACCAAGGTTGTGTTGCATGCCACTCTGAGCCTAGTGTGATATACCTTTCCTATCAGCATTCTCAACTGTCTTGGGTTGGAAATCTCTTTCATTCTGTCGTTTTGTGGCTTCTGCTGCTCTAGAATTTGTTTAGAGTCATTTTTTACAGGTATATAAGGGGAGAACTAGAGTGAGCCCACCTTTATACTCTGTCATCTTGACTCTGTCCCTGTTTTACCTTGAATTCTTGTTAATACTATACTATACTGTACTGTATTATACCATACTATACTAATAAATACTATGTAAACTAAAATAAAACTTTACTAAAAAGTAATTTTTAATCTATGTTAAAGTGAAGGGTTCTACAAATTTCCTTTATGATACAAATATTGGATGAATACCTACACTGCTTTCAGAATCCTAACCAAAAAAGGACTTATTCTTTCGTGTAGTTTAATATCATTTTTGTGACTCTTAAACAGTGCTTTATGCAATTAAGAAGACTCAGTTATGCAGTCTTGATTTCATTGTGTATTAGTAAGGTATATTATCCCATAGTACCATTGTCAAGACATTAAATGGCACATATACATCTTCATTTTGTGAGTGAGGAAAACTTAGGGACAGAAAAGTGAATAACTTTACCACCATCACTTTGTGAAAACTGTAGAATGCTTATTGTTTTTCCTGTTATTATTTATAGAATAGTCAAAGAGAAAGGGGAGATGAAAGAGATAGGATATTAAAAAAAAGATATACCAAGAAGAAAACTAATCTGTTCTTTCTAAGACCATGGAGGATATTCAACAGTGTTAAAACATTACAGGTATTCAGTAAGTAGACATTACTGCACAATACTGGTGTGAAAATATAGATATAAAATTTTATCTGTAAGATTAAAGTTTACATTTATTTGGTGCTTTAGTATTTACAAAGCTCTCTTCCTCTGCAATAGTCCTGTGAGGCAAATAGTCCCAAGTATTTTATTCCCATTTTACTTATAAAAAAATTCTTAAATCTCAGATTTCCCCCAATCCTCAGAATTTTGTTCCTTGGACCTTCCAACCCACTCTGGATACCTTCTAATCTCTCTCCTTCACTTCATCGCTAATCTTTTGGGAAAAGTTATTGACCCGTGATATATTTACTTCTTCACTATCCAATTTATCCCCAATGTCTTATAATTATGCTTTTTTTTTTCTATTTTATCCATTACATTTAAACTACTCTCTCCCAGATTATTGATGACATACCAATCATGGAAACTAATGATTTTTTTCAGTCTCCCTCTTTCTTGACCATTGTGCAGGGTTTGATATTATTGGCTGGATGTATCCTTCTCCTGGATATTTCTTCTTCCTTTGGGTTCTGAGATACATACATACTCTCCTAGTTCAACAAACATGATGTGGCTATTATAAGCAAGAGATTAAGGGAATAACATGAAAGCTAAGTCTTTGCATTTAGTATTATCATATTCTATAATATTAACATATTCTACAATAATTCTATGCAGACAAATCTAATTCTAATTACACTGATGGGGCAAAGGTGAAATCTAAACAAAATAAGTAGATCTATGACCTCATCAATGTGGATATTCCCTCTAGTGATGAACACTGCCACCTATTTCATCCTGTGTAGGTATGGAGCACTTCACAATTTGGCCACCTAACCTGCTGATGGGGGCCTTTGTCATTTGTTGGAAGAATATCTACCAGTCTCCTAACATGTAGGCTTAGTGGTTTTCCTCAATACACACCAACTCTATTATCTTTCTCCTATTGTTTTCTCTTATTCCAACCCTCTTAATTCTTTTGGGACGCTAAAAGCTTAGGCCATTGGCATCCCATCACCTGAGAAGAAAAACCATGAGAAGTTCTAGCCCCTGTCCAGTTTTCAACTGGCAGGCCACCATGGGCAACTCAGAGTCAGGGGGACTTTTCTTCCTCTGTGATCTATGACCACCTTGTTTCATTTCCTTAAATTACCAGGGGAAGGGCCTGAGTCTGGCAGTCTCACACCAATATTCTCATTCTCTTGACATTGCAAGGGTGCCAGTGGATCACATGAGTTTGCTACTGGTTGTTTATCCCTTAATCTTGCTGTAGAATGACCTATACTCTTAACGGAAATGAAATGTAATCTGCTAATGAATACGCGTCTCATTCCTTTTTCTCTTCTTTGATCCCTTTCTCTCATTGAGTCATCCAATCAATAGGATATTATTAAGCACTTTTTATATGCTTGTCATTGGGGATAGAAAGAAAAAGATTAAATAGTCCCTTGCTCAGGAAGTTTATACCTTAGTGGTGGTGGTGGTGGGGAACAACACATAAATAAGGAAAATCATGGTATATTCAAAAATGAAAAGTAATTTTCTGGGGGAGGACACTAAGATCTGAGGAAATCAAGAAAGACGTTGTGTGGAAGATGGTTCTTAAGCTGAGACCTAGAGGAAGTTAGACTTTAAGAAATGGAGGTGAGAATAGAGTATATCCCAGGCGTGGAGGATACCCCAAGGACATGGAGATGGTAGATAGTGTGTGAGGAATAGTAGGAAGGTCAGTTTGGCTGGAGTGTGGGAGGGCTAGATTGTGGTGTAAGACTGGACAAGTAGATTGGGGCCAGTTTCTAAAACAGTTTTAAAAGTCAAAAATAGAAAATTTTCATTGATTACAACCCCTCCTGTATATATTGCAACTGATCTTATCTCCCTCAGACCTCTACTATTTTGGTTTGTAATTCTCCAGTATATTTGTCAGAGGAGTTAGCATGGTGTAATGGGTAGAAGAGTCTGGAAGACCTGGGTTTAAATCCCCCTCTTTCATACTGGGGCAACTAGATGGCTCAGTGTGGACAGAGCTCGGGCCTCAAATTAGGAAGACAAAAGTTCAAATTCAGCTTTGGACCTTTTTTAGCTGGGTGACCCTAGGCAAGTCATTTAACTTCTGTTTACCTTAATTCACTGGTTAAGGAAATGGCAAACTACTCCAGTATCTTTGCCAAGAAAACCCCATAAACAGTTTGGTCCTTGGGGTCACAAAGAGTAGAATTGGAATGAACAATAATAACTTTCATACTGATTTTTTGAACCTGGGCAAGTCACCCTTTCAAAGACTTAAGCAATTCTGGAGACTATTAGATTGCAAAACAGTTCCAGGTATGCATTGTTGTGATGTTAAGATAATTTGGCCAAGAACTGGAAATCAAGGGGATGCTCATCAATTGGGGAATGGCTGAACAAGTTGTGATATATTAATGTAATGGAATACTATTATGCTATAAGAAATGATGAGCAGATAGTCTTCAGAAAAACTGGATAAACTTACATGAACTGATACTGAGTGAAACCAGGAGAACATTGTACACAATAACAACCACAGTGTGCAAGCGCTGTTTCTGATAAACACACAATACAGGGACCTAAAACATTCCCAAAGTACTCTTGAGGCAAAATGTCATCCACATCCAGAAAAGAACTATGGAATCAGAATACAGAATGAAACAGACTACTTTCTCTTGTATTATGCTTTGTTTTGTTTTTTTCTCATGGTTTTTCCCATTCATTTTAATTCTTTTATGCCACATGACCAATGTGAAAATGTGGTTAACAAGAATGTATGTATAGAACCCATATAAAATTGCATTCTGTCTTGGGACAGAAAGGGAGAAAATTTAAGACTTATAGAAGTGATTATTGAAAACTGAAAACAAATAAATTAATTTTTTTTAAACTGCACCCATCTATTTTGTATTCTATTCTATGTCTTTGTGTCTTGTCATCTTTTTTGACTAAGTCTTACCTATACTTTCTGAGTGCCTAGTACAGTATTCTGCACCAGATAGCTTTTTAGTAAATGTTTGCTGTCTTTGCAAACAGTTTTCCTACTTCTTTGGCCATCTAATAGGAAAGCCCTCTAAAGCCTGTTCTCTAATGAAAGAGATGGATGAGCTACTTTAACATGGTAACCATTACACTTGAACGTGTTGATTTAAAATAAGTCTGATATCAACCCGAGCATAATTAGATCAACTTCCTGAGCCAGGTCATCACACAGCCCTTTCTTTGTGATAATAGTAACAGCAGACACGTACAGAGGATCAATGAGGATCAATGAAAAGCTGCCTGTTTTGTACCAATTATTTGTGCCCACATCCTGTAGAGCTTTACCTCTGCCCCAGAGCCCAACACAACACATGACAAGCACTTAATCAATGCTGGCAGTATCAAATTGAATTTCAGAGCTTTGACCTTGTTAGATCCACCTCATATCTTGTTGATGAGCTGTGAGAACCTGAGGTAGTTGTTTGAATATTCTGGAGGCCTCTGCTTCTTCTTTTGCAAAATGAATTGTGTTGTTATTAATTTGTAATTATAGACTATTTTCAAAGCATGAGAACAAGAGGATGTAAAAACGGCATTCTTTGAAGGGGAGTCGCTAGAACATCCAATACTCTTTATAATAACGGTACTGTAGTATCCAAGGCTCCAAGGCTCAGAAGGTAGTGAGTAGAACCATTCGAGGCTCATTTTAAGAGAGCCAGCCAGCCCTACTCTCCCAAAGCTCTTGTCCACTGTTAACCCTAGCCTCTTGTTTCTGCTTCAACAAAGGAGACCTTGCTTCAGCTAAGCCTAGCTCAGGGACAACTATTTCCCTCCCTCCCCGGGCAGGGCTGACTCTGCCTAAATCCAATCACTGAAAAGGGGAAGAACTAAGAATCCCTGAGCCAGTTTGATATTGTTTAAAGTGAGATGGAAAGGAAAGGATAGAGAACGGAAAACAATGATTTAATCCTCTTCCAAATGTTAGCTAGCCACATCTATGTGTGGTGCTGGTTGGTGTTTGGATGGGGAAAAGAAAGCAGTGGAGAGGGAAAAAGAAGGAAGAACTCCATACAAGTCCCGGTAGAGGTCTAGGGGATAATGTGTCCCCTGGGCTTAGCTGTTGGTGGTGGTTGCATGTTTCTTTAAACTTAGGGTGGTCTGTGCAGCTGTGTGAGTAATGGGGAGGGCCTGACACTGGGGTAAGGCAGACCAGGACCATAGGGAGTTTGGTGAATGGAGGTGTCCAAGAAAGGCAATTACCATTCTTGAGGTGTAGGTGTTTTGTCCCCAGAGAGAGGGGAAGGTTGAGGGGTGAACAGGTGGGGACTGCTATTGGTTGTTGTTTTTTGCTTCACTGGTCAGGGTTAGTGCTGGCTGTAAAGCCAACCACAGATTACTTCCTCTTATTGTGCATGTAAAGACTTGGCTCTGCATGCATTGAACATGAGAGTTTGACAGATTATCACTGAATTTGAGCCCTTGGGCAAAGTGCCCAGTTCTGGTTAATTTAATAGGAAGAATATGATGTTTTTATTCCTGAGCAAACTTCCCCTTGCAGCACACCAAGCTTAATTTCCTCAAAGCTGTGAGAAAAGAACATTTAATTAAAAAGAAAGAGAAAATTCCCCAGTCATTCCCTCCCCCTCCTTAACCCCCCCCACCCCACCTACCCCCCAAAAGACTGTCTCCTATCTGGAAGTGGTGCCTACTAACTACTAGTAAACATTTAATTTCTGGATCCTTACCTAGTTGGTTCCCCAAAATATAGATACAGATTCATAAAACTGGAGACAGATTATTTGTTAAATTATTTTGCCATTAATCCTAATGTGTAAAGAAAAACTATTAGTATCATTTCATTTTTATTTTTGTATTCCTAATATCCAACACAGTTCTTGGCACCTAGTAAGGAACTGATATGTGCTTGTTGAACTGAATTGAACTGAATTCTCTAGTCATTGCTGTGATCCCTCTTTAGTCACAAAATTGACCAACCATGAAGCTTAAATGGATTATTGTTCTATGTCAGAATTCCATTATATAAAACATCACAGTATAGTCAAAAACTATAATTATAGTGCATATTGTTTATAAGGAATAACATGGAGAAATTACATTATCAGTCTGCATAAGAGCCAGAGATAAAACAGTTGAAATTCAGCTTGTTGGTAATGAAGATATCCTTTGTGTATAGTAGGAGGAAGAAGGAAACATCAGCATATACTACACCCATCAATTTTCTTCTCCTTAACTGCCAGTTGTATTTCTTGGAATTGTTGGCAGTGTGGGAATTGATTAAAATATTTCAGGTGGATGATGTGAAGTGGAAATTCTTTAGGTACTTTCTCAGCGTGGGTGGGAATTGAAGGTATTTTTACTTGGAGTTTTAATAACCAGGTCAATCAAAGCATTGTTCCTCTAGACTATCTCCAAAACAGGGAACTAGTTGGTTGCATGGAACCCAATGAGAAGCTTACACTGTATCTGGCAAACATAGCTTCTGTTACCCCTGACGTTTTCTCTTACCTTCTCACAAATAAGAGGAAAAATAGCTAGAGACAGGGTTTAAAATGTTTCCCTCTTATTCCTGAAATGACTACTAGAATGCATCTTATGAAGAAACATTTATTTAGTGTATTAACTTGAAGGTCAAATCCTGTGATTTTGGTTCTCTAAAGTTCATCACAGTAGGATTTAAAGTGAAAAAACAGCTAGCTCTCTTCTCCCTCTGTTCTGTTTCACTTGGTCATCTCATCAGCTCCCCTAGATTTAATTACCATCTTTATGCTAATGATACATACTCTTCGATCCAATGACACTGGTCTTCCTGGCTGTCCCAAGAACAAGACACTCCATATTTTTGCTCTAGGCATTTTTTCTGGTTATCTCCCAAGCCTGAAATGCTCTCCCTCCTATGCACTATTGATGTCCCTGGCTTCCTTTAAGACCTAATTAAAATCTTGCCTTCTATTGGAAGCTTTCCCTAGATCCCCTTACTTACTGTGCTCTCTCTTTTAATTTTTTCCTATTTTATTTTGTAAATGACTTGCTTTGTATGTATTTATTTGGCTATTGTCTCTATTAAATTGTAAACTTCTTGAGGACTGGGACTATATTCTTTCTTTTTTATAGCCCTGGGCCTGGCACTTAGTAGGTGCTTAATAAATGTTTTTTTAATTGATATGCAAAGCACTTTGCAAACTTTAAAGCCCTATATAAATTCCTACTGTTATCATCATCTTCATCATCATCAACATTATTTTGAGTGTCCTTTATCATAACCATTACTCCAAAAGCACATTCTCCCTTTTCTTCTGAATTCTCATGTAGTTATCACTCTATTAGTCTCTGCTCTGCTTCCTTATTTCTTAACTTTATAAATCATGTAAATTGTCTCTCTTTTCCTCTAGTAATTTTAATATTTCTGTAACAGTGTAAATCCAAATTAAAACACATATCCCACATTCAAATCACATCTTTAGACGGTGGGAGGATATTTTAATATAACCTGAGCTCTGCTGGTATTAAAGGAAACCTGATAAGAGAAGAATGTTTTTTTTTTTAATTTGATCCATATGTTAATGTGCTAGGGGGAGAAAAAAGAGGAGAAATGACATAAAGAGTAGAGATAAAACCACATAGGAATGTCCTGTGTGCTGGAGTAATTGAAGTCAAATGGATAGAAAGAGCAGCTCTGCAGCTGTAGTGTATTGAGCACTGTCCTGAGATTCTGGAGAGCTAGGCTCTTGTATCAACTGTGGTTCTCTGACATTTCAGTGATTCTTTTCTAGAAACAGCACAAATGGATTACATGAACACTCTTTTACCTTTAAAACTAAATGTGGTAACTTTTGCTTTATTTAAAATAAGATGAACTGAGTTGGACTTCTGACTCCATTACTGGAAAATCTGGTTTGGGATGTGGGCTAGAACATGGGAGGTTGATTATCTGAGCTATTTACAGTTGTTCCAAAGGTCATCTCAAAGGGCTAGTCATTTTGGTATTTCTTATCTTTACTAGATATAACACCTGTTATGCTTTCATTTTAAAATAGCTTTTCATCCCCACTGGCTACTAAACTACTATATTTTGGAATGATGTACAGTCATTCCTACCTTAAAAAGTAACTAAACTAAAAGAAAAATAGAAAAACTTGTCATTGAAGAGATATCACTGTGACTAAAAGCACCATGGCAGATTTCAGGATCTGTATAACATGAACATTTAACTGGAAAAACAACACTAAGATGATAGGGTGATCATAGATTTAGAAGTGGAATGGTTAAAGATCATCTCTTTCAAACCCCTTATTTTGCAAATGAAGAAACTGAGGTAAAAATGACTGACTTAAGATAACACAGATATTAAGAAGTAGAGCTCCAATTTATACCCAGGTCTTTAGATTCTCAACTCCTAGCTCAGTATGGTTAAGGATTTTAGAATTTAAAAAAGCTTTGATGATGATGGAAAACCAAAAGATAATCAATAAAATTTTATACTATAAATTCAAAGTGATTGCTTTTTAAAAAAGAATAAATAATGAGAAAAAAATATTTTGTGGATAAGTAGCCACATAATAATCTCTTTAAAAAGTTACATATTTTGTGTCTGTTTGTTATATGCTTTGGTAGTGTCACACATCTAAAAATATTAGGGAAACATCTTCAAGCTGGAACAATACAGTAATTGTGTCTGACAAGCTGTGTATAAACATTCTATTTCTGTGTAGTAGTAGAAATAACTAAGTGAAAACAAAGAAATCTACACAGGTGTTTGAGTACAAAGATTCTCCATATCACTGTGTGGGTGAATAGCAAACCAAACTGCAAATGAATTCTATTTTCTTGTTCAGTTCCTGCTAAAATCTTAATGAAGGGGGAAAAAAACCCCAATTCTTACAGTCATCTGTAAGTCAGAAGGAAAAGGAATTTTGAGAGGGAAAGCAAAAGACAGGGCAAAGAAATGAACTTAAAACAGACCTGCAATAACTTCTGTGCCAAAAAGGATATAGTGTGACTGGTTCATGATTTCAGTTTGTTTAATTCTTACTTTTTGGGGCTCCCACATGTTGTGACTTGCCTTTGGTTATTACACAGCTAATTAGGAGAAAAGTGTGAACAGATCCCTGGTTTTCTGAATATGTGTAAATCTCTCCATATTAACTCACCTATATAGTACAGGTGTTTGGGGGGTGATAGAAGGGCTGTACCTGTGATGTAATTGATGTAGGGTACTCACCCTCTCACCCCTCACCCCCCTCCCCTTTTCCCTCTCCTTTTCCCTTTCTCACAATTACAGATTACTCTCTCTGTGAGAGATCTCTCTTATGACAGAGTAAAATGGTAAAGTTAATCAGAGACCTTATCTGAAAGTGCATTCTACTTTTCATATCTGTATCCCCTATACAACTTGTCATATTTTTTATTGCCCCACCCACCTCTCTTCTTCCCCCCTCTCCTCTCTCCCCCCTCTTCCTCTCTCTCTTCCTCCTCTCAAACAACAGGAGTCCATTGTCTCTCCCTCCCATGTCATTCTCACTTTATTGGAAAAAATAGAAAAAAAAAAGTGTGTAACAAATACACAGAGTCAAGTGAAACAAATTACTCCAGTGGCTCTATACAGAAGTACTACCTACGTTTCATTCTGTAGCTAAATCTGTCATGTCTCTATAATGGATAGTATGTTTCATCTTGCTTTCTTCCAAATCATGAATGGTCATTGCATTGATCATAGTTCTTACAGTTTTCAAAATTGTTTGTTTTAACAGTGTTGTTGTTATTGTATAAGTTGTTCCCTTGCTTCTACTCATTTCATTCTTCATCATTGTATAAAAATTCCCCAAATTATTCATTGTATTAATTTTGAGTTTTGGTATAAATTATTCTTCTGATTGTGCTTCGTGTGTCAATTCACAGAAGCCTTTCCATGTCTTTTTTGAAATAATTAATTTTTTAAATTTTTTACAGTGTAATAATACTTCATCACATTCACATACCACAACTTATTGAGCCATTCCTAAGTTGATGGGCATCCTTTTACTTTGCATTTTTTTTTGCCATCACAGGAAGTTAAAATAAATATAAATACATAAAGAATTTTTTTCCTCTTTCTTAGATCTCTTCAATGTAGAACTGGCAATGATATAGTTGGGTCAAAGGGCACACACTGATAACTTTTTTTTTGTATAATTTCAAATTTTTTTACAGAATAGCTATGCCTTTCTGGAAGTCTACCAACATTATAGCAATGTGCATATTTTCCCACAATCCTTTCAACACTTAAAAGTCCTCCTTTTTTTTTCTTTTTGTCATTTTTGCCACTCTGAAGGATGTGAGGTGAAATCTCAGAATAATCAGTTTCATTTGCATTTCTCTAATTAGTAGTGATTTGGAACATTTTCATATGACTGTAGATAACCCTGTAGATCTCCCTTGAGAACGGACTCTTCATCTCCTTAGATCATTGATCAAACTCTCTTTGAAGAAACTGTATATCTGTAGTTCATTTTTAAGTCTTAGAGTTGCCTATACCACGGTGAGGGTAAGTGACTTGCTCAGGATGTGTCACAGTCACTGTGGTTTGAAGGTGGGTTTGAAATTAGGTCTTTTTGACTTGGCTTTCTATATATCACATCATTCTTTTTCTCCTATAATGGAATAGAGGTTTAACAAATCAGTTGCTTCTCAATATAAGCAATATTGTGATGTGATTTGAAAGGGAATTTGGGGGAAGACATTTTAACTCAATGATGCCTTTAATAAACTCTGCATTAACCTCTCTGTAGTATTTAGCACTGCTGATATCCTTCTTCCTCTTTGATAAGATGCAGTTGATAACAGAGGCACAGAGAGAGCCTTGTGAGATAGAGAACCTTGAGCTGTATTCTCTCATAACTTTCTGGGTAATGTTATAGACATCACTTAATGTTTATATTTCCTTCTGTGCAAGTAGGTGATAGTACCTTCTATATCTCTCTCTTTGTTCTCTTGTCATACATGAAGGGCTGAACCTAAATGAGTGATATATTGAGCTGATTATTAGAATAGTTAAAATGTTATAGAGAGATAAAATATTTTTAAGCTGTACCAGGCACTGTGCTAAGCTATGGGGATACAAATATAAGCGCGCCTACAATCTTTAATATTTGGAAAGTTCCTCAAAGAACTCTAGCAAGGATGGAGAGAGCACATAAGTACATAAAGGGGAGCTGGAAGAAAGGGGTAGATGGTGCTGACCACTTGGTTTAGGGCTGCAAGTGAGAAGAGAAGGTTTATCTCCCAGAAGGAGAAAGAGAAAACGCCTAGAGTGATTCCAGGGCCTTGTGGACCCCTTGTAATCACTTAAGCAAAAGAAGACATCTGAGTTTAAATGCTTTTAATACAAAGAATGACTGGCCAGCTTCACTATGTTCTAAATTTTTTGGGCTCAGGACCCTTTAATCTCTGAAAAATTACTAGAGCTTCAGAGTTTAAAATTTTTTTTTAATATTTTAAAAACTTTTAAATGTTTTATTTTTAATTTAAATTCCTATCAATATTTATAGCTATATTAGAAGTAGAAACTGATAATATTTAAAATATTTATTGATTTCAAAACAATAATAAAGCTATTACCTGTCAACATACATATTTTTATGAAAGAAAAACCTGTGAAAGAAACTTATAAGCATATGAAAAATTCCCTCTCAAAGAAACATATTAATGAGAAGAGGGAAATTGTTTTATGTATTGTTGAAAATCTCTTTAATGGTTTGGCTCAACAGAAGACAGCTGGATTCTTGTTTACTTCTACATTCATTTACAATATGTTATTTTGGTTGAACTATATGAAGAAAATCTACCCTCAGACAAAGATAATAAAGGAGACAAAGAAAAGGGAGGATTATTTTTTAAAAAGTGTTTTTTACTGATGTTTTCTCTTTCTAACACCATCATATCTTCAGTATTCTTCCTTTTCTCCTTCTCAGAGAACCAGAGCCATCTCATATAACAAATAATATTTAAAGGGGGGGGGAAAATAAATTAACACAACTAATTTATGCACTGACAAGTTTGACATTCTCTCCCTTATCTTCTTCCCCATTCTCTAATTGAATAAGTTATTTTGTCTATTATAAATATTCAAATTAACTAAACAGGACATATGGAGAAAGATCTGCATCCAGAGAAAAACTGATAAATGGAAATATGTATAGAATAATTTTACATATATATATGTACACACTTATTTGTGTCTAAAGGAAGCTGTGGGTGGAGGGAGAAAGAAAAATAAAAAATTACATGATAATTTTGTTGTATATTTGAAAGGAAGAGCAAGATGTGTTTAGTAGATTTGCAGCCCCATGTACAATTATCTTTGTTATTGTATTGTTATGAAAATACTGTTTTATTCCATAAATTGAAGTAATTTTTTTAAATTAAAAAGAAAAAGTCTGAAAACATGTACAATATATGGTATCTGTAGACATCTCTCATCCATAAAGGGGTGGGCTGGTGATGTCTTCTTAAGGGAGGATTATTTTAAAAGACAAATAACATCTTAGAATTATTATAAAAACGGTATTGATCTGGTGGATTCTGGGATCACACTTGGAGAACTGCTGCAGCTAAACAGGATACTTGGTTGCTCTTGGTCTCTTCATATCCTCTTTCATTTTGCATTTAAATGCCCATTGCATCTTTCACACTTTGAAACAAATTCATTCACTAGTTTCTCTTCTTGAAGTTCTTCTTTAAAGCTCAAATGTCACTTATACCTTACCTGACTGGGAATGCAGTTCTACTCTTCCAAAACTCTGCCATGTTTTCTTTTCTTGATGTCTCCCAAACCTTTAGAATGTGCTTTCTTAGATCATGATTACTTAGTTCATGTAGGCTGTAAGATTCTTGAGTATGGGGCCTAACATATCTCCTCCTTTTATACCTGGCACCAAGCTTAGGGCTTGACGTATAGTCGACTTTTAAAAAAATGTCCAGTTAAATCAGCAAGCATTTATTGTGCCCACTGTGTGTTAGACATTTGTACTAAGTGCTGGGGATAAAAGAAAGACCAAAAAAAATTCTGTTCACAAGGAGTTCACTAATGTGCTTTGATGGCTTTGTGGAAAGAGTTCCCACTCTCTATTTCCCATGTTGACAAGATTGTAGATCCTTGTGAATGTTCTTAATTTGCTTGAGAAAGTAGGAGTGGGTCATCCATCAATAGATGTATCCTATATAAAATCTTTATTTAGTAGGACTCACTGAACATGAATGATGGAATTCACTGTGTAGGTAGTAGAATTAGAATTGTCAGCGAATCAAAGTCTTGAACTTTGGGTAAAAGTATTTGGGGTAAGGGCTCTATCATTGCTTCCTCCCCCCTTCCTCTTTTAGGTTCATAGGAGTTAGATCTAGATTTCTTAAAAGGGCCACTGCATATTGGGGTAAAATCTTTACAAGTAAATTTCCTCTCACACACTGTGAATCTTGGCCATGGAAAGGACCTTTATTATTGTTTGTAAGTGAATTTTTATGTTTGAAGTTGCTATGGGACTAAGAAGGCTCAACAACAACCAGTTTGTCCCGTGCATTTCAATTAAAGAAAGAAGCAATTCATTACAGAAGTTGAAAATGTGGTTTGCATGCTAACATAGTTGTGGATAACAGAACTCTTAGACCAGAGAGAGTTCAGAGGAAAGTTAGTTATACTTTTTTCTTTTTGCAGTTAAAGTCCGTTGTCTACAAATATCCATTTTCTGTGGTACTTACTTTAAGGCTAAATAACATACTCTCCAGGTTAAAATATACTAAACAGACAGAATCTCCCTAAATCTCTGCCTAAAAAATCTTTCAGAATCTTGGTCGGTTTTTCCTTAATCTACCGATAATTTTTTTTTAAAGATCTAAATCTGCAAACATAAACTCCTGAAGTCCTATTCCAGGCTGATATGATGGAGACAGCCTGGTACCCTGGGCCTTGAGGGGGGTGGGGCGGTAAATGGAAAAAAACACCTTTTGAAGCAGTCTAGTCTAAAGTTTTTATATCTAACATCTCTCCTTGAAAAAAGCGGTGCCATTCTCTAAGTGAGTATTGCAAAATCTCAGGAAAAATTCCAAATGCTGAAGGCCAAAGCCAAACAGGAAAACTGGGAGACTTGAGTTCATTGGGATTCCCATCAAGGATGTTGCACCATTTCTTGGCCCAGTCTAAGGAATGGCCACAGAGTCTGGTAAAGTTCAGAATTATGCTTTGAAGTAGAAAGTTTGAGGTTTCACTTTTGATTTGTGTGTCCCTGTGCCCAGTATGGGCAGGGGGTATTTTAGGCAAGGGCATTTTCAATTTAGAAACTTTCACTCTCAAGAATCTATGAAAATTTAACCTTCCAATAAATACCTGTATCAATGGGCTGTTTCTGACCCTCCCCTCCCGCTCCCCCCAAATAGTTGCTGGCTAGTGAAAGGTATCACTGACTAAGATTCAGTCAGACTTAATATTGCTTCCCCAGACACTAGGCTTGAATTCCTTTTCTGTTGTGTCTCTAACTAAACAAATGATTTTTGACTAGTTTCCAACATTATGTCCAACAGGGACATAATGTACTATTCCTTAAAAACATTTTACTTTTTTAAAAAGGAAATTCACAGTTAAGACTAAAACACAATATTATACCTTCTCAGTAGAAAGGAGCTATTTTGATGACCTGTACATCTGTAATCTGTCTTATGAATTAGAAGAATTAAATCTCTTCAATCTCAGCCTCAAATAGACAGTTCATAAAAAAATTTGAAGAATGTTATTCACATCACAAACACTGTGTTTTATTTTAAACTAACTGAATTTAAACTTTATTTTTTTCCTGTCCCCTGTCAACACTCTCTAGAGAAGCATAGTCATTTTCAGTTCCCATCAAAAGATATGAAAATAAGAAGTGACTATGCAGATCATCTTGCCCACTCACTCATTTTTTTTCTATGAGAAAACATAGCATTGGTGCAAAGCAGATAGCAAAGAGGAAATTTTGTTTACAAGAGGCATTGTGCACTCAAAGGAATCTGGGAAAGCCTAGGAAGGTGAGGCTACTAATTGTTCATTACTGTTGCATTTCAGGGATGTCAAGAGTACAAATGTTAAGATTAGTTGTTGAGTCTTATTAACTAGGCTTACATAGCAGACGTTTAAACACTTTATTACCGATGTGTTTGTTGTATAATAATCTTAGAAAAATGCCTTATGGTTTTCTTTCCTTCTTTCTTTTTAAGAAGTTGTACTACCTGTGTTATAGGTAAGGCATCTAGGTGGTATAGTGGATTCAGAACTGAGTCTGGAAAATCTGAGTTCAGTAACATTCAGGTCTTCATCTTCTTGACTCCAGGCCCTGTGCAGCTTTAGACACTTACTAGCTGTGTGACCCTGGGCAAGTCACTTGACCTTGCTTGCCTCAGTTTCCTCAGTTGTCAAATGAGCTAGAGAATGAAAAGGTAAACCTTTAGCTCCAGTATCTTTGCCAAGAAAAACCCAAATGGGGTCATGAAGAGTGGGTCTGAAATGACTAAACAACATTTAAATCAAAGTTCAAATCTGACCTCAGACCTCCATAATTATGTGATTTTGGGCAAGTCTTTTAGCCTGTTATCTTAGTTTCCTCATATAATAATAGCATTTCCCTCCTAGGATTGATGTGAGGATCAAATGAGATAATATAAAGTATTTCATAAACTTCAAAGCACTATATAAATGCTAGTTGTTTTTATGTTGAATAATTTAGGGTCTCTTTACTGAGTTCTGTTGCTGTGGAAAACATAAATGAAATAGAATAGGAAGAAATTGGTTGTCTCTAAAAAATTTCCTTTTCTTAATGTTCATCTGCATTGTCTCAGATAATGATGCCCTCAGCACTCCAGAATCTGACTTTCTCACAATCAGGAAGCTCCACTTAAGTTTCTTTTAATCTAAATGAGAGATTCTTAACATTTTTTGAGTCATGGACCCCTTTAGCAGTCTGATGAAGCATATGAATTTCTTTTCTGTCCTTTTTTAAATGAATAAAATACATAAAATTAACATTAAAACCAATAATGTTGAATTGAGTCATAAAAATATATTTTAAAAACAACTGAGTTCTTGGGTCCTGTGATAATAGGCTATGGTCTAGATGGTACTTCTGTCCAATTTTGAAAAACAAACCAAAAAATAAGCAAGTGTGAGTGATCTTGAATTACAATGAATTGGTTTTCTTTTAAAGGAAATTGAACAAAGATTTATTATGACATTTTCCCTATAAATTGAAAAAAAGGTTACCTTTGTTTAGTCCTTTTTAGGGGCCAACGCTTTGTATCTTTTATTGTTCAAACAGGGAGGTAGTTTTGTTTAAGTCTCCCTGAATGACAGCAGACTAGGAGTTTTGAAACCATAGGAGACTGGAATGAGTTTTCAGATGAACCTGCGAAATTATCTGATTGAAAGTCCTCTTTTTCCAAGTCAGATAGTAGAGGTCCAGAAAGTTTAAGTGAGTGGTGGAAAGCAACCTTGGAAAGTCAGGATTCAAACTACACATCAGACATTCTTTTTCAATATAACACACTTTCGCTCTCAAAACTGTTGATCTAAACTTGGGTCTAATGTCATTATTACTCTTTTTAAGATTTTGTTTCCTTTTGAATAGTTTTAATTTATTAGCAATAATATTAGTGACAATATTTTTTTTAGCATCTTAAAGTACATAAAGTTGTTTCTTTATGACACCATAAGGTAAACAGCCCAAGTATTATCCCCATTTTACAGATAAAGAAACTGAGTCATTGAGGCTGTGATTTTCAACAGCTAGTAAATGCAAAATAATATAAAAGATAGGCAGCTTTATAGCTTTATTATTTACCAGTGGATTAAAGAAGTGCTCATTAACAAACTGGTCCAAAATCACTTTATTTTATTTGAGTATAGTTTCTATTTAATATTTCTTCATTTACATAATTGTTAAAATATATCTTATTGACTTCTCTGTGCTTTACGCTCTCTCTGATCTAACTCCCTCTAGGACTTTAGGTGAGTCATTTAACCTCTGGGTCATAGTGTTTAGGTGAGTCATTTTACCCCTGAGCTATAGTTTCTTCATTTGTAAAATGACAAGAGTTCTAAGATCTGGTCACATGGAAGAGTGAAGAACCATTTTGGGCAAGTCACTTTTTCAAAAAGTTACATTTATATGAAAGAACTACATGGTATAGATGGGGATTTTGACACAGTGGATAGAATGTTGCCCACATGAAATCAGGAGGACCTGGGAGCAAATCGTTTGTCACTTAATTGTTGCTTGTGAAATGCTGGACAAGTTGTATCAGCTCTCTGAGCCACGGTATTTTCACCTTTAAAATGGCATAATAACAATACCTACCTCACAGAGTTTTATATTATATGTAAAATGTTTTACAAACCTTAAGTGTTACATGCATGGGAGCTATTATTAGAGAATTTCTTCATATTTTCTACAATTATAATAATAATAGCTCGCACCTATGTAGTACTTCTAGGTCACACTTATGATCTATATGATCTAAACCCGGAAGGAATGTTATAGGGCCATCTAGCCCAACTCCATCATTTTATAGATGAAAAACTGGAACCCAAAGTGGTTAGTTAAGCAACTTGCCCATGAACATATGTAATAAAGATCAAGAATCTTTGGACTTAATTTCAGGGTCTCTGATTCGGAATCCAGAAATCTTCCTCCCAGGCCAAGTCGTCACTGCCTTGTTGTTGTTTGTGCATTTAACACTTAAGGTTTGTAAAACACTTCACTGGTGCTGACTTATGCACTTGTATTTTCAAAAACCACTCAACAGCAATAAAAAAACCATCTTGTCCTTTTCCCCACCCCTGGCCCCCTTCAGTAAATTTCAGTGGCTCCTTATCTTCAAAACTAAATATGAAATCATCTGTTTAACTTCATAGCCTGGTGCTTTCTTAGCTTTCCAGTCTTCTTGTAACACCTTATTCCCTTGATCTGGTGGCAGTGACCTCCTTGCTGTTGCTCATGCTACTATCTTATTTTACAGATGAGGAAACTGAGGCTGTGGTTAAGTGATTTGCTCACTTTCACACAGCCACTTAGTGTCTGAATGGGCAGCACTGTGTAGTGTTCAGAGGTTGGTGGCATTGAAAACGCCAGTCATCCACTTAACCTCGGTCCACCTCTAGTCCTCCTGACTTTCATCTTGCCACTGCCTTTTGATGAGAAGAGAAAGTAAGACTGATGACTTTGTACAACTCTACTTCATCTAAATCTAATTTATGTGGGAGTCAAAATACATCACCAAGTGATGTCCTTTTGATTGTCTTTGGAAACAGAGAATATGAACAATGACAACAAAATTAAAAGACTGGGAGATAATTGTAAGTCCTAGAAAGAGACATGTATCCTAGGAAAAGGAGAGAGGGCTCAAAGGAACCCCCGTAGGCTTCTTCCATTAGCACATTTGTACAACTAGTTTTTCAGATTATCTGATGGTGAACGGGGAGAACTTGGCCATGAAGACCCAATGATCTTTAGACTAGGAAGAGACCTTGAAAACCATTTAAGCCGCCACTCTTCTTTTATTTTACTTTATTTTTTAAGCATTTTTTTGGTTTAATTATACTGAAACATTATTGAAATCACCTGCTATACACTGTATTTTTCTACTTTAAAGATTTTTCAGCCATTTAGTCTTGTCTGACCTTTTGTGTCCCTGTATTTTCTCTTTCTTTCTTTCTTTCTTTCTTTCTTTCTTTCTTTCTTTCTTTCTCTCTCTCTCTCTCTCTTTCTTCCTTCCTTCCTTCCTTACCAGTTTCAACATTCACTTCCACAAAATTCTGACTTTCAAATTTTCTCCATCTCCTCTTTCCTCCCCACACCAAGACAGTGCGTATTTTGATTACCTGTTGCTCCAGTCTGCCCTTCCTTCTATCACTTCCCCCCTTCTCTTTCTCCTTCCCTTCTATTTTCCTGTAGGGCAAGATAGATTTCTCTACCCCATTTCCTACATTATCTTATTTTCTAGTTGCATATAAAAACAATTTTTTTTAGCATTCATTTTTAAAGCTTTGAGTTCCACATTCTCTCCTATCCCCACTTTCTGTCCACCCTCATTGAGAAGGCAAATAATTCCATATAGGCTATGCATGTATAGTCATGCAAAACACTTCCATAAGTCATGTTGTGAAAGACTAACTATATATTTCCCTCTGTTCTGTCCTGTTCTCCATTTATACTATTCTCTCCTTTGACTTGTCTCTCTACCAAAGTGTTTGCTTCTGATTACCCCTTCCCCCAATCTGCCATTCCTTCTATTATCCCCTCTCTCTTTCCCCTTCCCCCCTGCTTTCCTGTAGGGTAAGATAAACTTCCATACCCAATTGAATGTGTATGTTATTTCCTCCTGAAGTCAAATCCGATGAAAGGAAGGCTAACTTATTTCCTTTCACCTTTCTCTTCTTCCCCTCCATTGTAAAAGCTCTTTCTTGCTTCTTTTATGTGAGATGATTTACTACATTGTACCTCTTTCTCCTAGCACATTCCTCCCAACCCTTAATTTTCTTTTTTAGATATCATCCCTTCGTATTCAGTTCTCCCAACTCTCTCTCAACACTCTCTCTCTATATATATACATATATACATATACATATACATATATATATATATATATATATATATATATATATATATATGTAATACGTATTCCTTCCAACTATCCTAATACTGAGAAAGGTCTCATGAGTTAAAAATACCATCTTTCCATGTAGGAAAGTAAACAATTCAACTTTAATAAGTCCCTTATAGTTTCTCTTAACTGTTAACCTTTTCATGCATCTCCTTATATTTGAAAATCAAATTTTCTATTCAGTTCTTGTCTTTTTAGCAAGAATGCTTGGAAGTCCTCTATTTCATTGAAGTTCCATTTTTTCCTCTGTAGTATGATATTCAATTTTACTGGGTAGGGGATTCTTGGTTTTAATCCTACCTCCTTTGCCCTCTGGAATATCAGATACCAAGCCCTCCAGCCCCTTAGTGTAGAAGCTGCTAAATCTTGCGTTATCCTAATTGTATTTCCACAATGCTTGAATTGTTTCTTTCTGAGTGCTTGTAATATTTTCTTCTTGACCTGGGAACTCTGGAATTTGACTATGACATACCTAGAAGTTTTTCTTTTGTGATCTCTTTCAGGAGGTGACTGGTGGATTCTTTATTTATTCTTTATTTCTAGTTTTCCCTCTAAGTTCTAGAAGGGCAGTTTTCCTTGAAAATTTCTTGAAAGATGATATCTAGGTTCTTATTTTGATCATGTCTTTTGGGTAGTAAAATAATTTTTAAATTATCTCTTGGATCTGTTTTTCAGGTCAGTTGTTTCACCAATGAGATATTTCACATTGTCTGCTATTAGCTTTCATTTGCTCCATTCTAATTTTGAGGGAATTATTTTCTTCACTGAGCTTTTGGACCTCTTTTTCCATATGACCCATTCTACATTTTAAGGCATTCGTTTCGTCTTTGACATTTTGGACCTCTTTTGCAATTTGGAGTAGTCTAATTTTAAAGCTATTATTTTCTTCAGCATTTTTGCGGGGTTCCTTTAGCAAGCTATGGGCTCATTTTTCATGATTTTCTTACATCACTCTCATTTCTCTTCTCAATTTTTCCTCTACTTCTCTTATTTGATTTTCAAAATCCTTTTTGAGCTCTTCCATGGCCTGTGATCACTTCATATTTTTCTTGGAGGTTTTGGATGCAGGAGGTTTGGCCTTGTTGTCTCCTTCTGGTTGCATGTTTTGATCTTCCCCGTCACTTGTGACGTAAGAAAATACCTCTTTGCCAAAAAAATAAGACTCTATAGTCTGTTTCTTTTCCCCCATTTGCTCATTTTCCCAGCCACTTACTTGACTTTTGAACTCTTTGTTACATTTGGGCTACAGAAGGGAAGCAGTCTCTGCTTCAGCAGTGGCTGCCACCACCCTGGGGCTGGGGCCTAACCAAACTCCCCTCTCAGCCAGATGAGAGACCCTTCCCACTGACCTTTGGAACTATCTTTGGCTTTTGTGGGTTAAGAAGTTTGGAAACTGCAGCCCCTACCAGTTGTTCATTCCTCTAAGGCCTGATCCAGATCCGTCTGCAGTGGTGTGGCCCATGCTGAACTGTGCTCTGCTCCAAGCACAGTGGTGATAGATGCTTTCTGTCGATCTTCCAGATTATCTTGGGCTGGAAATTTACTTCATTCTATCCTTGTGTGGTTTCTGCTACTCTAGAATTTATTTAAAGTCATTTTTACAGGTTTTTTGAGGGGTTTGGGGAGAGAGCTGTAGCAGATCCCTGCTTCTGTACTGCCATCTTGACTTTGGTTCCTCCCCTCCCCCACGTGCTCTTATTTTAGAGATGGGAAAACTGAGGCATAGAGAGATGAAGTGAATTGGTCATATGGTTTTGTTTTGTTTTTTAATTCTAAGTGCAACCATTTTTTATTACATTAGACTGTTTTGGGAGATGAATTAAAAGAACTAGGGAGAGATAGAAGAGGAAGCAAAAAAGATGGCAGTGGCAAGCATCTGGAATGATTTAGGGGTTGGTTTCTAAATAGGGGCAAAGAGGCCCAAGTGCTTTGGTCAGTAAGGAATTAAAGGCAGGAGTAGAAAGCCTTCTGCCTGATTTCTGCTCCTTATTACTGAGTGATAGTGGGAAATCCATATGCAAGTGTGTAGAGATAGAATCCTGAGAATGTACCTAACAGGGCTATCATAATTTCTTGATGATTTGACTAAAATTCCATGATTTCCCTGTTATATTTTTATATACATACATACACACATACATATATACATACACACACATAAAGATGCTGTGAGCATCTGCCCTTTTTTCTTAGAAAGATTAGGGTTTGGTCTGTGTTTTCTTTCACAACATGGCTGATATGGAAATGTTTTGCATGACTGCACATGTATAATCCAGGTCAAGTTGCTTGCCTTCTCAAGAATGGAGTGGGGGAAGGAAGGAGAGAATTTAGAAGTCAGTTTTAAAGGACCAAGGTTAAAATTGTTTCTCCATAATATTAAGAAAAAATAAGACAACAGTAGTGATAGTAAAGATAATGGCTTGATAATGCAGGAGAACCTCTAGTTGAAAATCTGGAATATTTAATAATAAGAGAATAGAAGTAAGAAAAACTAGGGAGTGAGTGTACAGTCTGACTTCTTATCACTTGGGTTGCATATTATTTTGCCCCTTTATACTCTTTCTCTCTCCTAGGTGTGATAGTTAATGAGCAGAAAAGATTTTGCATCGAACTGATCCAGAAGAAACGTCATTAGCTTGAATACAGTCTCCCTATTTCTAATTTGAAAAGTTAGGTTTGTAGTCCCTTCTGACTAGTCAGGCCCTAGCACCTTCATCATCCAGAGTAGGAGGTAAAATTATAAAGTAGACTGAACTTCTCTTTCAGATTTATCTTATCTCTCTTTTTAAAGCTTTTTTTCCCCTGACTTCTCTTATGTGTCCCCAAGGTGCCAAGAATATGCTACCTTTTGGTTGCCCCAAATTTCATACCCCATCTAGTTTTGCTCATCCTCAAAGTAGCCACACATTTGAGTAGTTTTCTCAAACCCAAAGACAGGATACATAGTCTGACAGTGGACATTTTCCTTTTGTGAGTCCTTACTAAATGACTAATTTCTTTGCTCAGTATCTATGTGGGAAAATCTAAAGGATAAGGGCCATATCCATACTTAAAAATTATGGACTTTCCCCAATACCAATAAAAATCTTCTCAAGTTTTTCCAGTTCCAAGCTTTGATGAGTTACTGACCATCTACCCACTTACTACATTTAAAAAAAAAAGAATCTTGTGAATGTAAATGAATTTAAAATTAATGAATGTTGGGGCAAAGATGGGTGCTTTTTAAGGAATGGACCTTTTCACAGGCTCTGCAGATCCATTTCACTTGCAGCACAGTCGCACAATCTGCCTAGGACTAAAAAGATTTTTTTTTTACTACAAGAAATTTAGAACAAGCTACTTTTATGGACCTCGGAACATATTTTCCTACAGAATCAATGTCAGAAATACAGGTTGTGTTCCTTGGAGAGTCCATCAAAAGCTATTTGACCCTTAATGGAGTTGAATTCTAGCATTCATGCTGTAACGTAACATTCATGCCGTAACATAACATTACTACAGTTTATAACAATGTCATTTCTATGTTGAGAGGAATCATGACACAGTGTGCATCAGACACAGGGACCCCGGAGTCAGGTTTCTACATATGTCACATACTGACTGTGAGGCTCTGGGAAAGTTACTTTGTCTTTCAGTACTCAACCCTGTTTGCCTCAGTTTCCTTATCTGTAAAATGAGCTGGAGAAGGAAATGGCAAACCATTCTATAGTATCTTTGCCAAGGAAACCTCAGATACAGTCACAAAGTATCAGACATGACTGAAGACCATTGCACAACTCTTAAGAGCTCTGAATGGCTATAATGGTTGAATTTCCTTTTTCTAGGAGTTCTTTGTATTATTTGAATAATATCATTATTGTAGGGCTTTAAGGTTTGAAAAGCACTTTGTCTTTTTGCCTTATTGGATCCTCACAATAACCCTGTGAAGCAGGTCCCTATTTTGCAGATTAGGAAACTTCAGCTGAAAGAGGTTAAGTGATTCAACATCTGTCAATTGAGTCATTGATCAAGACTGTATCCCCATTGTTTCTATAGGAAAACTTCAGCAACCTGGGACAACTTCTCCTCTTCATTTTCTGCAGGACTCATAACAACTGAAGAAGAACTGGGGCATGACAAGCTAGAATGACTTTCTTGGGGATAAGGTTAGATCTTCAGTGGACAGCGGTGGTCCAGTTCTTCAAGTGGTGCTAGAAAATCTAGGGCTTTGAGTGGTAGTAATATAGCCTTATGGTGGACTCTCTGTGATGTTGACCCTACTCCATCGTAGTTATGCTAGTTATTCCTAGACTTGAACACCTAGGGTGATGTCAGGAAGGGGAAAAGAGAAAGGAAGCTATTGTTTCAGGTGACTGTGTTTGTGGAGGGCAATGATGCAAGGGAAGGCAATGGAGAGTTTCTGCAGCAATTCTAATGGGGCAATGAATTCCAAGATAAGAGTTAATGGGTATTTCTGAGTTTGAGAATTTGTAATTTGGTGGCTCTTGTACATGGAATAATCCCAGTTAGGTGGCATGAGGGGGCACACAACCACTCTTTTTACTTTTACGCAATTAAACAACAACACACAAAACTCCACAAGTGTTTGGTTCAATTACTCCAAGGGCCCGAGTACTGTATATTACAAAAGACTTCATTGTCTTTATTAATTTTGTTGTGTCTAAAGTGTTTATGGCAGTGTGTTCCAGGAGAAGGAGAGAGTATGTGCATGTGTGTATATGTGAAACATGGAGAAAGGGAAGGCATGAAAGGAAGGAGGGAGAGAGAGAGAGAGAGAAAGAGGGAGAGAGACAGAGAGATATTAGTGCATGTCTTAAAATAGCATCAGTTGAGAAGAGCTATGGTTTGACATAGAATATCTTGAATACTTGATAGCAGAAATGTGCATATCTAGAAATAGGAGGGTCTTTTCTACATTTTAAATAACACCTATGGGTCAAGCATTTTGCAGGATACAATCCTTGCTAAGTTTCAGGTAGACAAAATGATTGTTAGTCTTATGTAATGATATACAAACTCCATGTGGTTATAATTTGAAAACAGATCGTTTTGGGAGGAACTGTGCCTTTTCTCTTTGCCCTTTGGTCCCTTTCTATAACAACTCAACTATTTAATAAACATTATTTGAATTTGAAGTACTATACTCAGTGCTGTGAGTGTGAGCATGGGAGACAGTACGGTCCCAACCTTCAAGAACATCAGTCTTCTGGGATACCAGACACAAACATAAACAATCATGATAACCTAGAATAATGTAATAAGGGCACAGAAGAAGAGATCTAGACAAATTGCTGTGAGAAAATTTGAAGAGGGGATTGATTTCCTTCACCTGTAAGAATCCGGAAAGCCTTAGTAAAGGAAATGATCTAGGTTTGAAGGAAGAATAAAATTTCAACTATCAGAGGGATAGTGGGTATGCATTTCTGACAGAGCCTGATTGTTAATTTTTGTGAATGCATAGAGTGGGGAGAATAGAGAATGAGACTGAGAAATAGTCTGCTTACGCGGCTTGGAGAGATGGAAATCACCAATTCTTTTGCTTCTGGTGAGGTGGATTATTAGATTAGGCCTTACTGTTGGTGCTCTGTAGATTCCTCCTAGTGTCATCTTACCTGTTGATATGACCTAAGGTACATGGAGTCATGCCCTTCTACTGTACCAATAAGAACTTTCCAGCTTTTCCATCCTTCCTGGAGCTGAATTTTCCTTGATGTGTTGTCTCTCTCCTCTAATTATAGTAAATTTTCTTGAGAATAGGGACTGTTAGGCTTTTTCTGTTTGTATCCTCGGAGCCTAGTTTGGCACAGGGTGAGTGCTTGATAAATGCTTGATTCATTAATTCATTCACTGTCAAATTGCTGAAGATTTTTCAGAAGAAAAGTGATGTGGTCAGTTTTTTGGCTAGTGTATGAGCTTCTTTATCATCTACACCTTGTCTTTAGTAATTTCCAACAGTAACTACATAGGATTTTCTACAGTATTGCTTTTAGATAAAATGTATATAAATCTCTGGAGGAAAAGTTACTTCAGCATGCTTTTGTGAAGCCACTGTGATATATGACTAAACTAGGTAGGTTCTAAGGACACAGAAAATCAATTGATGGTTACAAAACATTCAAGCTCGTTAACTTTTATGTATTCATGCATTATATATTATACAGATGCTTTGACTCCCGCACATTTTTTAAACCTCATCTTTTTGGAGCTCTCTGGATCTTTCTAGTCATTCAATTATGACATTGGGATGGCAATGATTCCCAGAACACTGTAGAATGTTAGAAGGGGAGTGATTCAATGAGAGATAAATAGGTTTAATTCCCTCAAACCTTAGTTTATACTTGATAAAATGAAGCCTCGGAGAAGCTGAGTGATTTCACTCTAAAAGTTCAGGGCAGAGACATTTTTGTACCTTCTCTCTTGATTCTCAGTCCTGTGTTCTTTTCATTTGTCTTATCAAGGCTTTTGCTTGTCAAATCAGACAGCATTTTTAAAAATACCTACTATGTGCTAGACATTGTGCTAAATACTGGGAATGCAAAAAGATAGTTGTAACCTTACAATCTATTTTCCCTCTTGGCCTACAATGGGTTCAGGCACATGGTATTTCTCATGACCCCTCCGTCCCAAAGGGGCTGGCTCATTCGGTCAGTGTAGGGATTCCCTCTGCAACATTTCTAGTGAATGGTCATCTAGCCTTGCAGTGAAAAATTATACTGAGAGAGGAACTCATTATCTTCTGAGTTGGCTCATTCTATTTTCAGACATTTCTAATCATTAGAAAGTTTTTGAAAATTGAATTGAATCAAATGGTTTTTCAAACTTCATTTTTATTATGAAATTAAAAAAAAACCAAATAAAAGGGATATTTCCATATATACAAGAATGGTGAAAAAAAGGATATTGTACATAAAACTTCAGATCTCTTGTATAACATGTCCATTTCTTTTAAGTACATTAACTTCAACCTATAGCTTTCAAAGCTGTGCTGCTTGTCTGTGCTTTGCTTTTTTTTTTTTTAAGGCTTCGTTCTATTCTCTTCTCTGCATTAAAAAAAAAATACCCAAATGATCCCTATTTTCCCCCCACTACTGTATCCTCAATTCCACTTGCCCTCCTACCCTCCCAGCAGTTAGGTGGTACAGATAGAGTCCTTGACACACTGAATAGCCATGTAATCCAGAATAATTCACTCCATCTCCCATCCAGGGTGCTCTGAGGAATGTCAGAATATTTGTAAAAAACTTAGCACAGTGCCTGACACATGCAAAAAGCTTCTAAATATTTGTTCCCTCTGTACACTTCCTTCCATTGGAGAAAAACATTCTGTGTAATAAATAGGCATAGGTAAGTAAAACAAAGCCCCGTATTGACTATGTCCTGTAATGTGTTTCATTCTGCATCTTGAGTACATTACCTCTCAGTTAGGAGGTCAGTATCATGCTTCATCATCAGATCGTTGCACTAATTAGAGTTCTCAAGTTTTAGAAAGTTGTTTTTTTTTTAGGGTTGTTATTGTGTCAATCATTCTCCAGGTTCTGCTCAGTTCACTCTAGCTCAGTTCCCATGGTGCAATACAATTCCATTACATTTGTATAGTGTTTAGACATTCTCCACACACATGTTTAGTAAGCCCTGTGTGCTAGGTGTTGGCAGTATAATAACAAACGAAACTGCCCTCAAGGAATGTACATTGTAGTGGAGAGAAGGGTGATCATGGAAAGTAACATGCACGCAATAGTTAAATACCAGAGAATTTGAGGAAAGAGAGAGGACTAAGAACTAGGGGGATCATGAAAGGTTTCAGAGTAAACTTTACTCACATAACTTATTATTTCTGGTTTTGTTCTCTGGCAACTAGCAGAACAAGTCTAATCCCTTTTTTTTATTCAAATAATGGAAGGAAGCTATCAACAAAGCTCCAGACCTTGTCATCCCCTGGTCCTTTAACAGACCATTGTAGGGTATGGTATGGTCTTGAGGCTCCTCACTATCCTGGTCACCTTCTTTTATATATGCTGAGAACCAGCTAAATGGCATAATGGATAGAAAACTGGATTTGGATTCAGTAAGACCTGAGTTCAAATGTGACCTCAGACACTTACTACCTCTGTGACCCTGGGCAAATCACTTGACCTCTTTCTGCCTTAGTCTGTGAAGATCAGATGACATAATATTTGTAAAAGTCTTAGTACAGTGCCTGAATATAGTAGGCAGTTAATATTGCTTATTCTCTCTCCCATAGTCTCTCTGTATGTGTTCCATAGGTTCTAACCCAGCTGAAAGTGTCACAGGCAGTGGCCATGGCCTTTTACCATCAGTTCTGTGTAGTGTAGCTAGCCTGCTTAAGGAGGTAAGAGCAAATCTGAGGATTTGGGCACCCAGAAGAAGGAATATTGAAAGTGAGATTGAGGAATGAATTTCCAGTTAAAAGCCAGACTGATCATAAAGTTGTTAAGGGTGACTTCTATTATTAGTCAATGCCTGGTGATGCTTAATTTAAGAATTATCAGTTTACTTTATGACAAAGGATGTCAGATAAGCATGCAGGGGGTGCACATTCAGATTTCATTGAATCAGATATTCCTTTGTACTCTTAGACTTTTGGTGATGCTGCTCCTTACATTTGTCTTCTTCTAATTCGTAGGTGCTTACATCATGCCGGGCCTTTCTTGTGACAGCTCGAATTCCCACCAAGGTAAGTAGTGTTTGTTCCTTAGCCGTTGTCTCTCAGTTTTGATTTAGGGCTAGAAGTGCCTTAAGACTGTTCATCCTTTTCTTCAGAAAGAGTATTAAACCAATTGGAAAAGACTAGTTGTTCCTCATTATTTTACCCTTCTTGCTCACTTTTTCCCCCACAGAAGATTCTTTGTATCTTCTGGATTAAAGTCAGGAGAATACTTTGATCTTTGATGCTTACTAAGTATGTGACCACAGGCAAGTCACCGACCTTTCTGACTTGCCCAGGGTCACATAGCTAGTAAGTGTCTGATGCCCCATTTGAACTCACAAAGGTGAGTCTTCCTGGTTCTAAGCCCAGGGTTCTATCCATTGTCCTTTATATGCATATATACCTATTTCCTTATGGATCTGGAGAATTAGCAGCTTTTTATACTTGGTCTGGCTTAGAGTATCTCTCATCCATTTTCCTTGCAGTCTCATACCCAGTTGTATTTAGAAATTGCTCCAAGGGAAGATATATTTATTCTTTTCATTCATCCCATTAAAAAAAAAAAGGTTTATCTAAAGAGCACACATACTTTGTTCTTGTACAAGTGAAATCTGGATGAAGACTATACATTTTAAAACTTTTCTGGATGGTTCAGGATTCTGGAGAAGGTCAAGAGGAAAAGGATTAAATATTAAGTGAAGAATTATTCCACCGGTGAAGAATCCATTACAAAAGCAGAATGTATGGATTTTAGAAAAGAGTTCAGTCGTCTTTTGAACTGCAGTTTCTTGAAAGATGTGTACATATGAAGCAAAAATGTTACTGCCTCTTTGAAAGATATATTACATATATATTTGCCTTGATCATACTTCACTGACCCTGTTCCCTATCTTGTTCCAGTTTTGCTGTGTCCCTAGGCCTTTCAGTGTGAAATGTCTTATAGACAGGCAATATCAGCTACAACATTTCCTTTCAAGCCACTTTAGTTGTCATGAGTAAACTGTGGTGTCTTTTTCCCCCAAAGTGACTTGTTCCCATGTTTTCCCTATGGGGTAGACAACTGTCCACATGCCATTGTCATCCCAGATTGATCAGTGGAGCTAGTGTCATTGACCTTCTTGGTTAGTAGCTGTTATCAAGTATAACTGTTTTAACTAGGAAGACACATGAACATGTTACAGAAAATTTGTGTCAGGGAGCATGAATTTATTACTGTTTCATTCTGTAAAAATAGGTAACAGTTCCTGATGACTGGAGATTCTCCTTCCTGCCAACCTAAAATGTCTTGAGCAGAATTGGTCTTATTTAATGAGTCCTTTTCTTTAAAGCTCAGCAATGAGTCTTCCTTGCTTATAGAATCAAGTTCTTGCCCTTTATATGACTCTGTCCTTAGGTTCATTATTTTCTTTTTTGTTTCCTGTTTTGCTTTCTTTTTTGTTCCTTTATTATTGATCTATTTCCTGAATTTTTGTAGCACTTACTGTCTGGGTTGAAGGGGAGAGAGAAGAAGCATTTATTAAGGAATCTGCTATGTGCCAGGCACTGTGATTTTCCTTGGTGCTTTTACAGATATCTCATTTGATCCTTGAAACAACCCTGGGACATACTGTTAATATCTTGGTTTTACAGTTGATGAAACTAAGGCATATGGAGGTTAAAGGAACAGAACAGAATGGGTAGGGAATAAGCATTTATGTGGCACTTACCATGTTCAAGACACTGTGCTAAGTACTTTACAAATATTAGCTCTTTTGATCCTCTCACAATAACCCTAGGGGGTAGGTACTCATTATTTCCGTTTTACAGTTGACTTGCCCAGGATCATACAGATAGGAAGTATCTGAGATCAGATTTAAAATCAATCTTTCCGATTATAGGTCCATTCCCTGCAATACCTGCCCTCATGTAATACCCAGCACATACTACCTTCCTTTGGTTTGTTTAATTTATGACCATGCTCAGTTTTCCTTAACTAGACATTGTACACTTTTCAATTCTTTTTAGCAAAAATCTTTTAATTTTCTGCTACGTATAATACTGTGCTAGGGGGTTGAGGATAGAAAGTTGACATATAGTTGACATAGTCTTTGCCTTCGAGGAAACTCATAGTTCAGTTCAGAGGATAAGAAACGTACACCAGTAACCATAATATACATTGAAATGTAGTTAATGTATAAAAGGATTCAAGCTCAAGGGGGAACAATTTGGGAAACATTGCTTCTAGGTTAATCAAGAGAGACAATGAAGTGGCATGTAACCTGAGCCTTGGAGGAAGAAAAGAACTTAAGTAAGAGGTGGAGATACATTGTTTCAGACGTGAGAAACATTTGTACAGATGCGCACAGGAGAAAAGGGAGGGCAGAATGAGACTGGAGCTGTGTCTTAACTAGTTCTTGGAAGAGCAGAAACTAAAATTCAGGTTACTTGATACCCCAGTGAAAGCTCTTGGCACCACATGGATGCTGTTAGGAAACTGTCTTCAGGAAGAGATTAGACTTGTTTCACTTGGCCCCAAAAGGCAGCTGCAAGGGGCAAATTGAGGCTTGCTGTAGGGAGGGACTGCCTGACCATTCAAATTATTTTAAAATGGAATGGTTTCCCTCTGGCGGCAGGGTTTTTTTCAACACTAGATATCTTCAAGTGAAAATTGGGTGAGCATTTGTTGAGTATGTTGTAAAAGAAATCTTTCCCCAACTACAAATTGAAAGAGATTGCCTCCAAGGTCCCTTCTAGCTTCAAGATTCTACAATTCTTTGTAGCTCTGTAGCCCTTTGTCTCTTCTTTAAGTGGAACTCTGGAAATGTTTTTGCTGATGCTGAAACCTGAAAGCATCAGACATCTGAAAGTGACCTAACAGAAAATCCAGTCTAGCCCCCTCACTATATGGATAGCTCTAGGAGCCTGGCACGTGTGTTGTTGTTGGGCTATTTAGTTGTTTTTCAGTCATGTCCAACTCTTCATGACCCCATTTGGGGTTTTCTTGGCAGGGATGCTGGAGTGGTTTGCTATTTCCTTTTCAGCTTATTTTACAGAGGATGAAATTGAGGCAAACTAGTTTAAATGACTTGCTTAGGGTCACACAGCTAGTAAGTGGCTGAGGCCATATTTGAACTCGGGAAGATAAATCTTCTTCACACCAGGCCCAGCACTCTATCCACTGAGCCACCTATTTGCCCTTGCTCAGGGTACTAGTAGTAACTGGTAGAGTAACTGGCTTCTTTCAACTTTTCAAGGTCAGTGCTTCCCTTCCCCCTACTCCCAATCTTCTACTTCCACCCACTTTAGCCATTCCTTTGGGCTGCTGGCCTCTATGTAGTCGGGCAAGGAAATCCTTTTTAAATTTAGTTGTTTCAGAAAACTCACTTTGAATTGTGTTAAGTATTTTTGAAATCATTTGGTCTGAGTTTTGTAAAGAGGGGATGGTGAAAACATTGCAGATCATTCTTGATTATTTCTCCATTTTCCCATGCCCACTTATCTAGTGGACAAACTTGGGTTAATTACTCATTTGTGTTTCTAAATTGTAATCTGATTAGATTTTTTTAATATTGAGACTAAAAATAGATAAGGAAGAATAACAAATGCCATGGCTCACATTTTAAAAAGCAAAACTTCTATAGATAGGGACAAAAAGAAGATCCCACATTTTCTTTAAAAAAAAAAAAGCTTGTCCAGAAGGCTAGATATTAAAATACAGGTGGGGCAGGTGAGAGACTGAGCAGAATAGCCACTGAGTGGGGGAAAGAAAGGACAGAGAGATGTAATAGTAGGAGACTCTGCAGAGATAGTCCTAACCCATGATATTGATACTGTTTTTGATGTTGATGATGTTTTCTATCAATGGAACATAGATCATTCCAAATATCACCAGATTCTGACAAACCTTTCTCTTAGAGACATTTTGCGCAACTCTGGGATTCTAATTCACAGTTGTCAGATTTGCAGTTGATAGAAAAGGAAGATGACAAATATTGGAAAGACTGTAGAAAAATAAGCCCACTGATGCACTGTTTGTGGAAAGCAGTTTGGAATTATGCCCCCAAAATTACCAAACTGTATGTGTATTTTGGCTGAGCGATACCTCCATTTTTTCCTATATTCCAAGGAGAAAATGAAAAGTCACGTGTATAAATTTGTTTTTTCTAGTAGCTCTTTTTGTAGTGGTAAAAAACTGGAAACTAAAGGGCTATCATCAATTTGGAAAGAGTCAAGCAAATTATGGTATATGAATGTAATGGAATAGTGTTGTCTGTCAGACAGGATGAAAGAGATGATTTCAGAGAAAACTGGGAAGACTTGCATGAAGTGATAAATCAACTGAGCAGAACCAGGACAACAATCCACACAATAACAATAATGTAAGGGAAAATAAATTTGAAAAACTTAAAAACAGTGGTCAACTGTAATCAACCATTACTCTAGAGAACTAGTCAAGAAGCATGCCCCTCCCCTTATGAAAGAGAGGTGATGGACTAAATATGCAGGATGAGACTTGTTTTTAGATTTGGGCCAGTATGGGAATCTGTTTTGGTTGACTAGGCATATTTGTTATTCTGTGCATATTTATTGTTATTAGGGGCTAGTTGAGAGGGAGAAAAAAATGCTTGATAAGTGAAAGAAAATAATTTCTCAAAACTAAAAAGGGGGAAAAAAAAGGTATATTTTGCCATCCCCTGACAAGCTCTCTCCTATTCGTACCCTCAGAATGTAGTTTACCTTAGAACAGAATATTTTAGCTTTGAGATTTGAGGCTGTCTATCCCCAATTGTTCCTATATCTCTAATAATGTTTTTTAGAGCTAGCCTGAAGTCATGTAAGTTTAGGAACTAGAGCAGTCTGGAGCTACCAGTGAAGTTAGCATAGTTGAGACTCCTCAGAAACAATGATCTCAGCTGGCACTTCACCAGTTAAGAGAGAGGGAAAGTAGATGAAAATTTTTTTTTGATGTTCACTAATCTAGTAGGACTAACCCCACCTTTTGGTACTGAGCATACTAATGAGAGTTGAAAGAGCTCAAAAGGGTCACCAGATATTGTAATTTTTTTTTTACCTATACTGGTTCTAGTAGTGTTCTCTTTGTTTTTGCTGCCTAATTCTCTAATACTATTGCTATTTGACCAAAGCAAGAAGAGAAGAAGACTCCCTACTCAGTGAAGAGAGTATCCTATAGTTCCTGCCTAAAATATTAAATTTGGTTCATAGAAAGAAATTTTAGGGCAATAATTTAGGGATCTAGTGAAAAGCTCATAGTAAAAGAATCAAACTGCAGAAGAGGCATATTTCTTCCTCTTTCATTTAATATATACTTGATAATGTGAATATTTACTTGTTTTTTTTCAAAATGTTAATTAAAGCAAAAAAATCAGAAACTAAAAGATCTCTTTTGCATAATTTTTCAAAAGGAGGTATCCAAGGCAGTTTTATTTTCTCCTGACTGTGGGTGTCATTACTGAGCATAGTTTAGGAAATCTGGTTTAGGAAACTAATGGGAATAACTCCTCCCCCATAACCCCTCCTTATTTTATGCACAACCTTGAAATAAATGTTCCTTAGCCCTTTACTGGGTTATCCTTGACACATTGTTCATTCTGTTGACACTGGGAGTCTATCTTTATATCCAGTAAAAGATTCCGGCAATTATCAAGGCTAATCATTTGAATTTTTTTGATTCTGTTAACTCCAGAAACTCCTTTTTATTACTGAGTGATCTAGACAATCTTCTAGAAATATAAACACAAAGGCTTGCACCTCCCTTTCTCCCCCTCTCCATCTTCAGCTTTGGGTATGTATTACTTTTAATGTTGGCCATTAGACTTCATTGAGCTCTGTAAAGAGATTTTGTGTTTCACTTAATAATGTTTTATTTTTTTCAACTACATCAAAAGATAGTTTTCAACATTCACTTTTATAAGATTTTGAGTTACAAATTTTTCTCCTTGTCCTCTCCTCTCCACAAGACAGCACGCAATTCGGTTTAGGTTATATGTGTACACTCATAGTAATCATATTTTCACGTTAGTCATGTTGTAAAAGAAGAATCAGAACAGAAGGGACGACCTCCCCCCACCCCCGAGAAAACAAAAAAGAAAGAAAAGTGAAAATAGTATGCTTTGATGTGCATTCAGATTCTAGAGTTCTTTCTCTGAATAAATTGTCTTGGATCATTGATTGCTGAGAAGAGCTAGCCCCTTAGTATTTCATTTAAACTTGTTTTTACCTCCCTAAGGCCCTACTATCATAAGAATGTTTGTTGTATGAATGCTGCTTTTGCTTCTTAATTCTGTGTGTGTGTATAATAGAGTCTTAGTTGATTAGAATAAATAAATAAAATCTTTAAAATAATTTAGAGGGAACTGGAATAAATAATGTCCATTTGAGGTAGTTTGAAACCTAATGTAGAAGTCCTGAGTTTTCATGAAACCACTCTTCTGTTATCCTCCAGTGTCCATGAAATATTCTGATACCTTTAATACTTTAATTGTTATTATCTCTACATTCTTTCCTTGGGACTCTTCCTGTTCACCATCTCTGTCCTATCGCCATTTTCTAACCATCTTCTGCCCTGCAGGAGCTAATTCAAACTGTCTTTTGAGAGCCGATTGTTAAATTTTCACCTCCGAAACCGGCAATCAGGGTTTGATTTATTATTTTGTTGATTGTCTAGACTGAATAAAGTGCTAATTATGCAGATTAAACATAAATGTGAGTGGTAACTACATATTTTTTTCCTGAGATTGGTAAGACACCAGCCCATCCTGCCTTCCTTTCTTTCCTCTGTTCTCATCAACATTCCCGCTCTCTTCATTATCTTCCTGATCTAAATCCTAGTGCCTCAACTGTGGGGTGTTTCTGGAAACTTTGAAGGGCTTAGCCTCATGCACTGCCTCCCTCTTAACAGCCTCAAAGCCTAAGCACCACAACTGCCTAGCTACCTTTAGCTGTGGTAACTTGGAAGTGATGACCTCAGGTGACAGGCAAGGTTTTTGTTTGTTTGTTTTTTATTTGCCCTAGGTAAGGTATAATAACACACTCTCTGGGGGCATTATGAAGCCCTTGCCCTTTCCTTACTCAAGACTCTTTAATTTCTCCCCGTTCCCCAAGCAGTGTTTAACAGGAAAAGTATTATTTAAAGGAAGAAACTTCAAAACTGAGAACCATTCTAAGCACCTACATTTTCCCCACATCTTTCCATATCTAAAGAGGCTATCATGGTTGTGTCCAAGTCCAAAGATACAGCTATGGATTGTAAGTTAGAGAAGAAGTATATTATGGTAGACAATGTTGAATGGAAAATGGAAGTGAACAATCGATTACATTTTCTTAAGGAAGAGTAATGTAATAAGTTTGAAGATATGTTGAAGTAAAAGAAACTGTACCTCAAGTCTCTTCCCACTCCAGTCATCTTCCATTAAATTGCTAATATTATTTTCCTAAAGCACAGTCCCAACTATGTTATTACTCCAGTAATCAGGAAGCTCCCATGAATCCCTGTAATCTTTGGGATCAAATCAAAATGGTCTGTTTGTCACTCAAAGTCCCTCATCACCTGACCCCCTCCTATTTTTCCAGTCTTTTTGCATGCTATGTATGTGCTTTGATCTAGTGACATTGACCTTCTTCTCTTTCAAGAATAAGATACTTCATCTCTTGCCTCTGGACACTTCTCTGGTTGTACCCCATGTCTGGAATGTTCTTCCTCCTTTTCTCTGCCTTCTGGCTTCCTTTTAGTCTTAATTAGAATCTCATTTTTTATACATTAAAATTTTGCCAACTCCTCTTAATTCTAGTGTTTCTCTTCTGTTATTTATTTCCTGTTTATCCTGTGTATGTTTTGTTTGTGCATATTTATTTACTTTTTGTCTCCAGCATTAGATTATGACCTCCTTGAAGGCAAGACTCAGTTATGACTTTCTTTGTATCCCCAGCATAGTGCCTGACACATTTCATAAATCTTTTTTGACTCACTAATTGCCAGGAGACGGGTGAGAAAGTATGGAAGTAGTATTATTTAGCCAGGCTTTGAGAGATCCTTTACATTAAATGTTTTGCAATTTTTGGTTATTAGTACATTTAACATTTGAGCATTGATTAAAAACAAATACCTGAATCCTCTATTTATCAGAAGCAAAATGAACACATACATGTATATGTATATGTGTATGCATATAAGTATACACATTGAAATTAAACAAAAACTAGGACTAATGGGTCAGAAAGAAGATAGCATGAAGGATGACAAAGTGCTTTTGAAAAAATAGCAAACTGGTATTAATCATTCTTTTAATCATTTTTTATATCAAAAAAATAATTATCACTATAGTTTAACTGCTGCCTTTAAGTATAATATTGGGATGTGAGGGCAGAAATTTTAATGAGCTGATATCTTGTTTAATATGGAGAAATCTTTTTGGATCCTCAGTGCTGTGTGTTTACTGCTTAAAGAGGTGAGGAATAATCTATTCTGAGAGCATAATATAAATCAAGGTCAGTGCTCTTAGCCTTGGAAATTTCACAAAACTACTCTCTCTATAAATGACTTGATCTTTTGTCTGTTCTTTATGTGCCATTGATTTGTAGAATTTCTAAGTTAAATCTTATATTTTAAGACTGTTTAAAAACAACATTTTTTTCTCTAATTACAGCTAGAGTTAACCTTCAGCTACCTAGAGATCCAAGGAGTTACCTGCAACAAGCCAGGTCAGGTGAGTATACGTGCCTCTATATCAAGGCAAGGGCATGACCTTTTCTGTATTCCTGAAATACTCAGACTCTTGTTATTTTTGTTTCACCTATCTATCTTTAAATCCCTTTAGGACTGTCCAGAAAAACAAGGTTGAAAAAACAAACATTTCCTCGCAGAAACTGTAGTTTGGGCTTTTGTTGAAAATGTTCATACATAGGCAATAAATGCTCATCCATAGACTGAACTGCATTATTATGTGGATGAGTAGGTAGGTAGAGGAAGATCCAGGGTTATTATGATAAAAATAACATATTCTGTATAATTGAATTTGAAAAGAATTAATTAGCATTAAGTGTTGGTGACAACATCAAAGAGGTAGTGCTGTTTATTAGCACTGAAACTTATTCTACGCAATCTCTAAATTTTCATTCTGTATTGCATCTATTACAGTAATGTACTACTAAGTTATTTTAAAGTTAGTAGCAAAATGTTGAGATATCATACTTTTTTAAAAAGAGGATGTGCGACTTGTCAATGACATTTAAAGAAATAATTGTTTCTTCTTGTAGCATTTTGTGTTTATCCAGCTTACATGCAGATTGTTGATTATTAATCATAGTTCGTCCAGAATAATGACTGCGACGTGTTTATCATTCTTATGATTGGGAGATTGAGATTGGGACGATAGTACCATCTATCTCTTTGTTCAAATGATCAGACTACATGCTGGAGAGAAACAGTAGCGTATGACTGACAATATAATTAGATCCTTCCTGATGACTCTTCACTGATCTACTGGTAATAGGTGGGGAGGATTTTAATTTGATGGTTAATAGTAAGAGTTTTCAGAACATGATTTGACACTGGGGCTTTGCCTGTAAGGAGCTACTACCAAGCAGTGAGATGAATTGTTTTGTGTGGCTCTTGTAATCATATCAATAGACTCTCTTAAGCCAAACTTCCTTAGGTATAACTTCGTATGTTATGTTACATTATGTTACATTACATTATGCTACACTATGCTATTATACTGTGTTATGTTACACATTAATATAATTCTTGTGTTATAAATTACATAAAACTCATTAATGGTTAGAGTCACTAATGGTCACATTTTGTATTTGTATCACCAATGCTCACTTAGCACAGTTCCTGATGTACAGTAAGAATTCAAGGATCATTTTTTTCACTTGATCATTTAGTTGTTACTAACAAAGTAACTAATATTGTTGACTGGCTTGGAAATGAACATGTGGTAGATTTGTCTTGGTCTCCTTTTGAAGATGCATTAATGGAAATTTTCCTTGTGATGACATTGTTTCATTCTTTCCTTGTGGTACATGCCACAAGGCAAAATGGAAAGACTTCTGGTCCTGAATTAATTGTTTACTAATTGCATGATCATTAGCAAGTTACTTAGTATCTCTGAGATTTATTTTCCTCAACTCTGGAATAAGGAGTTGGAGCAATAATGACATCAATAAAATTTATATAGCGTTTCAAGGTTTTGAAGGCATTTTCATCTGCTCTCTCATTTGATTCTGACAACAACCATAAGGTCGGTGCTGTAATTACTGTCATTTTACAGATGAGGATCCTGAGGTTGAGAGAGGTTAAGAGACTCACCAAGGGGGATACAGCTGATAAGAGACTGAGGCCGGATTTGAACTCAGGTTTTTGACTTCAAGTCCAGAATTCTTTCGCAACACATAGATCCTTTCCAGTTATAATGAACATTTTATGATTTTTCTGCTAGAGCTGAATCAGTTAGTAAAAAAAAGAGTTTGAAGGATGGACTAGCAATTAGGAGGCATTAATTTTTAATGTAGTGTTTGTGACCATAAGGCCCTTTGCTTTACTCCTCCTAGTCTACTTTCTTGTTTATAAAAACACTGATGCTGAGAGATTACTGCGGAATTCTAAAGAGGAAAGGAATCTCAGGTATTAAATCAGACTTTAGAATTTAGAGGTTGAAGGAAGTTGTGAGCTAATTTGATCCAGTGTGCTCATTTTACAAGTACAAATTGAGAGGTAAAGTGATGGTTATACTGATAGTAAATAGTAGGTTTCATGCCTAAAGCATGAATGTCCATCATAAAATTCCTTGCAAGCAATTTGCCAAACCTCTGCTTGAAAGACCTCTGGTGATGGTGATACATTCCTGTCTCCTTAGTTGGGCTATTCCATTTTCATAGAGTCAGTCTTCCTCTTGTTGACCTCCTCTTGTTATCTTCTACTTCTGCCTTCTGGAACCAAGCTGGATAAATTGCATCTTTTTTGAAAAATTTGAGGACAGCAATGACTCCTGCCTGACTCCAGTCTTCCTGTGTTTAGGCTATATTCATTGTCAGTTTTTCCAACCATTGTGCATTATTTTGAGTCTTTGTTGGCCTCTTTGGGATGTATTCCATAGTCTATGCCATGGAGTCAGGCACCATTCATTGTATATTCCCCTAGTGTGTTCTTTTAGGTGAGTATATGTCTTCGCTCTCCAACTAGATTGCAGTTTCCTCAGTCAGTAAATTAACATTTTTTAAGCACCTACTGTATGCCGGGCTGTGACCTCCTAAAAGGAAAGTAGCCATGCTTTCTGGTTCCTTTATATTCTCCACTATCTCTTATGCTCTGTGATTAACCTTTCCTTTGCCAAATTGGTTGGCATAATGTTAAATATGGGAATAATGTTAAAAATCATTCAGCAATTCATATATTCCTTTAGGACAGTGTTTTCCAGCTGTTGGTTTCTGTTCCTTTTTTGCCTGCCAACAAAACTTTTAATGTCAAATGTCTTTACTTATGGATACCTCCAAATTCAAAAAGCATGAAATCTGATTGATAAAGGTAAATAATTCCCTGATTTGAAGTGGAAGCATAAATGTTTCAATATTAGGGATAGAAGGTTGATAATCATGCACCTTGCGGGGATGGGGAGGAGAAACTACTTATTTTGTCTGCAAATATCATAGCCTTTGTCCTGTCATCCACCAGAAGGTGAAAGGAAAGGGAGTTTGCAGGTTCATAGTTATGTTTATTGTAGCCTTATATTTAAGGATTTATTCAGTATAGTATTTTGATGACCATAGATCCTAACAAAATCTAAGGGTGATTTTAGAATGAAGAGAAAAATTTCAAGAGACAACTCCTGGTTTTGAGTACAAAAACAGTAGAGAATCCAGGTGAGATCATAAAAGTAAAGCAAATTTTGATTATCCTTGTGAAGAGAAAAAAATACAAGATTTTATCTGGAAGTATAGCACCAATTATTTTAAAATACACCCATTGTTTTGTCTGGATCAGAGAAGAGAGGCCATTAAGACAAGTGTGCCTAAATTAGAGGTGCTTCTTTGTGGAACAAAAGCTGAGATGGAGCAAGGCTTTATTGACATTAGAAGGCAAAACATTCAAAATTTTAAAATAAATCAAGAGGTTTTAAAGTAAAAATCTGACGAAATGAAATGTCAAGGGTTCTTTTCTTTTGAAAGTCTAAGGTTACCAAGAGTTAGAGATGTAGAGGAAGAGGATTTCAGGAAATGGGTGAGAAGATTATATAGGCTGTGCAAAAGTAGGAGATGTAATGTCATGTTCAAGGAACAAGTAGTTCCTACTAAGTGGAGCTTTTGATGGGTAAGAGGGGTAGGGAGGTACTAATAGGAACTAGAAAAAGTGATGAAAGACAGCTGATGGTTAGCTCAAGTCCTGTATTGGTACCATGGAATTTTCAAAGACATGGAGGAATACTGCTAACACACTGGGTAGATCTTCCTCAGAGAGTTTATGTTAGTACAATGTAGAGAGTCTGACAGGATGGGAAAGTGTGGGTGCCTTGGGATCTGCACTTTTGAAGGGAGTTCTCAAGCTGACAGATACCCCTACTGATATATATGTGTTTATACACATGTATGTGTTAATACATATATACATATGTATGTAGACACAAGCATGTATATGTATATATGTGTATTCCAAACTATTATATAGTGATATAATTTTAGTGGTCCCTGGTTGGATGCTTTATAAACCTACAATATAGTTTTGATTGTGAAATATTCCTTTTATATTGGAGTAACATTGGGCTATTCCTTTTACACTGATGTAATATTTTTATCGTCTACTTAAATGCAAGTGTTCACAACCTAGTGTGTCATTAAGAGACATTGGTTAATGTCAACATTAATACCAACAACATCTATTAGGAAGAGAAAACTTCCCATAAATCTACAAATGTATGATTTCATTAAAAAAATTTCTTTTAAAATTGTCAGCAGATTCTACCCACAAGTAAATAAAAGTAAAATTGATTTTTTAAAAAAATTCTAAATGAGATACTTTAGAGTATATATCTTTGGATTCATATTATATGTGTTAAATTTTAAAGGGAAAATTTCATATATCTCTGTTTAAAAACAGCAAGAAAAAAATAAAACATGTCCCTCTTTCCAGCTTTATCGTTTCTGTTAATTATATTATTTTCCTCCCAGTTACCCAGGCTCTAAACAGTGGAGTCAAATTTGACAGTTCCATCTTCCTTTCTCTTTTATCTCTGACATACAATCAGATTCTCATTATATTTTTGAAACACCTCATATCCAATCCCTTCTTTCCACTCACATTGTCACCATTATCTTTCTATGAACTATTGTAGTAGCTTCCTAACTATTGTCTCTGCTAACATTAATGCCTGCTTTCATCCATCCTCCACAATGCTACTAAAATTGACTTTGTAATGCATAGGTCTGATCGTTTTACTCTCTTTCTCAGGAACCTATGGTGACTATGCCTGTATTTATGTAAAGCACAGACTTCTTTTCCTGGCATTTAAGACTCTCAGTTATCTGGTGCAAACCTCTATCTCCAGCTGTATTTCATATTACTATACTTTACTCACTCTACATTCCCAGCTAAACTGAGCTACTACTTGTCCCCCAATCTTGTTCAATTATCTCTTGTCTCTGTAGGCTTCTAGAGGCTGACTTCCATTGCTGGAAGGTCCTTCCGTCCACTTCTCTTCCTGTTGAGATCTTTCTCATCCATTAATATCCAGCATGTCACTTACCTATTCAAAAAGCTTCAGTGATTCTTTGTTACGTTTAGGATAAAAGATAAGCTCCTCTCTTTGACTTTTAAAGCTCTTTACCATGTGGCCCCAGTCTACCTCTCCAGGCTTATGACACATTACATCCCTCCATGCTTTCTAGTCATGCTGACTGACTTGTTATTTCCCCCATCCCTATAGTGCTAAAATTTACTGTATTAGAATTTCTAGTTTTCTTACCTCCTCCAAACCAACTTTTCTCCACCCCTCTGTTAATATGTATTTCATTTACATACATTTTGTATTTACCTCTGTGTGTGTATGTATACATATAGACATATATTTCCTATTATAGAGTATGAGCTCCTTTAGGATAGGGAATGTTTCATGTTTGTCTCAGTTGCCCAGTGCCCCTAGTGGTAGCATGGTCTAGAGAGCTGACCTTGTAGTTAGGAAGATCCAGGGTTAAGTATTGCCTCTAATACCTATTGGCTACTTGAGCTTGGGCAAGTCACTTAACATCTCAGTGTTCTAGGCCAGTGGTGTCAAAATAAAATACAAGTGGGGTGGAGAGAGACTAACCATACATAAGGGTCCCTGTGGCTATATATTGACTTTGAAAACCACATGTTAGTGTTATCTATGTTTTATTGTACTTTTATTTTCTTAAATATTTTCTAATTATATTTTATTCTTCTTGGAACTGTACTCAGTAGTCTTAGGGCAGCTCTCGAAGTCTATTAGACCTGCATTAGTAGAGGGAGTTTTTCAGTTAGGAATTTCTTGTATCATTGATAACAGGTCTGAACCCTATCCTTTATCCCCTGTCACCATGCCTAGCACCAACATGTAGCATAATACCTGTCACATAAAAGGTATCTAATTGTTTTAGTTGAAATTATTTGGATCGAATGCATCTTTCCCTCACTCATCCCCAAACTAAACGTAATTTATATCTATTCACTGTCCCTACACCATTTGACTTGAATTTCTTTTTTGTTCTTATATTCTACCTCGTGCCATTCTCATTTGTGAATGTGTTTGAATTGCTGTAATAGGTTTTTATGGTCCATGAGAGCAAGGATTTATTTTTCTTTATATCTTTGGAACGTCACCAAGTATCCTTCATATGCTTCAGTCTTTTGGGTATCTGCAGTTTTGTTATATGTTGTATATGTATTCCTTCCATTCATGTAGATTCAAAACTGTTGAAAAATTTATCAACATAAAAGCAACCTGGTAATAAGCCTCTCTCAAACTTATGTAGGATATTCTTCAGGTAATAGATCTTCCGGCTATTACCGTTATCAATAGGTGATGTTTTCTAGCGGTCTAGGATTTGTCAGAGCTCATGTTCCTTGGATAAGAATCCAGGGTATGATGTCTTTAGAGCTTAGTGAGACCGTTAGTAGAGGCATTACACTAAGTGTTAAACATAGTAGGAACTTAATAAATGTTCGAAGATCCAAATAAACTTGATAATCTATCAAGGCTAGCTGATCCTCATTCGAAATAAAAAAGGGGTTGAGGATAAAGGCTATAGAATTTGAGAGGCAGGGTTTATTGCTTTTCTCACAAAAATGATTTAGTACAATTTTATTCCAGCTTCTAGGTTCTTTTTCGTGTGATCTATGCGTTTAACAAGGGTAATGCAATGTTTCCTAGTGCTGTATAAATCTACTTTTCATAAAAGGTTTTCTAGCTGAATACCTCATTTACACTCCTGTAATCTTCATTCTCCCCATCATTCTGTGTAATCCCTCATAATTAATGACGATTAAGTGTTAAGATAAAGTGGGATTAAAATAAGCTAATTACTAATTACTCAAATTAAAACTGTAGCCTGGATAAATACAAAAAGTGTGCTACTAAGTGTAGATATAGTCCTTAGAGCCCTGAAGTGTGATTATACATGGAAAGTATAACAGGTATATGATAACTTCCTCCTAAGGTAACTATTTAAAGGGGAGTAAATATATGCACATGAGAGCACAATTTTATCTAAAAAGAGAAGCATGATTACTTTAGGAAATCTTTATTTAGGAATCTAGGAATTCTTCTGTAGACGCCTCTGGGTTCTATTGAATTTTTAGTTTTCAGGAATGAAGATTTCTACTCTGCCCTTTCTTTATCCATAATTAATTTGGTACTATTTCTCTTCATTTTCCCACTGGCTCCTGGCAGCCTATTCTTCTAAAGCATTGTAGGGTTTGTGCTATTAATTTCTCAGGTAACAGGCCACGAGATAGGAGACTTGTTCTCATAACAAAAGTTAGATGAGCCTCTAAATTTTAGTTGGGTCTTCCTGTCATGCAGTTTGACAAGTGTAAAATATTATATCTAGTTATTAATCTTATGAGCCATTAAAAATATGTCCTGCCTCTGACACATACTTTGTGACCAGGGGTAAGTCTTTAGACCTCTTAGTACCCCCAGGTACTACATTACATAAATTTCATTGGTAGTGGACGTTCCTGATATCAGTAAAGTCACAGCCATGGTTTTTAAAAAAAATCATACCTTTTGAGAAATGAATTTCATATTCACCAGTAAATGCAAATTGCCTCAATCCCAGTTCAAGTGAACTCAAGTTAAGAGTTCTTAACCTTTTTTTTGTATCATGGATCCTTTTGGCAGTCTGATAAAGCCTCTTCTTAGAAAAAAATGCCTTTAATTTAAGGAGAAGCTAAATTTCAATTATAGGTTAGTGAAAACAAAGATGTAATTTTTCCTTATCTAAATTTATGTATCACTTAGCACAGTGCTTTAGTGGATTGCTTAGCATAACACCTCAGCACTTAGCATAGTGCCTAGCACTTAGTAGGCATTTAATAAATGTTTATCGTATTACATTTTTCCCCATTCAGTCTGTCTACTGATACTTCATTGTCCATGAGCTCTAGATTAAGAACTCATCATCTTGGATTTTTTTGTGTTTATCCTTCATTCTCAAAGAGGACCATGACATCAAGATGATTACATGACTTGCAGTTGACTTTGATTTGAGTGAGGGAGGGCTGTGCAAGGTCACAGCTTCACTTCCTCCTCCAGAGCCATCTGGGTCCAGTGAGTGGCCTGATATTCATCAGAACAACTGGAGATGGTGTAGGATGAAATGGGAGACCCTGGCCATTTCAGGCTAAGGTCTTATCACATTCTCACTTTGAGTGAGATAATGCCCATTCAATGAATAGGCCTCTTTAAGTAGTTACTCAAGGGATGGCCTCTTTTAATTAAAAAAAAAAATCAGAGTAGGAGGGGAAGATCCTCAGGGTTCCTGGGTAAAAGAGAAACAGTTACTGTTTAGTATTTTATAGTATAGTATTTAGTATACTCACCCTACCTACTATGAGGAACATAAGTTGTAACTTGCTCATAGGCACATAAATACTGCCATAGTTTTAGTTCTCCTGTCTCTCGAGCTACTGTATATCTCACTGAGTTACACTGCATGCCCAGTGATTTCAAGCTACATTTTTTCCTACTGTTTCTCCTTCATTCTCAAAGAACACTAGTAACACCAAGAGAGTGATATCTTGCCTTACAAGTGAATTGAATTTAAGGAAGACAGAGCCACGCAGTCACCAGTCTCACTCTTCCAGTCATTGGAGTCCAGTGGCCAGATATAGATCAGGATGACAGGTGATGGTCCAGGATGCAGTGGGAGACCTTGACATTTTTAAGCTAAGATCTTTCCATGGTCTCAGTTTGTCCATAAACTAGTTCTGAATTGACTTAAGCATATCAATCTGGGTAGTCATTGTGAATGATATTTTTGTTTGTTAAAGTGAAAAACAAAACCTTGAAAGCATTTGTTCACCTTTAAAATAGGATTTCAAATGTAATTTCCAAATTTTTTTTCATGCAGCTGATTGTCGAAACTGAAAAATGCAGCCTTTCCATGAAGATGGCATCATCAGAAGATGTGAATGATGTACTGGCACACATTGGCACCTGTCTGCGAAAGATATTCCCTGGTCTCTCACCAGCGTAAGTACTCTATTGGAATGGCACCAATGATAGACATGATTCTTTATCAATTTAAGGAGAGGAAATTTCTTTTTTTCTCTCTTCCACCCTGAAAATGCTTTCCTTCTTCTTCTCCACCTTGCTTCTTCCTTTGGCCTTTCCTTTTCCTTCAAAATCAGTGGCTCAAGCCTAATTTAGATTATATTGTTTTATGTTAGTGCTTTGTTTTCGTGCTGGTTCAGAAGTTTCAGAAAGGATCTAAGCAAGGTGGAGGAAAGGATGTGGTTTCTCATTACCTTGACTTATGGTCAAAACATAAATATTGAAGCCTCTTTAATATATGTCACCTCTTTCCCTGACAGGAATTTTCCTTCATGTGTATTAATGGTGTTCCAGGAGCAGAATCCAATGTGTGAGGGAATTAGCTGCATTAATTCTTCTACTTTAAGATGTGTTTTTTATTCTGAAGAGAAAACTTGAAAGCAGACTAGGAAATCGAGCCTCTTGCCTTTTATTTCTCTAATTTTTTCTAAACTGCTACACAAATTCTATCTGCTTTTATGTCCCGTATTTCTTTGTATATATTTTTAATGGAGCTTACTTCTGGGTGGTATCATTTTGTGTTAGTTACCACTAATACTACAATTATATAGACTAGGGAAGAAAAGTAAAAGCCATGGTTTGTGCTAAAAGTGTGTCCTGGAATAATTTTATTTCCTATCCAAACTCCTAAATTCTATTGTAACAATGTCCAGCCTGTTCTGGGTTGTTCAGGGAAGAAGATACACAAAGTACCATCCTCTCTCCAGGATTGTGAATCACTGAGGATTGGTTGTACATCAAAATATGATGGGGGAACCAGATGAGAACTGTCGACTTCTCTCTGTCTCTGTCTCTCCCTCTCTCCCTTTTCCCCTCTTTCCCTCCCTCTATCCCTCCCATCTTTTGTCTCCTTCCCTTCCTCTCTTCTTTCCATCTCTCTCTCCTTCTGCCTTTTACACAAATGTAGACACACATGTCCTTACAGTTGAACTGTCTTTTATGTGTTATGGCCTCCAATTAAGAGTATGAGTTTCTTCTCCTTAATAGACACGTTTCCTTCCATTCTTCTAATTACTGCAACTTAGTTCAGCTAATTTCTGGTCTTCTTCCATAAACAGCCACCATGATTGACATTTTGGAGAATAGTGTTGGGGGTGAAAGGGATCTGTGAATACCCCACTAATCACTTGACTTTTGGATGCATTTAATTTAGGATTAAATGCCATCTTATTTTGTCTTTGTCTCACATCCTGAGAAGGGAGGCAGGAGCTGTTGGTTTCATAGATGTACATTCCTGTCTCTTTTCCCTTGTGAAGATAGATTTCCTTAGTACTTTCTGAAATTTCTGGTTGGCTGAAGATAAAGGGATTTTCCTTCCCTTCTTTCTGAAAGCAGGAACTATTTTTTCAGTATAATGTGGGGAGAGAGTTGGGGGCCCTCCTGGGTCATGTAAAACTTGAGCAGTCAGTCCCTCGCTTCCAATTAGACATATTTCTGTTAGAGTGGGCGTAGATGCCAAGGTGAGGAGGAGTTTATAATGGCTTTGGAAATAATGTTAGTGATGTTAACTAATGTTAATTGTCAATGTCAGGAATATTGGGAAATAGTTTTTTTCTAATCACATTTTAGTAATGCAATGTTCCACATTTCAGGGCTTTAAATACATTTCCTTTCAGTGTCCTCCTTTTTAAAATATATGATAAATTAGCAAGTGTCTTTCACCAGTGTTAATCACAGCCCTATTTGGAATGTCCTTATAGCACCCTTAACTTTAAACAGATCTATCACACTCCACATGGCACCATCTGAAAAGCTTTTTATGATGAAGGGGAAAAAATTAAATGTGTAGCTGTGATTTTTTAAAAGGGATTTATTACATTAGTTTTTCCCTACTTGATTTTGTTTGAAGAAGAGAAATTTGGATGAAAATGGCATTTTTATGTGTGCCTTTCATTTAATCCACAAGCAAAACCCTTGCTTTTAATAAGTCAATGCATGTTCACTAGGTTCCTCCTTTGTGTCATGGACTTTGCTAGGCAGTATAAAGGAGATAGAACACAAACACAAAGAATAGTAATAATAAGTAACATTTATAATGCTTCAGCATTTGCAAAGTGCTTTCCAATTAAAATTTCATTTGGTCTTCCCAGTAGCCTTCTGTGATAGGCGCTATTTACACAAGAGTTGCACAAGATTCACATAGCTAGCAAGTGTCCGTCACAAGATTTGAACTCAGTTCTTTCTGATGTGAAGTCTTATCCTCTATCACATCATTTTGTTTTCTCACAGGCTTGATCCCTATTGTACATTTGAATTGAGGAGACAAAATTAATGCATGAAATAAGAGAAAATCAGATAAAATTAAGTGCTGCCCTCTGAGTAAAGTGGCCAGTTACATGGGAGAGCACAAGATCAAATGAAGACTGAAACAGACAAGGAAGATTTTTTTTTTATAAATTTATTTATTTAACATTTTACATTCATTTTCACAAGATTTTGGGTTCCAAAATTTTCTCCCCATTTGTCCCCTCCCCCCTCCCCAATACACTGGACATTCTAATTACCCATATCACCAATCTGCC
>CM053773.1:89056633-89078402 GCA_028658325.1 Potorous gilbertii | reverse complement strand
CCCACTTTGCTGTATTGTAAGATAGGTTTTCATACCAAAATGAGTGTGCATTTTATTCCTACAAGGAAGATTTCTTGAGGGGTTTAGAACTTGAGTTGGGTAGGTCAGCTTTGGGTAGGGAAAAAGAGAGAAGGCTCAGGTCAGGAAAATGATGTGAGAAAAAACATAGATTCACATTTTATTAGGATGAATGCTATAGAAATGACCAAAGCAAACACACACACACAGCCACATGAAACGCAAATACTATGTTGATTTGTGTTATATTCCTAACTATAAGAGAATAGGCTTTAAAGCTAAAAGAGACTTTGGAGATAAGAATTTAGTCTGACTACTTCATTTTAGATATGAAGAAACTGGCTTCTCTGTACATCTTTCCCCCAGCCCCACTATCATCATGCCATTCTGGAAAAAAAAGCAATCATTTACAAAAAGTATTATCCCACATGTACATAATCTTGTGAGCTGAATCAGTGAACTTTTTGGAAACTACATAAATCTTCTCTATTATTCTTAATTCTAATTAAGATGTTTATTTTAAAATTCAAAAGTTAAATTTGGGTACTGAACTGGAACGGCGATCTTCTTGATAAGCCTAACTCCTATAGCAATCCTTGGTTTCTGTAAACTACGAATTCTAAGAGTAATGGATTTGGAGGCAGAGGACCTGGGTTCAAATTCTAATTCTGCTATTTACTCCTTTGCGACCCAGGGGCAAGTCATCTTTTTTGGGCAAAGTTTCTTCTTTGTGTAATAGGGTTAATAATACCTGTAAGGAGAAGCAGCATGTTGTTGAAGCTAGAAAGCCAGCCTTGGCATCAGGAAGACCTCTGGCACATAATAGCTTTATAACTATGGCCAAGTTTCTGATCCTCTCGGTGATCTAAGAAACTCTCTTAAGACTGAGTTACAGATGTGTTGCCAATATGCAATAGTGGAGGGAGTTTCTTTAACAGGGAATTCCCTATATCAGTGTCTTAAGGTCTAAACCAAAAAAAAGAAAACAACTTTCTTTAACGAGCCAGTGTTGTCATGAGGTATAAATTAAATACTACAACTTTTTTTTTTTTTGGCAAACCTTTCATCTCAAATGTGTATGATCATGATGGAGCACTACTGTGCTGTAAGAAGTGAAGAGCTCAGTGATCTTAGGAAAGCATGGATAAACTTGCTTGAAATAATGAATAGTGAAATGAGTGGAATCAAGAGAACGTTATGTGCAGTAACAGCAATGTTGTTTTAGGAATAGCTTTGAGCAACTAAGTCACTGACTCAGGGACATGTGATGGGAGATGCTATCTGCATCTAGAGAAAGAATTGATCAATTGAAGTATGTATAGAATGGTTTTACATATATACATATTTATGTCTAATGGTATCCATCTTGGGGTGGGGGAAGGAAGAAAAAGTGAAAAAATTTATATAACTTTAACGTATATATAAAAGGAATAGTATGTTTTACATAACAGATTTGCAGTTTCATGTGCAGTTATCTTTTTTTTCTATTCTACTATGTTATGGAAATATTTATCTTATTTTTTAAATTCAGAATAAAATATTTTTTTAAAAAAACCTTAAAGCTTTATGTCAATCACTATAACTACCCTCTACCACTACTACCATTATTGCTACTTCTGTCACTACCACTGCCACTACTACTACTACTACTACTACTGCTGCTGTTGCTTCTGCTGCTGCTACCACTACTAGTAGTAGCTAGTATTAAGAGGTATCCTGCTATAACAGATAAAAAACTGGCCTTGAAATCAGAAAGATCTGGGTTTGAGTCCTGTCTCTGAAAGCTAATGGTTATATAATCCTAGGCAAGTCACTTAAATATTCTAAGCATTTTTCTAATAATTAAAAAAGAACAGCAATAGCTAGCACTTGTAACAGTTTCCAAGTGCTTTACCTTTTTAACTCTTGATCCTCACAACAATTCTAGAAAGTAGACACTTTCATTTTTCCCATTTTATTCATGAGGAAACTGAGGTATACATAGGTTAAGTGACTTGTCCAGGGTCACCCAGCTAGGAAGTGTCAAAGGCAGGATTCAAACTGATCTGTCTGCAAGTCCTGCCTTCTTTTCACTGTATCACCTAGTTACCTTCTGTGACTATAAGTTGGTGACCTACTTTGATAGAAGTAATTTTTTTGACCTCAAAGTCCCGTATTTCAATAGTTCTAGTCCCTAGTCCTGTCCTTGTTATTATTTTCAATATTACTTTTAAAGGAAACACCAATATATTGTTGTATTTTTTTGTTTATTTAGACCTGTGATTTCCCCTATGTAGGGAATGCCCAGCATGGAAACTCAACTTTATTCATGCAAATTCAGTAGTTGGTAGATATACAGCGTGCCACACTGCCTTATTTTTTTTTTCAGGAGTAAATATTTTCCTAATCTTTCTAGATTGGAAGTTTCTCATAACGATTCCTGAACTGAAGGAAAGTTACCGATCATACTCAGCAGAGCAACAAAATCAGTCCAACTACTCATTCAATTTGTTTAGTGCAAACTGATTGGCTACATGAGTAGTCATGGTGCTGTGAAAACATGATCCTCTGCTTTGTAGTGATCACTTGCCTAAGATGAGAAGCAGCAGGGGATAATGAAAAGAGAATAACTTGGTATTTACAAAACCCTGAAGTTGAAGTTTGTAACATCCACTGGTTGTTGTCCTTCATTCTTAAAGAGGACCAAAATGGCATCGTTATGTTGGAGTCAAGATTCAGTGTGTCTGATTGTGACTGATAAGACCAATCTGAGCTCTGAAGGTTCTGCCGCAAATCAGACCATATAGACATTTGGAGTCTAGTCACATTTCTTTTGAACTATTGGAATTCTGCTTTACTCTAGAGCATGGTCTCTTCTTTAATGGGGGCATGCCATGTGGATTAGTCCTCTGTCAATATCTCCCAAATCTCATAATTGATACCAAAGAGCTTCAGAGAGACTTTGAGAGTGTCTTCTGATCTTTATGTGAGTGTTTACTTGCCTTGTGTGAGCTCTCTTTAAAATCGTCTTTCTAGCACACTTACATTTGGCATTTGAACAATGTGGGCAGTGCATCAGAGTTGCACTCTACAACAGAGTTTAAATGCTTGGCAGTTTAGCTAAAGAAAGGACTTCAAATGTCCAGGACCTAATATTTCTAGGTGATTTTCAGAATCTTAGGCAATTCCAATGTAAGGGATACAGTTTTTCTGGAATGATGCTGATATACTCTCCAGGTTTCACAGGCAAATAACAATGAGGTCAGCACAGTGACTTTGTAGACCTTCAGTTTGGTAGGCAGTCTAATACCTCTTCTCTCCCATACTTTGTTTCAGAGCCTCCCAACCAATAAGCTTGCTCTGGCAATGCATGTATCAACCTCATCATCTATAGGAATATCCCTAGAAAGTATACTACTAGTTTATCACATACTAATGACAGAATAAATGTACTAGAGACCAAGAGGATTTGATATTATGTCCATAGTTTAATAGGACTAGATAACTATGGTCCTTTTGTGTTCCTTGGATGCTTTATATTGAAGCTACTAATATGGATGACATCAAGAGTAATATGGAATTTGTCACATTTATAAATTATCTCAAAGAATGGAGAATTTTGACATCACAATATAATACATTTATATCCAACTCATGACATTAGGAGGATAGTGGTATATAATGTTTTAAGTTGTTTTAACTTTCTGTCAAATCACTGAAGAGCTAGCAACAGCGATAACATGCCCAGTACACATTTTATTCTCTTTTATAGCTTTAGTCTTAGAAGAGAGCATCAAGGTCTTATAGTTCAACCCTGACATTTTATATTCAGGAAATCTGAGGCCCAGAGAAGTTGTGACTTGCTCAAGGGTGCTCAGGCCAGTTTTCTGTCTTCAAATATAGTATTTTTTCCACTTTTATGTCAGCCTTTGGTACACACTAATGAACAATGAAATAACCACAGTTATAAAAAAGTGGTGCATGGAGTACACTTTAATCCTGCTCCCTCTTTATTTTTTTATTTTAAAAGTTGTATTGATACAGCTCTCATTTCTGTACAGCTAGCTTTCCCTTTTAAAGCCGTATTACCAACATCAACAACAGAAAGGCAAAACTATGGGATAGAGTAACCATACCTGAGAGGACAGGTGACGTTCTACCCCTGTACCTCTTTCCTTTCCAGGTAAAGGCAAGTGCTGCATCTCTTCAGCTTCTCTCCAGGTCCAAGATTGGTCATTACAGTTACATAACCATAGGGTTTACTTTATTATAGCCGCCAGAAGTACAGTGAATAGAGAGAGTACCAGTCCTGTAGTCAGGGAGACCTGAGTTCAAAGCCAGTCTCAAGACACTTACCAGGTATGTGAACCTGGTGCAATTTACTTAACATTTATCCGACTTAGTTTCCTCATCTTTAAAACTGAGTTAATAATACCCCCTCCCATCCAGGGTGGGTTTGAGGATAAAATGATATAACTGTAAAGGGCTTTACAAACCTTAAAACATTACATTAATTCTATTAGTATTCTTGTTTCCCCTTAATAGTAGCTTATTTTTTTTCCAATTACATGAAAAAATAGTTTTTTAAAAAAATTTATTTATTTAACTTTTAACATTCATTTTCACAAAATTTTAGGTTCCAAATTTTCTCCCCATTTCTCCCCTCCCCCCACCCCCAAACACTGAGCATTCTAATTGCCCCTATCAATGACCCTCTCTTCTAACGTCCTTCCCTTCTCTTGTCCCCATCTTCTCTTTTGTCCTGTAGGGCCAGATAATTTTCTATACCCCATTACCTGTATTTCTTATTTCCTAGTAGTAAGAACAGTACTTGACAGTTGTTCCTACAACTTTGACTTCCAATTTCTCTTCATCCCTCCCTCCCCACCCATTCCCTTTGAGAAGGCAGGCAGTTCAATGTAGGCCATATCTGTGTAGTTTTGCAAATGACTTCCATAATAGTCCTGTTGTGTAAGACTAACTATATTTCCCTCCATGCTATCCTGCCCCTCATTGCTTCTGTTCTTTCTTTGGATACTGTCCCTCCCCAAGACTGTTGACTTCATATTGCTCCCTCCTCCCACTGCCCTCCCTTTCATCATCCCCCCCTGCTTATCCCCTTCTCCCCCACTTTCCTGTGTTGTAAGATAGATTTTCATACCAAAATGAGTGTGCATTTTATTCCTTCCTTTAGTCGAATGTGATGAGAGTAAGCTTCATATTTTTCTCTCATCTCTCCTCTTTTTCCCTCCTCTGAAAACCTTTTTCTTGCCTCTTTTAGGAGAGATAATTTGCCCTATTCCATTACTCCCTTTCTCCTCCCAATATATTTCTCTCTTGCCCTTAATTTCATTTTTTAAAGATATGATCCCATCCTATTCAGTTCACTCTGTGCTGTGTGTGTGTGTGTATGTGTGTAATCCCACCAGCTGCTCAGATACTGAAAAATTTCAAGAGTTACAAATAGTGTCTTTCCAAATGGGAATGTAAACAGTTCAACTTTGGTAAGTCCCTTATGACTTCTCTTTGCTGTTTACCTTTTCATGCTTCTCTTCATTCTTGTGTTTGAAGGTCAGATATTCTTTTCAGCTCTGGTCTTTTCATCAAGAATACTTGAAAGTCCTCTATTTCATTGAAAGACCAGTTTTTCCCCTGAAGTATTATACTCAGTTTTGCTGGGTAGGTGATTCTTGGTTTTAGTCCTAGTTCCTTTGACTTCTGGAATATCTTGTTCCACGCCCTTCGATCCCTTAATGTAGAAGCTGCTAGATCTTGTGTTATCCTGATTGTATTTCCACAATACTGGAATTGTTTCTTTCTAGCTGCTTGCAATATTTTCTCCTTGACCTGGGAACTCTGGAATTTGGCCACAATATCCCTTGGAGTTTCTCTTTTTGGATCTCTTTCAGGCCGTGATTGGTGGATTCTTTCAGTATTTACTTTGCCCTCTGGTTCTGGAATATCAGGGCAGTTTTCCTTGATAATTTCATGAAAGATGATGTCTGGGCTCTTTTTTTAATCATGGCTTTCAGGTAGTCCCATAATTTTTAAATTGTCTCTCCTGGATCTATTTTCCAGGTCAGTTATTTTTACAATGAGATATTTCACATTATGTTCCATTTTTTCATTCTTTTGGTTTTGTTTTGTGATTTCTTGGTTTCTCAGAAAGTCATTAGCCTCTATCTGTTCCATTCTAATTTTGAAAGAACTATTTTCTTCATTGAGCATTTGAACCTCCTTTTCCATTTGGCTAATTCTACTTTTGAAAGCATTCTTCTCCTCATTGACTTTTTGAACCTCTTTTTACCAATTGAGTTAGCCTATTTCTCAAGGTGTTTTTATTTTGATCTAATTATGAGGATTGTTTAGGATGTCACTTCTAGTACCAAACAATATACTCCTTAAAGAAAGAAGGGAGTAAAAAATGCATATATCATGTGAATAATGAGAATCTTTTTCATTGAGATATGTACAAATGTGACTGTCTTTTGTTTTAGTGACTCTTCTAAACTCTTAAAATTATGTTTTAATTTTCTTCTTTCTATCTCTTTTCGTCTGTTCTTTGTTCCTTTATAACAGACTGCTTGCCCTTTTTCCCTCATTAGGAGATCTAGTCTCACTATGTATATTAAATTGTACCGCTATTAAATGAACCAGAACCTTATCATCAGCATCAGCATCATCAGCATCATCATTACCTGATACTGATACTAATGCTAATGAGAACAATTGAAATTTATATAATGCTTCCTATGTGCCAGGTGCTTCCAAATTACTATCACATTTGAGCCTCACAACAACCCTGGCAAGCGGGTACCTCTTACTATCCCCATTTTACAGATGAGAAAATGGAGGCACAGAGGCTAAGTGTCTTGCCCAGGGTAACACAGGTGGTAAATGCCTAACACCAGATTTAATTTCTGAGTCCTTCTTGACTCCAGATCCTGGACTCTCTCCACAATACTGCCTAATATGAAAGGAATATAGTATTCTGTTTTACAATTACATTGCCACTTTGTAACTTTTCTTGCTTTGTTTAGTTCTTCCATCTTTTTTTCTTTCATTTCATTTATTCATTGATTTTTCCTCCTGTCTTCTTTTTAACCTAAGCCTTTCTCTTAATGTCAATGGAAGTATGGGCATTGCTAATTTTTTTTTGTTGTTATTCTACTTGAGATACATACTTTTCCTCATTAAATGTGGTGAACAGCATATTTTTTAGGTTGCAGTGCAGTTTTCATGCAGTTTGCCTGAAATTTTGCTTATGCTTTCAACATACTTGACTTAATTGATCATCGGAGCTGTAACAAGTCATTTATGTTTGATGGTGCAGTTGACAGTCTGAAGCAATTTTCGTGTTTAAAATTATTGCAGTATGATAGCTCTGTTTTTCCTAGGAACTGTATCATATATTACTGTGCATGAGTTAGAAGTAATATGTGTGGTAATATGTGTAATATGTGTGGAAACAGAAGGTAAAAGAATAGGACCAAGTGTAAGTTTGTCTGAGTCTTAATATTATTATGAAGTCAGGTGGCATTCCTCAATATAGAAGTGGGCAAGACATTTGAACAGTTCTCAAAAAAAGAATTTTTAACCACAAATAACAATGTGAGTATATGTTCCAAATCAATTGGTAGGAAAAATGCAAATTAAAACCATCCTGAACTTTCCTCTCACATGTTACAAGTTGGTAATGGTGACAAAAAAATGCGAACAGTCAATGATGGAAAAATTGTGGGAAGATAGATACTCTAGTATATTACTGATGAAGTTGTAACTTAATTCAGTTGTTCTAGATACTAATTTGAAATTATGAAGGGAATGTTGATTAAACTGCCCATACCTTTGACTCATCAATCCCAGAACATAGCTCAGGAATGTTGAATGGAAAGAAAGGTCTGTTAACATATGAGAGTATATTTATAGCAGTACTCTGTGGTTCCAGAGAATTAGAAACAAAATAGAAGTAGATATGCACCAATTAGACAATGATTGAACAAACTGTGTAGCGGAACATGATGTGTTATTGTCTAAAAAACCATGATGTGTATGAGAAAAAGAGAGGAACATTGGAACATGTTTATGAACTGATGAGTAAAATGAACAAAATCAAAGAATAATTTACATGATTGTAATAATCTAGAGGAAAGACCACTTGATATGATGCATGTTTCCCCATCCTCCTGTTGATTCTTTTTGGTCTGTGTTAAGAGTTTGGGGTTGGGAGGGAAGGCAAAAAGTCGTGGCAGCTCTTTGTCAATATTCAACTTGGGAAATGATGAGGACGAGATTTAAGAAGCTGTCACACAGTGGGTTTGTTTTCTCTATCACCTCAGAATGCTATGGACCCAGCTCTTTCAAAGTTCCCTAACGGAAAAGGCACTGGTGCTTTTTTTATTTTTCCTCCATAGCTTTCTGATATATCATTATAATAACATACCCTTCAACCCTTGTCTTTCATGTAGGCAAGAACTGTACAAGAGAAACAAAGAAGTTAGGTTAAAATTTCTGTGTAGAAGGGAAAGAAAACTCGGTTGTTTTATTTAATATAGCTTAAGAACACCCTGTCTTGCCCCTTGGTAGACTACTATGCCTTTTTAGCACTATGACTGTCACTTACTCGCTAGCTTTCATTAATGTTCCAGAACAAGACCATAACTAGATTAAAATGCTAGAAGGATGGTGTTGATCAAGGAATTTTGGTTTAGTAGGAGAGCAAGAGTTAGATTTGCTTAACATTTCCACTGCATTCTATCATATAATTGAAGTTGAAAATCCATTTTAAACCCATACTTCCAAAGAACCAAGCTTCCTACAGCAGTTGGACTATAGGTCATTATAGCTGGTTTTTATTTTGTTTTCTGTTTTTTATTTTTTTTTTGAAACCAATTGTGATTAAGTGATTTGTCTAGTCACACTAAGGCTGGATTTGAGTTCAGGTCCTCTAAGACCTCAGGTCTGCTGCTCTGTCCACTGTGCCACCAAGCTACCTCTTTTTTTTTTTTTAAATTGTTTCATTTATTTATTTTTAGAATTAGATATTCATTTCCACAAAATTTTGAGTTCCAATTTTTCTCCCCATTTCTCCTCTCCCACCAGCCTATAAAACCTTACATTCTGATTACCCCTTTCCTTAATGTGCTGTCCCTTTTATCACACCCCACCCTTCCCTTATCTCCATCTTCTCTCTTTTCTTGTAGGGCAAGATAAATTTCTATACCTGTTCCCTATATTTCTTATTTCCCGCTTATATGCAATAAAAATTCTCAACATTTGTTACTAATACTTTGAATTCGAACTTCTCTCTCTCCCTCCCCATCCAACCCCACTGAGAAAGCAAGCAGTTCAATACAGGCCATACGTGTGTCATTTTGCAAAAGACTTCCATAATAGTTATGTTATGTAAGACTAACTATGTTGCCCTCCATCCTACCTTGTCCCCCCTTTTCTTCCTATTCTCTCATTTGACCTTGTCCCTTCCCAAAAGTGTTTACTTCTAATTACTCCCTTCTCCCATTAACCCTCCCTTCTATCACCCTCCTCACCCCACTTATCCCCTTCTTTCCTACTTTCTTGTAGTGTAAGATAGATTTTCATACCAAATTTAGTGAGCATGTTATTTCCTCCTGAAACCATATGTGAAGAAAGTAAGCTTCACTTTTCCCCTCTCACCTCCTCCCTTTTCTCCTCCATTAAAAAGATTTTTCTTATCTCTTTTATGAATGATAATCTTCCCCATTCCATTTCTCCCTTTCTCCTCCCTATTTTCTGGATCTATTTTCCAGGTCAGTTGTTTTTCCAATGAGATATTTCACATTACCTTCTATTTTTTCAATCTTTTGGTTTTGTTTTGTAACTTCTTGGTTTATTGTATAGTCATTAGCTTCCCTGAACTCCACTCTCATTTTTAATGAACTATTTTGTTCAGTGAGATTTTGAGCCTCCTTTTCCATTTGGCTAATTCTGCTTTTTAAAGCCTTCTCATTGACTTTTTGTACCTCTTTTTCCAATTGAGTTAGCAAATAATACCTATTTTTAAAGGTATTATTTTCCTCAGCATTTTTTTGGTTCTTCTTTAGCAAGATGCTGTGGAGGTACTGGATGTAGAAGTCTTGATTTTCTCTGATAGTATACATTGTTCTTTCTCATCAGAAAGGATGGAAGGAGATATCTGTTCACCAAGAAAGTAGCCTTCTATGGTCTTATTTTTTTTTCTGTTTTTGGACATTTTCCCAGCCAGTTACTTACTTCTGAATCTTTTGTCAATAGGAGGACCCTAGTGCTCTTCCTCCCCACAGTTCTGTGCTCAGGGCTGAGATTCAGATCAGTTGCTCAGTTCCCCCAGGGACTCTGGGTGGGGGCAGGGCTACCACTGAGGGCTGAGGTTCAGATACCCTGCTCAACTCTCCTAGAGGCTTTAAGCTGAGCCACTCTGACAATGGACTCAGGCTGCTTCCACTGCCACCTAAGCCACCTGCTGCTGCTGCTGCCACCTCTGCCACCTCCTGGAGCCAGGACTGGGGGGACTCCACTCCCCTCTTTCCCAGCTGGGAAAGTCCTCCTACACTTACCTTTGAAGCTTTCTTTGGCACTTATCGGTTGAGGGATCTGAGACCCTCCCGACTATGAATTCTGCCCCAGAGGCCTGTTCCAGTCCTGTACCTCCCTATGCTGTAACACCAGGACTGGGCTCCACTCAGCATCCAGTGGGACAGACCTTTCCTGTTGGCCTTCCAGGTTACCTTTGGCTGGAAATCTCTTTCAATATGTCATTCTGTGGTTTGTGCTGCTCTAGAATTTGAGAGTCATTTTTTACAGGTATTTTTTGGGCTGTGGGGGAAGCGCTAGAGTATATGGATCTTTCTACTCAGTCATCTTGGCTCCCTCTCTCCCACCCCACCCCAGCTGCTTCTCTTACTTGATTTTTAGAAAATTTTTGCTAACTCAGTAAAACTCAATTATTTCCATGGAGACAATAAAGAATTATTAATTATCTAAATCCATTTTTGGAAGCTCTATGCTTAGTAGACTGAATATGAGACTGAGAAGTAAATCTATAAAATGTACCCTAAAATTGGGCTGTCTCTCCTTTGTGGACTGGTGACAAATATGTACTTCAGTTAGGAGATTGGGAATTAAGAGAAATTTAGCAAAATTTTTGTGACATGATATTGAATACAGTAAGCAAAAATGGAAGGGTTTATAATAATTAGAATACATATAAAAGTAGTCAAATAGATTAAATTCCTTGGCCAATTTTGGACCACAGTTACCTCCTTTTGTTAGATGCACAGGTGAGGAGAATGGGTAAGGGCACATCATGTCACACATATTGCTAAATTTGGTCATCGTACCTGTTTATTATGTTTGCTTTTCTTTGTTACAAAGGAGAGGGTAAATCTAAAAATGACTGGAATATAAAGGGCATCAATAAATCTGTAAACATTATTATGTCTTAAAATGTAAAAAAAAAACAGTTGTGAAAGATATGTATATATAGTTTTATAATTAGCACAACATTTTTGAGGTTTTCTTTCAAGGTTAGAGTAGGTTAGTTCATAGGACTTGGAGTTAGGAAGACCTGAATTCTGATGTAGCTTGAGACATCTGCTAGCTGTGTGACCTTGGGGAAGTCTCTTACCCTGTCTGCCTCAGTTTCCTCAACTGTAAAATGGAGATAATGATAGCACTTTCCTTGCATGGTTGTTGTGAGGAGAAAAGGAGGTAATATTTGTAAAAACACTTAGCCTAGTGCCCGGCACATAGTAGGTGCTGTATAAATGCTTATTCCTTTCCTCTTTATTTATTCTTTTCCTCTCCCCTTTCCCTTTTAAGTGAATCATTAAGTACACTCTATGTGTGTGGTCAACTTTAAGCAAGTCTAGTGCTCTGCCGTTCATGAATTCCTGTATTTAGAATTGGAATAGACACGGAGGCCATCTAGTCTTTTTTACAGATGAGGAAACTGAGGCTCAGAGAAGTTAAAGGACCAACTATGCAGAGATGATTGATTTCCATGATGTTATCCTTAGGGCACTATGAGAAACTTGAATGCTATCAGAATAATGCAGTTTTAAATTTTATAGGTATTTTAAGTGCCTGCTATAAGCCAAACAACGTGCAGCCAGGTTGTGCAGTGGATAGAGTGCTAGGCCTGGAGTCAAGCAAGTCAGATCATCTGACCTCGGATACTTATTACCTGTGTGCCCTTGGGCAAGTCGCTTTACTTCTATTTGCCTGGGTTTCCTGAACTATGAAATGGAAATAATAACATCACTTGACTCCTGGGTTTTTAGAATCGAATGAGATAATATTTGTATAGCACTTAGCCTATTGCCTCCCACTTAGTAGGTACTATATAAATGCTTAATCTCTTCCCTTCCCTATACATATTACTTAGTATAAAGACAAAAATGGCAATGGTAAAGTGTACCATGTTCTAATTCTTTGAAAACTTATAATTCATGTGTAATGTTAATGCAACCCTACATATGCAGTGTCCTTAAAACTTGTCACAGAATAACCTGGAGAGACAGATAGTGAAGTACCATTGTCCTCATTTTATGGATGCAGTAAATGACACAAAGAATAGTCATGTGACATGTCCAGGACCACACAGCCAATTATCAGAGCTGGGAATCAAACCTAGGCCTCCTCATTCTGATCCCACCATTTTCACAGCAGGGGTACTCCCTGCATCTACATTTCTTTCCCCTAGATTTGCTATCTCATGTCTCTCCAGTAAATGTCACAAATCTTTTATCCAGAAGATTTAGTTAATTAGAATATTTCACTTCTTAGTCTTAGTTGTTCTGTACATGACAACCCAAACAAGTAAATTAGGGCTGGTTATATTACAAACAGAATTCTTAACTTTACAATTTATTTTTCCACTAAATTCTTGAAAATTGTTAGGTTTATTAGCAGACATAAAAGTAGAATTCAGCTTAGGAAAGCTCAGGATATATACAACTTTTCAGGAATATGTCTGTTGCAAAATGTATGGTACATTTCCATAAAATAAACTTTTATGAAAATTGGCTTATTATGTTCTTTAACTTTGTCTTTTAGGAGAATTATGAAAAAAATTGCCATGGAGCCCTCTGAAAGACTTACCACTCTCCAGGCACTGTGGGACAGCCAGACTGTGGCAGAACTAGGGCCTTGTGGTAAGCAGGCATTTAAATCTGAAATATTAATCTTAGTAGAATTCTTCATGCCAGGATGTTGAATTCTATCCCTAGAAGGTTGCTGTAAAGGTGCAATTAGTTTTAACCTGTAATTAACTCAGAGTGGACCCTTGATTGGTGGATAAAAGTCCCATATTTAGTCCTCATTGCATCCTACTCTGTATTTACTTTGACATATGTGGCATTACCTTGGCTGTGTTTTCTTAGTCGTAAAGCTTCTAAACATCAGAAACCTCTTTAAATGTTTAAGATTAAAAAAATTTAATTGTATTATTTAATAACAGTGAACCTATGATTTTCACTAGTGTTTCAATTGACTGTTTTAGGAGGATTTTCTCAGATGTATGCCTGTGTTTGTGACTGGCTTGGATTTCCATACAGAGAAGAAGTACAGTGGGTGAGTGAATCTTTCCAAATTTTTATCTAGCACAGGGATTCTTAACTTAGCTTCTATGGACTTGTGGTTATTTAAAAAAAAAATAGGTAACTTTATTTTGATCTAGTTGATATCCTTTGTTATCTTATTTATTTTATTTTATCATTTAAAAAAATTATTCTGAGAAATGGTCCCTAAGTTTCACCAGATTGCCACAGGGGTGTATGACTCAAAAAGGTTAAGAATCTTTAATCTAGAGGATAGATTAAATAGCTACTTCCTCAGCTACTTTTTTCCTTATATGTTAACTGATTAAGGCATCTTTTCCTCATACTGTATGAAACTTTTCAAATTTTCTAGGGTAGATTACCCATGAAGGTAAACCCCTTGTCCCTTTCAAAACTGCTTAATTCTTTTAAAAAATTTGTTTCCCTGATTATACATATGTATATGTGTAATGATGAGCAAACTTTATTTCTAATAGGATGTGGATACCATTTATCTGACACAAGACACTCGGGAACTGAATTTGCAGGACTTTAGCCACCTTGACCATAGGTGAGTATGTTTTAATTTATCTCCAATTTGTTTTTCCATAATTGCAGTTCCCTACAGGTAAATAATTGGAGTACTCATTCTTACAAGGAAATCCCTTCTTGGTAGAAATCAGGTTAGTCCTAGGACTGCCATAGGCATTGATTTTTGGGGATCAAAAGCTTACAAACGTGTGATTTTCTTTAAAGTTGATGTTCACTTGTGATTTTTTTTTAATGACGACATACCAACTGTTTGCTCATTCCTTTATATATTCGTTTGATGTTAGTGGATGATGTCTGTGGTTTAGTTTTTTTTTAAATTATATCCTTCTTACAGTTACCCAGGTAGTAATTTATTGAAAGTTAGCACCTTTTTATAATTAATAAAACTATAGAGAACAGTGGTAACCAAGACCCTAAGCTTTAGAACTAATTTTTCCTTTTGAAGGAACCTCATAAAATAATTTTGTGTGTGTGTGTGTGTGTGTGTGTGTGTGTGTGTGTGTGTGTGTGTATGCACATACTGTCCCAAGCCACAAATTCCATTCTCACTTGACACCAGCTGCCGTAGTGATGGGAGAAGGATGTGTTTCCAGTCTCCAGAGCATGAATATTAAAAATGATGTCTAACAAAAATCTGGTTAACATATAATGTAACTAAAATGTATTACTCTTTTCTTAACTGTTTTATGTCATTTAGGTGCCACAGTGGATGGAAACCTGGGCCTGGGTTTAAAACTAGTCTCAGATACTTAATATCTCGAATTTTCATAACACTTTCTGGTTTGCAAAGAATTTTTAAAAGTTTGTTATTTAATTCTTACAACAACTCTATGCAGTAGGTTTTCATTTTAGACTCATCTTTTAGATGAGAAAACAGGCATCAAGTGGTGAAGTGATATAGTGACAATAGCTAGGAAGTGTCTGAGGTAAGATTTGAACCTACGTCTTCCTGATTTCAAGTACTGTACTACAGTGGTGTCAGCATCAAATAGAAACCAATCCCTTTGTGCCACTTCTTGACTAGTGTTGTCTCTGTTGTATTGTATTTTTTAAAATTTTGTTTAACATTTCCATACATACATACATATATATGTATGTGTATATATATATTAATGTGCCATCTCTTGACTCAGAAAACTACAAATTAACATTATGTTGTGTTGTGTTTTTAATATTTTTGTTAAACATTTCCGTGTGTGTGTGTGTATACATGTGTGTACATATATGTTTGTTTTGTGGGGGAAGCATTTGGGGTTAAGTGACTTATGTACCATCATACAACCAGTAAGTATCTGAGGCCAGATTTGAACTGAGGTCCTCCTGACTCCAGGGCCAATGCTGTCTCCACTATGTGACCTAGTTGTCCCCATTTGACTGGATCACATATTTGACATCTCTGCTGTACTGTATCCACCATGTCACCAAGTTCTCTCTTCTCTTCTGCAGATAAATATTATAGGGGAAAATTAATTTCCCAATCTATTTGCCTGTGTCTTGTGTGATAAAATCAAGAAATATGTCACAAATAGAGATCTATGGTAGAAAGCATACTAGACTGCTCTTCTCTCCAGGTCAATTGCCAGTTTGAACCTCAGTTTCCCAATATGTAAAATTGGGTGGATAATTTACTGCCTGCCTCACAAGGTTGTTGTGATGCCAGTACTTTGTCACACATAAAATGTTCTCTCAGTAAGAGTTGTTATTAATAGTAAGAAGTACTTATGATTCTTCTAGATTTTGAGAAATTTGAATATACATATAAAATTTATAAATAGTGCATCTCTACAAAACAGATTTTTCCCTCTCATTGGGAATGATGAGAAGAAATCTTGGAGGCAGCCTCTGCTACTTAGGCTGGAGCAAAATTTCTTACCTTTTTTTCCTGTCATGGCAATTTGATGAAACACTTTCTCAGACCAATGTTTTTAAATGCCTCCAATAAATGACATGGGATTGCAAAGGAAACCAGTTACATAGAAATAAATTTGTAAATGTATATATATACTTATATATATGCATATATACATATATACATATATATATATATATATATATATATATATATATATATATATCTGTACACATACACACACTTATGTATACAAGTATATGCGAGTTCACAATCTCAGAACCCCAGGTTAAGAAATCTTGAATCAGAGAAACAGTTGGTATTTGCTAACTCCCAATTTGTCACTGAAAAAAAAGAGTTTTTCCTACTTCCTACCATCTGAGCTGCCAAGACAGACCCCTTCCCATGTTGTCAGATTTCTTACTGTATTCTCTTGTCAAGAGAGTCTGTCCCTTCATTTAACTGAAACAAAAAGGTAGTTATCCAGGTGGTGATCATTGTTGTTTATGCCAGGTACCAATTTGTTTTTACTTAGATGGAATGATTTGACACTTGAAAAATTTGTGTAAGAGCCTTCTGCCTAATTGTTACACTTTTCATTTGTTATCTTCTGTTTTCTCCTCATATCTGGTGAATGATATGTTTCTATGTTTACCATAGTTCTCTCTTCTTTCTTGAGAAGAAACTCTCTGATCTAGCGGTTCTTAACCTAGTGTTCATGAATTTGTTTTTTGAATACTTTAATAATTATGTTTCAATCAGTTGCCTTTGTATTCCTATCTATATTATTTTAAGCATTTAAAAATATTATTTTGAGAGAGGGTCTATAGATTTTACCAACTCCCAAAGTAATAGTGCATGCAAAGGTATGCTGGAACCAGCTTGAACTGGCTCACAAGAACTAATGGTTAAATTTTTAGGATGAACATTTATACCTTAGAAATCAGCAAATGCTACAAATCCGATTTATTATTTTGTTGTTTTCAAGACTTGAGAAAGGGATGGAGAAAATGTTAACAATCCAGAGTAATTGCAAAAGTGTGTTGTGCGTAAATTTTCCCCCAGAAAGCCAGCTGTTGAAACTTCTACAAGAATGACCCATGAATCCATGTCAAAAAAAGGGTTAAGAACCTCTGCTCTAACATTAATTTTAGATAAACTATTACCTGTGTGTTTCATCAAAAATGAGTTATGGAAGGCAAAAAGGAAAAGCACTTGGTCGAGCTAGGGTTCTTGTAAGTAAATATAGAGTAAATTTTTACATGGTTTGAACTGTGGGCATAGTGAAATATATTGGATTGCTTCACAAAATGTATGCCAATTTTTAACTTTTTTCTTGTAAATTTGTGTTGAAATGCTTAGTCATGGAGAGTTTCATCAACTCTGTTTAATTTCGTAATTAATGCTAACTACAAGCCACTTTGCATATTTAGCATCATGAGATTTTGAACTGAAATATATCAGAGTATATACATCAGTCCCCCTATTTTATGGAAGACAAATTAAAAGTTGCTTGAAGCAGGCACATGCTAAATTAGGTTATATATTTATAAACCATCTATGCTATGTTATTTTCCCTTCTTTGTTTTTAAAATACTCATTTACCAAATATTTTATCAATCTGCTTATCACAAGGCTTCCTATTTATTTATTTTGTATATACTTATTTTTTCCTTCAGTAGATTGTGAGCTCCTCTAAAGGAGATTATGCTTCAATTTGTCTTTGTATACTGAGTACATAGCAAATTTCCTGACACATAGGGAGGAGTCTTTCTAAAAACTAATTTATTCATTTATTTTTAGTTTTCAACATTCATTTCCATAAGATTTTGAGTTCCAAGTTTTCTCCCCATCTCTTCCCTCCCCCAACCCCAAGACATGTGCATTCTGAATACCCCATACCCCTCCCTTCTCTTATCCCCATCCTCTCTATTTTCTTGGAAGACAAGATAAATTTCTGTTTCCTGTATATATTTCCCAGTTGCATGTAAAAACAATTTTTAACATTTGTTTTTAAAACTTTGAGTTCCAATTTCTCTTCCTTCCTCCCTCTGCACCCATCTCCACTGAGAGAGCAAGCAATTTGATATATGTTATACATGTGTAGCTATGCAAAAGACTTCCATAAAAATCATGTTGTGGAAGACTTAACTATATTTCCGTCCATACTATCCTGTCCCCCATCGATTCTATTCTCTCTTCTGACCCTGCCTCTCCTCAAAAATATTTACTTCTAATTATGACCTCCTCCTGTTTGCTCCCCCTTCTATCACCCCCCACTTCTCCCCTTCTCCCCTACCAAATAGAATATGCATGTTATTTCCTCCTTAAACCAAATGTGATGAGAGTAAGCTTCCCTTTACCCCTCTCACCTCCACTCTCTTCCCTTCTATTGAAAAAGCTTTTTCTTGCCTCTTTTTTGTGAGATAATTTGCCCCATCCTATTTTCCCTTTCTCCCCCCAATATATTCCTCTCTCACCCCTTAATTTTATTTTTTTACATATCATCCCTTCCTATTCAACTCAACCTGTGCCCTCTGTCTATATGTATATAATCCCTCCAACTATCCTAGTACTGAGGAAAGTCTCAAGAGTTATAAATATTATCTTTCCATGTAGGAATGTAAACAGCTCAACTTTAGTAAGTCCTTATGATTTCTCTTTCCTGTTTACCTTTTCATGCTTCTCTTGATTCTTATGTTTGAAAATCATATTTTCTGTTCAGCTCTGATCTTTTCATCAAGAATGCTTGAAAGTTCTCCATTTCATTGAATGACCATTTTTTCCCTTGAAGTATTATACTCAATTTTTCTGAATAAGTTATTCTTGACTTTAATCCTAGTTTCTTTGACTTCTGGAATATCATATTCCAAGCCCTTTGTTCCCTTAATGTAGAAGCTGCTAGATCTTGTGTTATCCTGATTGTATTTCCACAATACTCAAATTGTTTCTTTCTGGCTCTTCTAACGTTTTCTCCTTGACCTGGGAACTCTGGAATTTGGCTACAATATTCCTAGGAGATTTTCTTTGAGGATCTCTTTCAGGAGATGGTCAGTGGATTCTTTCAATATTTATTTTGCCCTCTGGTTCTAGAATAAAAGGGAAGTTTTCCATGATAATTTTCTGAAAGATATCTAGGCTCTTTTGTTCATCATGGCTATCAGGTAGTCCCATAATTTTTACGTTTTCTCTGCCTCATCTATTTTCCAGTTCAGTTGTTTCTCCAGTGAGATATTTCACATTGTCTGCTATTTTTTTCATTTTATAATTTCTTGATTTTTTCATAAAGTCATTCACTTCCATCTGCCCCATTCTAGTCTTTAAGGAATTAATTTCTTCAGTGAGCTTTTGGACCTCTTTTTCCATCTGACCAATTCTTCTTTTTAGGGCATTCTTCTCTTCATTGACTTTTTGGATCTCTTTTGCCATTTGGGTTAGTCTATTTTTAGGGTTGTTTTCTTCAGCATTTTTTGGGGGGGTCTCCTTTAGCAAGAAGTGGGCTAATTTTTATAATTTTCTAGCATCATTCTCGTTTCTGTTACCAATTTTTACTCTGTCTCTTACTTGATTTTCAGAATCGTTTTTTAATTCTTCCATGGGCTGAGACCAGTTCATATTTTTCGTGGAGGCTTTGGATGGAGGAGCTTTGACTTTCTTGTGTTCTGTTTGCATGTTTTGGTCTTCCTTATCACCAAAGTAAGATTCTATAGTCTGACTCGGGTTTTTTGGTTTTTGTCATTTCTTCAGCCATTTGCTTGACTTCTGAGCTCGTTGTCAAGGTAGATTGCTACTTCCAGTAGGAGTGGGGCAGGGGGGGTTCTTGTCAGGTGCTTGATTCCCCCACAATCTGTGACCCTAGAGCTCCAGAAACAGACACTCTCTCTGTCCTTGCTGCTGCTGTGGCTTCTGAGGGTTTCTTCACCTCCTTCTCCCTCCACTACCCAGGGACTGGGATGAGACCACTCCACTGTCCCACATTGGTCCCACAGGCTTTTTCCACTGACCTTCCAATTTATCCTCAGCATTTTGGGGTCCTGAAGTCTGGAAACTTCCCCAGGTGCAAGAGATTTAGTCTCCCTAAGGCCTACTCATTCCTGTCTGTGCTGGCACAGCCCACACTGGACTTTGCTCTGCTCCCAGCATGGGGTGATAGACACTTCCTAGCAACCTTCATGCTGTCTTTGTCTGGAGCTTTGCTTCACTCCATCATTCTGTGGGTTATGCAACTCCAGAATTTGTTTAGAGCCATTTTTTACAAGTACTTGGCTGGGCCTGGGGGCAAAGCTCTAGAAAGTGTGTACTGTTACTCCACCATCTTGGCCTCACTCCCCCTCCCCCCATAATGAGGTCTTTTCTTTTTTTTAAAAAAATGTATTTATTTAAGTTTTCAACATTTATTTCCAAAAAATTTTTGGGTTCCAAATTTTCTCCCTATTTGTCCCCGCCCCCCACCCCAATACACCGAGCATTCTAATTTCCCCTATCATCAATCTCCCCTCTCTTCTGTCATCCCTCCCTTCTCTTGTCCCCATCTTCTCTTTTGTTCTGTTGGGCCAGATAACTTTCTATCCCCATTACCTGTATTTCTTATTTCCTAGTTGCAAGAACAATACTCAGAAGTTGTTCCTAAAACTTTGAATTCCAACTTCTCCCCATCTTCCCTCCCCACCCATTTCCTTTGGGAAGGCAGGCAGTTCAATGTAGGCCATATCTATATAGTTTTGCAAATGACTTCCATAATAGTCGTGTTGTGTAAGACTAACTATATTTCCCTCCATCCTATCCTGCCCCTCATTGCTGCTGTTCTCTTTTGATCCTGTCCCTCCCTGAGTGTTGACTTCAAATTGCTCCCTCCTCCCATTGCCCTCCCTTCCATCATCCCCCCCACCCTGCTTATCTCCTTCTCCCCCACTTTCCTGTATTGTAAGATAGGTTTTCATACCAAAATGAGTGTGCATTTTATTCCTTCCTTTAGTCGATTGTGATGAGAGTAAGCTTCATGTTTTTTCTCTCACCTCCCTACTTTGTCCCTCCTCTGAAAAGTTATTTGCTTGCCTCTTTTATGAGAGATAATTTGCCCCCTTCCATTTCTTCCTTTCTCGTCCCAATATATTTGTCTCTCACCACTTAATTTCATTTTTTTTAAAGGTGTGTGCTCTCTGTCTCTCTATGTGTGTGTGTGTGTGTATGTGTGAGTGTGTATGTGTGTTTGAGTGTGTGTGTGTGTGTATAACCCCACCAACTACCCAGATACTGGAAAAATGTTTTCAAGAGTTACAAGTATTGTCTTTCCATGTAGGAATGTAAGTAGTTCAACTTTAGTTAAGTCCTTTTTGATTTCTCTTTGCTGTTTACCCTTTCATGATTCTCTTGATTCTTGGGTTTGAAAGTCAAATTTTCTTTTCAGCTCTGGTCTTTTCATCAAGAATGCTTGAAAGTCCTCAATGTCATTGAAAGACCAGTTTTTCCCCTGAAGTATTATACTTAGTTTTGGTAGGTAGGTGATTTTTGTTTTCAGTCCTAGTTCCTTTGACTTCTCAATATCCTATTCCACACCCTTTGATCCCTTAATGTAGATGCTGCTAGATCTTGTGTTATCCTGATTGTATTTCCACAATACTGGAATTGTTTTTCTAGCTGCTTGCAATATTTTCTCTTTGACCTGGGAACTCTGGAATTTGGCCACAATGTTCCTAGGAGTTTCTCCTTTTGGATCTCTTTCAGGCAGTGATTGGTGGATTCCTTGAATACTTATTTTGCCCTCTGGTTCTAGAATATCAGGGCAATTTTCCTTGACAATTTCATGAAAGATGAT
>CM053773.1:88880998-89056133 GCA_028658325.1 Potorous gilbertii | reverse complement strand
ATGGGAGAAGATATCTGTTCACCAAGAAAGTAACCCTCTATAGTCTTATTTTTTTCCCCCTTTTTTGGGCATTTTCCCAACCAGTTACTTGACTTTTGGGTCCTTTGTCAAGAGTAGGATATACTCTGGGAATCTCTAATATCTCAGTTCCTCCAAGGTGTCTCAATCCAGTGTGTACACTCATCTGGAAGCAGGAAGAGATTTTTATTTCCAGAATCTTAGCAGTTACCTCTCCACAGCCACCTATCCTCCAGTTCCACCAAGTCATTACTAGGGACTGATTTTCAGATAAGCTGGATGGCCATTCAGTGTGAGACAAAGACCAGCTCTCTCAGGGCCTTTACACAGGGCTGAGGTAAGACTCAGCTCCTCAGTGTTCCTAGGGGTTTTATGATCCAACAATTTATGCCTGCTGATGTAGGGGCTGCCCTGAGAACTACTGCTGCCTGCCCAATATGGCCTCTGAGGGCTGCTGCTGTGGGAAGGCCCTTCTCCCTTCATGGCCAGCTGAAAAAACCCCGTCACTGACCTTTGGCACCTGTGGGTTGAGGGATCTGAGGACCCCCTGCTGCTGCAACTGGAGATTCCACCCCTAAGGTGTCCTCCTCCCATATTGCCTGGCCAAAGCTGGGCTGGGTTCCACACTCCGCTCTGGTCTGGTCCAACTGAAGTTTCCATTGGGCCTTTCAGGTCACCCTGGGCTGAAAATCTCCTTCACTCTGTTGTTCTCCAGTTCTGCTGCTCCAAAATTTGTTGAGAGTCCCTCTGTACAGGTATTTTATGGGCTGTGTGGGGAGACCCTGCGTATGAGTGTCTTTCTACTCTGCCATCTTGGCTCCGCCCCCCCATCCCCCCAGTGAGGTCTTAATGTTATTTGAATAAAGAATTGGATTCCATACGTAAACTCAAAGAATCGACTAGACTAGTTAAGGGGAAGAGGCATGTACATTTATACTTCAATGAATGATTCATTCTCAGTGTAGACATTGTCTTCTCTGTCTATGTAACACAACTTTTTAATATACTCATTCTCAGGGACTCCTTCCTCCTAGAGCCTCTGCATATCATCAGATCTTAGCTTTTGAGCCAGAAGGAACTCAGATTTCTTTCACTACAGTTCCCCCTTTTTAGATAAGAAAACCGAGGTCAAGGACATCAAATTATGACTTGCCCAAGGTCAGATAGGTAGTAAACATCAAAGGTGGGGTGATCATAGTGATGATAGCCCCATTTAGATAGCAGCTTTAAGGTTTATAGGCACCTTACACGTATCTTATTTGTTCCTCCCAACACCCCTGTGAGGTAGGGCCATACTGATCATGTGAAGTAGATACTTTTTGTTATTCCCTTTTTACAGATCAGGAAATGGAGGCACAGAGAGGTTAAGTGACTTGCTCAGGGTCACAGAGTCATTGAGTGTCTGAAGCCAGATTTGAACTTGAGGCTTTCTGACTTCAGGTCCCATCCTCTGTCAATGAAAGTTTTCCCTGGTTAGGTAAGAAGATTTAGATTTATTCTGTGCCAAATCTAAGTATCTCAACACATCTCTCCAGGGTGTATGTGTGCATGTGTTTGTGTGTGTTTACATTTGTATTTGATTTTAGTGTGTACCTTCTATTTAAGTGGGATCATTAGTTCTGTTGTCTTATTTGAGTTAGATTATTTTAATTAAATTCTAAGGAAGAGAATGTTGATCTTGTTTTACATTTTCATCCCTCTGTAGTGTTGTATGTGTCTTTTGGTTGCTGCAGGATATTCTGGTATAAAGATGAGATTAATAGTGAAATAGCTAGATCCTGGCATGCCTGTCAGAGTATAGGTAGGAAGTGTTTAGAAAAATAGCAACCTAGTTGTATATGATGTCCCAGTTTTATAAAGCATGTCCCTTCATTTTGAGTTTAGGAATTGGTGGGTCACCATGAGGTATTCCTCGCAAAGCCCCTGCTATAAATTACTCACAGGAAGTCCTAAAGGACTATGAGTTGTCATTTAAAAATGTAATGACAGTATAATTTGGAGTGGCAGAGGATGACGGGGAGAAGCAGTAGTGTGATGAGGAAAATATATAGCTTTTAATGCATCGATTTCTCTTGTTCTTAGATTTTAAGAGCCTCTACTCTCATCAATCCTCCAAAGACTCAGATATGCATCATTGGGTTTAAACTTGGCTCATCAGAGCCCTGCCAGCAACTTCTTGCAGACTAGTGCTGATGTATCATCATATTTCTTATCCATCAAGGTGACATTCTTGATTTTGATGCTATCTGTAGACAGAGTTTGGGTTATGCTCAGCAAGGTTGTCCTAAGGACATGGGTGTTCTTTTTTTCCTCAATATAAACTCCATCTTTTTGTTTCTTTTCTCAGGAGTTGTTCTGTGTTTGACAATCGGTCCACATATTAAGAGCCTAAGACCCTTAGGTGCTGTTCTCATCCCAAAGCATTTGTGACTCCTAAATCATAAAGGAAATCAGAGAATATTATTTCTGGAAGAAACATTAGAGATTATCTGGTCTGACCCCTATATTCTGCAGATGAAAATACTCATAGTCCAGAGAAATAAAGTGATTTGCCCTTGGTTAGGGCAACGCTGAAACCCAGTTCTCCAGACTCCCAGTTCAGTATTACTTTTAGTTCAGTGTGCTGCCATTAAATGTCTATGGAAATTATACTTCTCCTTAAAATGATTAAATTTTTCTCATCATTCACGCAGTATATGTGGTGCTCAGTTGATGTTTGACCAGTGTTTAGATTTGTTTTATTGTAAGACAGCAGCACTGTTCTTTCCATGAAAGAATCAGTTCCTGTACATATGATACTTTTAGCTCTCTCATAACTTTTTTATTGAAGATTTTAAAGAGAAAAGGCATCTAAATTATTTACAGAAATTTTGCTGGATACATGTCTTTCAGTGATATTTACACTACAAGGAAACATTTTGTTGCACATACAAAGGATGTGAAAATTTGTAAGACATTTAGGTGGCTCTGTGTTCTGACAAAACATACCTCCTCTGTGAACTTATATATATATTTTAGTTCCAGGATTTAAGGGGAAACATTCACAGTTGTGCATGTGAATAAGACAAAAGAGTGAGTCTTCATCTATTTGATTTCAGCACTTGGCTTCTGGGAGTTTCCTGATTCTAATGTAGTATAGCTTAGTGGGAGTGGTTATTTTAAATCAAAAGGGTTTGTTCCTAATGAATCTCCAGGATGTTTCACTTCTTACAGAAAGGTGTCATTGATTTTCACAATTTTAGCTCGGTGACAGAGGGGAAAGAGTGAGTGGAGGACCTGTGGCATGAAGACTGGATCTGTACGAACCCTATGGGGAAAGTCTTGCATAGATCAGATCATGTAGGAATTAAAGGGGCAGGAGGTATCCCCATATCGTTAGGCTTTTTAAAGTTTTGCCTGCTTATTTTCAATTTTTAAAGACTGGTATAATCATTACCGGGGAAGCAGGTTCAGAACAGTCCTACAGAAAAAAGCTATTGAGTTATCTTTTCTTCACCTTAAATCAGAAAACCTTTTTAAGTAGATTTTTTTTTTCACTTTGTGGTAGGTTTTGATGTCTTCCTCTAAATGGGAATGGAATACTGGTGGTCATCCATTTCTATGAAAATAAAACACTGTCAGTTATAAACTTTTTTTTGATGGTGGTCTAACAAGATATAAGTTGACTCAAGGAAAGCATGGCAGTGCCATGTTGTATTCCCCAAAAATTCTTTCCCTAAATCAATTGGTATTAGTTTTCTTAATTTGTTAAGTTGGTAGCACAGTAGATAGAGGGCTGAGCCTGAAGTCAGGAAAACCTAAGTTTCAATCCTGCTTCAAACACTTAGTAGCTCTGTGCTTCAACTTGCTATTTTTTTTCTGAACAAGTCATGCCATTTTAAAAAATTTTTTAATTTGGGGTGGGAGGGGGAATTCATAAAGGAAGTTGGGTTCCTTTGGCATCCTGGGGGCAGTTGTGGTTTGTTTTTGCATTGAATTTTTAGCCAGTAATAATGGCTTTACCGTTGTTGTGCCTCATTAACAAAACAAGTTCTACTTAAGTACATTCTTCTCATATTTGGATCAGAGATAGGTTTCTCAAGAATGAAATCACTATACTTACTCTGTCCCTGTAAGGGAAAGAACTCTAAGGGAATAAGGAGGATAATGCTAAGCTATTCCTGTGATGATGTCACCGTGATTGGAGCGTCCTGCTCAGGACCTAGAGTACTGTGGTGTCATTCAGATGCTCCTTGGAAAGAATCAATAATAACACCATTTCGATAGTGCTGTATTTTGTTAGCCCATAGAGAGGCTGAAGAAAAATAAGTCTAGTGCTCTTTATCCTAAAGATTGATGACTGGGTTCCCTAAAATGCTGATAACTGCTAGCAGCAACGATTAACATTCGGGATCAAAGATCATACGATAATTAAAGGCCTGCCACAGAGCATAGCAGGGCTGGAACTCAATAAATGCTGTTGGCTGATGGTGAAAAGTCGCTACCACTTCCCAGGATGGAGGAAATTAGTCAAAGTGACAACCATACATATATAGAAACCTTCGTGCCATGATGGGAAATCCCAAAGGTGAATGGTAGGGGAAAGCAGGATGGCAGAGAGACTGTTTGCCCTGAGACAGGCATGCTCATTGAAAGGTGCAGCCTGAGCACTTGTACAAGATAGATGTTTACATATCCTACTTGTTACTGTACTCTAAAGCCGCTCAAGTATGAAATTGGAACCCACGCTTCTAAGATGAAGCAAATGGTCTAAGTGCTGCATTTTTCATTTTATATTTAACGACGGGCCATGACCACAGTTCTGACTTAGGAGCTTTTTTTGTCTCTACCCTGCTCCATGATCGGGGCCTCCCTGTTGGTTGGCCTTTAGGTTTGGTTGGTTTTTGGAAGTGATAGTTTTAATATGAGTTAAGAGAATCTGATTCTGGGAATCTCTGCATGTTCCAATAAAAGTAAGAGTTCTACAGAAGTGTGTTTTATATTCCTACTTGATTGACTGAAATGGCATTTAACCCTTTATTGAACAGAGCGGTCTAACTCATGAAGCCATTGTTGTCTTCTCCACCCTTCTTCCCTGGAGTGTTCCGATTTAGATGTGATCATAAATTTAGAGCAGAAGAGACTTTAAAAGGTAATCTACTGTTATCAGCCATCTAGGTGGTACAGGTGTTAGAGTGCTGGAACAGAAGACCAGAGTAAGGATGACCCGAGTTCAGATATGTCCTTATTAGCTGGGTGTCCTTGGAAGAGTCACTTAACTTTTGTCTGTCTGTCTCAGTTTATCCGTCTCTGTAATAGGGAGAATCATAACAACCCATTTCCTAGCGTTATGGTGATAATTAAAGGAGATGTTTAAAGTGTTTTTCAAAAGTTAAAATGGTATATAAAGCTATCACCATCATCATCATCACATCGTCATCATATCTACTGCCTTCATTTGATAGATAAGACAGAAGGAAGTCATTTGCCCAAATTTGGAAAGTTAATAAATAGTGGAGGTGGAATTCAAACCCAGGTCCTCTAACTCCACTTCTAGTATTCTTTTCACTATTCCATATTGTCACTCAACAGATGGAATTCCACACCACACCTCCATATAACACTGTCATAGAAATAGCCCTTGAAGTCCCATAGAAGGAAACAAATCTCCACATTAGAGTATTTCAATTCAATTCAGTACTCTGTGCCAGGCACTGTGTTAACTACTGGGGATGGAAATATGAAAAAGAAAGACCATCCCTACCCTCAAAGTTCTTAAAATCTAAAGGGAGAAGGTGATACAAAAAAGGAAGCTGAAAGATAGGAGGGAACAATGAAGGGGATACCTGACATTGTGGGGGAGTATGATGTCTGTGAAGTTGAAAGCAAAGAGAGCCACTGGTGGAAAATATAGTTACCTGGGAAGTTGTGAGTTCTCTGTAAAGGAAGACTTTGTGAGGAGTTTATTTCTCTACTTTCTTAAGCTCCCTAATCATTGCAGAGAGGCCACTGAGGAAGTAAGAAAGGAGTTAAGTATCAAAAATTGCTTGGTGATGAGATTTCAGGTGATTAGTTTTGGGGGTGGATGGGGGAGCCATGATGTTCAGTGGAGTCACTTGGTATTACTGTATATTCCAGTATATTCATAGCAGCAGATTCTTGGGGAATGGCTAAATATGTTGTTATATCAATATAATGTGATACTTTGATGGCAGAGAAAATAGTGAAAATGAAGAATTTAGAAAGCTTGAGAAGACTTACACCAACTGAATATGAACTTATGAATGGAAATAACCAGATGACTACGAAAAATATAAATAACGACTATAACCTTGTAAATGGATAGAAAAACAATAAAGAGAAACAAATCTCTATAATTATAAGGGTAAAGCTAGTTTCCAAAAAAGAAGTAAAAAAATGTACCTTCACTTTTTTGTAAGGGCTGTGGGTGTGGAGCATTGTATTTACTATCAAACTCATTGGATTGTCTGGTGATTATGCTAATTGTTTTTTCCTCAAGGGCATATTTACTGATAGGGAAGGGGTATAGTTGAAAATTAAAGTGTCATAAAAACAAAGGCAATCAGTAATTTTTTCTATTTTCCTTTTTGCCTTTTTTTATATCACCTCAATTTCTAAATGTATCCCTTCCCCATCTTTTCCATAGAGTTAATTAACCGTTGTTTAAAAAGGAAGTGGGGAGAGGGGCAACCATGAACTTTGTCCAGAAGAAGTAACATTAACCTTAGCTCTCTATTTGTACTGTTCCACATGAACTATATCTTCTCATCGCTCCTTTGAGGCCAAGCTTGGTAATTATAATTACAAAGATTTCAGGGTGTTTTCCTCCTCGTTCTGCTTGCTTCATTTTTCATCCGTTCCTTTCGCATCAATATTCTCATGTCTCTCTGAATGCTCCTTGTTGTTTATTACTCTGCTATAATATCCAATTACATTCCTCTTCTTCTATTTGCAATTTTGGTCATTTTGGCCATTTCCCTTATTTCCAGTTCTGTGCTACTTGAAATATTTTGGCATGTGTGTGAACTTTTTTTGGTCATTGGCCTTTAACCTACCAGTGAGTTCTCCACATAGGACTGTTTATTTTAGTTACTTTAAAAAACCCCAGATTGCTTTGCTTTGTGATCAGACAATTTCATAAAACTACCAATAATGTACCAATATACTTCTGTTTCTACACCTGTACTGTGCTTTTTGAAACACTATGTTAGAATTACCCATTGATTGATAAGTAAAGAAAAATAATGTAAGAAAAATAGCCAGCATTTTAAGGTCTGTAAAGCACTTTACATAGGTTGTTTCATTTGATCTTATATAAGTATATATAATTAACATAATGTATTATACAATTTTACTTTATAATAAAATGAGAAAGAAGATGGCTTGATTTGCATGTGACCAAGACTCTTAAGTGCTAATATCTGGCCTCATCTCAGAAGTTTTCAAATTTGCACTAAGTAAATTTTAAACTGTGATATTTATGCTTCTACCCAAAAAAGAAAACCAGCCTGTGGGTATTATCTGTGGGTTCAAGGATGTTCTTTTTTGATCTGGTGGGGAGAAGGCTGGGGAATTGTGGTTTGTTTTGTTTTGTGTGGCCTCATCAATCAGTTGTTCTAGTTCATGGTTCTGATGGGAAGTCAGTGGGAAGTGTTCATGAATAATAAATTAAGATTTCCCTGCCAAAGAACTCACATTGAATGTGTGTATATGAGCACATGTGTGTGCATGTATGTATTAGCCACAGAGAGAAACAAAGGTCAAGTGGCTACACTTGTGAAGCATCATGTGTATCATGTGAACATGCTTGTTAATCTTTTGTTCAAACATTGTTTTGTTATCTGAAAAAGAACTGTATTAGATTTTCATTTGTATATTTGTATTATAACCGAATTGTAGTTCCATTTTTAAATCTCTGCAGGATATTTATCTAAGGCCAGGTTGGGGAACTTGCAACCCCAAAGCTGGGGACCAGCTTAGAGGTCACATGTGGCCCTCTAGGTTCTGAAGTGTGGCCTTTGACTGAATGAGAACTTCACAGAACAAATCCTTTTAGGGATTTATGAGGTTTGAATTCACTTTAAAGGCTGCACTTGAGGACCTAAAGGCCCACATGTGACCTCAAGACCACAAGTTCCTAACCTCTGATCTAAGTAACTAAAAACTATCGATTTCTTGCCATCAGCTTGGTTTTCCTGTAATATAACTTCTGCCAAGGCACATCAGAGTTAACATTTTTTAATTGTTATTGTACACAGGGAAAATATTTTCAAGATTTCATAAAATATATTATTTGAAAGGAATCTGTTAAGCACTTCATGAACATACTGTTTCTGAAGTGTGTTTTGAAATGCTGTACTTTTTTGTTTTTGTTTGAATGACGTTAAAGGATGACTTTGATTTCTGGCCAAAAAAATCTAGAATATCTTATTAAAGAAATAACTTATAAACATCTAGAAAAGGAAACAAATCATTAAGTCCTTCTTCTTATGCAAACTGACTGACCCAGGGCAAGACAAATAACTGGGCAAGTCATGTAATCTTTTCATGTTATCAGGCAACTCCCTAAAATGATGTTACAAAACAGTTTTTGATATATATATTAGTAGAAGGAGTTTCCTAACCAGAAGTTCTGTAAACCAGTGAAATCACAGATCTCCTCCTCCCCAACAACAGAAAAGCATTAAGAAATAACATGGATTCATTAAGAACAGGTCATTCCATACTCATCATTTTCCTTTTCTTGGTAAGTAAAAAGAATTCAGTAGACATAATTGACCTAGAGTAAACCAAAGGATATCACAGAATCTTTTATGATATCCTTATGGACAAAATGTGGGCTTGGAATTTGTTGAATGACTGGAATGAAAAGGTAGTTATTAGTAGGTGACTCACCTGGATTATCATGTTCAGTTCTGGAAACTACAATTCAGGAAGGATGTTGATAAGTTGGTTAGCGTCCAGAGGAAGGTGGCCAGGATAATGAAAATCCTAAAGGAACATGCCACACAAGAGAAGTTGAGAATGTATAGCTTGCAGATGAGAAAGAAACAGTTTGGGGCAGAGAGATCCAAGCTGGACCTTGAAGAAAGAGAAAAATTCCATCAAGTTAAGATGAAGATGGAGTACATTCCAGGCATGGTGGATTACCTGGACAAATCTACAGAAGTGAGATAGGGTAGAATAAGATCCAGGGAAAAGCTGGTATTCCATTTTAGATAGAGCATGCAGTACTTGAAGGGCATTCATGTAGAATAAGAGAAGAGGGGAACAAGTATTAAGTTCCTTCTGTGAGCCAGTCACACAGTGATAAGCACTTTACAAATATCTCATTTGATCCCTCACAACAATCCTGCAGGGTAAGTGCTGTTTGTAGTTGAGGAAACTGAGGCAGATAAAATCGGTTTGCCTGGCATCACAAAGCTATAACAAGTGTCTGATACTTGGTTTGAACTAAGGTTTTTCTGACTCCAGACCTCAGTCTATCAACTGCACTTCTTTGTTATGTCTAATAAGATTGGAAAGACATGTTAGAGCCAAATTGGGAAAGCCATAAATGCTTAACTAAGGAATTTACATTTTAGAGGTATTAGGAGGTCACTGAAGGGTTTTTTTTGATACAGATGGTTCTCACTTTATGGGAATTCTCATTATGCACATTTGACTTTATGTAAAGACTTCTGAAAGAAATCTGCATTCCCCTAAAAATCCATGTTAACTTTTAATATATATACAGTATTGGGTTCCTCTGTCTCTCTCTGTCCCTGTCTGTCTCTGTCTGTCTCCTATCCTGGCACTTTGGTTTACACCCTTCCCTCCCCAACCCCCACTGCCCCCAAAAGGACAAAAAACCCAAAACCCTCCAAGTGAAAGCAGAAAAGTGGACACATGGAAAGACCACTTTCCACAGTGCCACTGCCAGATTGGGAGCTTGGCTTGAGGCTGCCAAGAGCACCTTTGCCCTGTTTTGCCCACTTACCAGTGTCTGTCCTCAGTTTCCCCCCACTCTGCAAGCTACCCATCCTTTCTTGTCTGTGTCCAGCCCCCACATGTCTGCCCCTTGTTTGTTCTTCTGGGCCCTGCATATTCCTTGTCCTGCTCTTGCTTCTCTGTCCTCAGCCTTCACTTTACATGGACATCTGCAAAAAGCCCTTTTGCTAAAGTGACAATTGTCTAAAGAGGTTTTTTGATGCTCTTAGTCTCTTAGTGACATGGTGACGCCTGTGCATTAAATTATTTTGGCAGCTATGTGAAAGATTAATTGGAGTTAGAAGTGGATGGCTACTGGAAGACCAGTTAGTTAAGTGATTACTACAGTAGTCCAAGCAAGGAACCGTGGTATCTTGAACCTTAGGGCGTTAGCCATGTGGCTGAAAAAAAGAAACTGGGAGTTCAGGGATTCATGTTGAGATAAAATTGATAGGACTTTGAAATGTATGTATGTAGAGAGTCAGTAACAGGAGTGTTGCAAAGATAAGTTGGAGTTTTTATATTCCCAGGTGACTACCAGTGCCTTAAACAGATAGAAGCAGGCTGTGGGGTTCCAGTTTGTGGGGAGGAGGGAATAGTGGAAGTTCCCTACTAGAGATCAGAGAGGGATTCAAACTGGAAATGTAGAGTAGATAATTGAAAAGATGTAATTTTAACTTCACCATCCTCATAGACCCATTCTGTTACCTCAGAGAAATCCCCCAGTCCAGCCCCCAGTCCATTTTATAGATGAGGAGATTGAAACCTGAAAAAGTGATTTGCCAAAAGCAGCAGAATTCCTAATTGTACCTGTGCCTTCTGATTCTTTCCATCACGCCACAATGTCTCATGTTACAAATGCATTTTTAGGTTACTAACTAAAATGTCCAGATGTCTGCTGGTTTCCTGGACAGTTTTCAGCTTGAGAAATTTTGATTTGCTTTTATTAGCATTGTCTTTTAAAGGTTCACTTGTTATCATGAAAGAAGTAGGTAGCTTTCAGAAGTCTCTTTGCATGAAATTCATGTAGAAGGTTCTATCCTGCCTAGTGGGTACATCAGCAGTGTTAAGAGCTGACTCTGTTAACAAGGCCTTATTTATTCCTGAGAGGCTCTTTCTGTGAGGCCCACTTGCCACACTTCACATCGGACAACAGAATAGAATCTCCACTAATGATGTTCTGAAGTGCTATCGCTGCCCAGATACAGAAAACACCAGGCTGAAGTAATTGTGGAACATGACCAGATAAGGGCAGGTTGCCAAAGGTGTGACTGAATGGTGAACTGTAGGAGAGCAGTCATGAGTGGAGGGATCCTTTGGGGACTGTTTAAGGTAATATTGACCCCAATAGCAGCTGGACTTGTTGACGTATAAAAGTAGCTCATTTTGAAGCACTCTCTCAAGGTGAGGCTCTGAGAAAAGGCCATAGGCACTGCAGTCATTCAGAGGATGAGTGCTTCCTCAAATAAATGTGAAAGATGTTGCTGTTACCAGAATTCCTTTTCATTCACAAAGGAAAATCATATTAGACAATAGGAATGTGGGAGCACAAAGGTTGTAGAATGAGAAGACTGTAAACAAATGAACTCAGAAGGTAAACATAAATTAATATAACTTTTAATTAAATATTTTATGATATAATAGAAATCATTTATTAAGTGCCTACTATGTGCCAGGCAGTAAGTGCTAAGGAAACAAGTAAGAAAAAGAAAGACAGTTACTGCCCTCAGGGAGCTTACAATCTGTTGGAGGAAAGATGAGACACAAAAGGAAGCTGAAAGGCAAGGGAGACAGGAAGATGCTGGAGGGAGGGAGAAAGTACCTTGCATCGGGGCCATAATGACGATGGCATCAAATCCAAGGAGCACAGCTGGGAGGAAACTAAGAATCGGCTGTGCTTCTGAACCCTCTGTAAATGGGGCCTTTGGGAGGAGTTGGGTAGTGTTTTCGTGTTTTTTTGCTCTATCTTCCAGTCAGAGGGGCAAAGACTACTGAGGGTACCATTGAGAACCAAAGCCAGTGCAATTTCTGTGATGGTGAGTTTCTTGGTGATGAGCTTTTCCTAGACAGGCAGGGGCAGAATACAGTGGTGTTCGCCCTTGAACACTCAGTAAATAAGACTGACTCCCTTTTTGCATCAACACAAAAGTTTACTTCCATAGGTAAAAGGCACATCCAGGATATGCCATACTTAGAAATGAACATAAATGAAATGTCTTAGATGATGACTGTGGTTGGCACACAGGGCTGCGAGAGAAAGATTCATGTGTAAATGTAAGGAAACAGCTGAATGATAAATAATAATCCTAATGACAACCCCCAACAACTTTCTAACATGTACAGGGTTCGTATCACCATTTTGCAGAAGAGCAAAGTGGGATCAGGGAGATTTAAGTGGCCTGTCAAAGGTCACTAGTGTACTTACTTGACTAGTCAGTGTCTGAAGTGTTATTTGAACTTGGGTTTTCCTGACTCCAATTCTAACAGATTATCTAATATATATCCTTATTTTCATTGTGCCAAGTGTGATAAAGCATCAAGCTAGGGACAGGCCTCTCTTACAATTAATAATTGGCAGGTTCTTATGTCATGCCATTCAGAGTATTTCTGGAAACAGTTCAAATTAATATCTTCAATGAAGACGCTAAGAATAGAAGCAAAGGGTATGTCAATATGCAGTTAAAATTAAGTTGTTTTCCTAAGGCTAGAAGATGCTTGATTCCAGCCTCATTCACTTTTTTTCTTATGGATTCTGAGTTGAGTAAGTCATTAAGGGAAACCTAGTTCAGTCTTTTTCCTTGTGCACTGGATTCAAGATACAAATAGGTGTCAGAATTCATCTGTCACAATTGAATTAAATTTTCTAGCTGCCAAAGGCATTTTGATTTGATATTCCATTGTAAATAATAGTAAATATCAAGCAAATGTGAATGTCTCATGTTGAAAATAAAGTGGCTACCTTTACGGTAGAGGGCTCTGTTATGAATTTGTACATGAAATTTGTTCATATTTCTTCTTCTAGAGACTTAATACCTATCGTTGCTGCTCTGGAATACAATCAGTGGTTCACAAAGCTGTCCTCTAAGGATCTAAAATTGGTAAGTGATTTTTTTAGAAAAGAAAAATCCCAAACCTTTATATGTCAGTTTTGCTTTACTGTGTTTAGATTGTCAAAAAAAGGAGTTTCTTTACCCCTCAGTACAAGAAATTTGCATCTGTTACGCATTCTAGAAATGACTTGCCAAGCATTCTGCAAAGCCTGTAATGTGAGATGCTTCAGTAAAGTGCTTTAGCTCAGGTTTTTTAGCTGCTTCAGGCAATTTTAGATTAGACAGGAAGCTACCTCCAGTTGGCAGAAACTATGAGGGTTACGTTTGTGCAGCTGGTACAGAAAAAGCAGATTTCACATTCTTGTCGATGGCTTCCTTTTTTGAATAAGCCCTTTTGCTTAGAGTTAGGGAAAAGTTAATTGATGAAGTTCTTCTGGTTCAGTAGTAATAGTTAACATGAGTTTTTCAGCTGAGGCTTGTGTAAATGCTATGAACTCCCCTCCAAAATAAAAGTGGGTCAAATACTTGAACTGTGGTAAGCAGTGGAAGTGAAATGTATATTTATGGAAATTTGGTTGTTTTTGTTTTTTAAGCTAAACTCAGCCATTCATAAAAGAAGATAACAAAAATTCTTCCAAATCTTCCCTTCTGCTTATCTTTTTAGTTTAAGAAACTATAGCAACTATCTCCCCTCCCCCTAACTTTATGGCTGTTGTGAGAATCACTAGTGCCCAGAGGATGTAAAATAAAGGGACTTGGAATCAGGAAAAAGATATGATGTGAAGTCAAAGTTGGCCATTGATAACCTAGGATATCATTGCTGTCACTGGCAGGGCTGGTGGTAATGAAGATCTGGGTTTGCTGGCTGTTTTTATGACATTTACTGGGAAGCCTGCATAGGACATCATTCTGGTTTCTAATGAATTGATTCCTCTGCCACGAGTGTGACTGTTATAAGCATTGTTGCTTCATCTGTGTTCCTGAATCTTGAGTGGAAATGGAAATGTGAATTATTTGTCAGGACTAGAGGCAGTGATGAATCATAGGAATAGAGTAGGAAGTCATGACTAGAGAAACCAAAGTTTGATTGAGAACAAAAGTCAGGAAATGGGTACAGGAATGGGTGTTCAGTCCATGGAGTGCTTGGCAATCAACAACAGGACTTAGCAGGAGCAGAAGTCAGAAGAACCAGGGAATACACAGGTGCTAGAGAACCAGGTGATTCAGAGCATTTACCATTAACATGGCAATAAAAAAGGCTCCAGGGACAAAAAAAGTTTTTTGAAAGGGGAGAAAATCCTTCCTCAAGTCAGGAATCATCTTGCATCATTTGGATTAAGGAAAGAAGTTTTGCCTAGCATATGGTCAGTCTGAAGCCTGCAGGTGGCAACAGATGTATCTGGTTAGTGATGTCTGGAATGGGGAAAATGGGATTGGCAGTAAGGATCCATTCAATGCTAATCCAAGGGTAGTGTGTCCTTGGTATGTTGCTTTGTGCTACCTAAATTCTTCTTTAACAGTTACATGTCAAGAAGGGTTCTGATAGCACTTCCTAAATTCTAAGCTTTGGAATTGGACCCAGATCTTTAGTCTAACCATGATTATGTCACCATCTCTGCATTAACATATTGCTCCCTTTCCATTAGAACTGATTTACTCACTGAAAGAGTCCTTTCATCCTCTATGTTCCTAGAAAATAGTAAGCCAGTCAGTCAATAAAGATTTATTAAGTGTTTACTGCATGCTGAGTGCTGTGCCAAGCTCTGGACTGGTGTCAGAAAACCTGAAATTTCAACTGGCTTCATCACTTGCTAGCCATGTGACTTTGTCAATGTCACTTAACTCTTCATCTTTAAAATAACACCTATCCTCCCTCTCTGTTAGGGTTGTTGTGAGGATAAAAATGAGTAAGTGTATGTGAAAGCACTTGGTGAAAAATAGGGTACTACAGAGGTAAGGGGGAGGTGTTTATAATTGTGATTGTTCATAAAGGATCTTAGATGCCAGCTAATCCAACCTTCTTAGTTTATAGATGAGGGAAGGGAGGCCCAGGGGTTGAGACTTGACCAGATTTCACCCATGTAGTAAGTCGCAGCTAGGATTTGAACCTGGGCCCTCTGACTTCAAAACCTAGCACTCTTTCTATGGTACCACCCTGTTTCCTATTAGAGTTTACATGGAAACATGATTATTTTTAGTATCACTAAAATATGAGATTCATCATGTGTCTTCATTATTCAAACAATACTAGTTCATGGAGTATAGTAGTATACTATTTAAGATTTAAAGCATCAGAAATAGTGTCATGGGATGTAGAGATTAAAGGGACCGTAGAGATCATTTTGTCCAGCCCCTCAGTTTGTGAATCAAGAAAATGAAGTCTAGAAGGGTATAGTGACTTGTACCAAAGAATACAGAATAATTGAAACTAGATTTCATGTCTGGCTTCCAGTTTAGAGTCCATTTCCAGCATTACTGTAAAGTTGAGAAGGAGTTCATTTTATGTTTGTATCTTATTAATAGTTTTTATTAATATCCATTACCTAAAAGAATAAGAATTAATTTTGGAAAAATTGATTTAAGATCATCATAAAGCATTCAAAATCATATTGTTCCCTTGATAATCTGGGATCTTTATTGATGTAAAAGAAATTGCATTATCCTGGAGAGATCATCTAATTTGAAGGGAAACCAGCTTTACAATTCACAGTTACAAAAATGATAAAATTCATTGCTGGCAGGGTTGTGGGGAAAAAATAGATACCTCTTTTACATTACTAGAGAATCTTCAAAGTGATGGGATCTTTTGGAGAACAATCTGTTAATATGTTGCAAATGTTATAAGTAATAAAGCCTATTTAAATCATTAATACTGTTATTGGCCATATATCCTAATAATATATTCAAGAAGAAAAAAAATTAAAATACTCAAAGATATTCATAGAAATAATAATTTTGAAAATCTCTATGCAACCACATTAGGGAGTCCTCATTAATGGAAGGTGTGTTAAATTTGGACTCAGGTGAACTGGGTTCTCATCTTGGCTCCAAAACTTACTACTTTTGATCCTATTGGGCCGGTAACTTCATGTATCTGAACTTCATTTTCCTCATATGTAAAACGTTATGAGAAAAAAAATGATTTATTTAAATGCAAATCAAACTATGTGCCTAAATTTCCTCGTTTTTAAAATAACTTCTACCCAGAATGATCATTGAAGTCCCTTCCAGAGTTTAAAGGTCTGTGAAATCTATCATAATCAATGTCACCAAATATACTTTTTTCTCAGAATCTCAACCTTATACTTACTGTTTGACATCAATCTTTATTCAACGTCTACTTTCAGGTCATTATCCCTCTATTTCTTCCTCCCCCATGATTTCTAGATCCTACTGGGTAGCTCTCCCCATGTCCTTATTGTCTAGGTTCCTAGCTGATCTCCTTTCTTCAAATCTCTTTCTCTTCCAGTCTCTCCTAGACATAACTGCCAGAATACTCTACTTCCAACAGGATTTAATTGAAGAAGTATTTCAGAACGTCTACTACTTGGTCATCTGTATACTTCAAACCTGTAGGGGCTCCTTGTTCCTTTGTATATTACTCTTCAGACTTAAATATGTCCACTACCCCACTAACTTACCAGCTTCATCTCCTGCTTCTTGCTTTCGCCCTTTTCTTTTACTATCCTTCACACGTTGCTTATTATTGCTTTTGAGACTTTCTCCTTTCCACCATGTTCACTCAGAATGTCCAGCTCTCTCAGGCCACATTCATGATTTCTGAGAAAAGAATTTGCTCAAAACTCACCCTTATTCAAGAAGTCTTCCTTAAATGATACCCATCGCACTCTCGATCCCAAAACTTTTTATAGTATTTTCATTGAATTGTTTATGTGGAATTTTTAATGGTTTTCTAATTAAACTCGCATATACACTCGTTAATAGATTTGACCTTAAATGCAAGTCTTTATAACCTAACACTTGATCCATTGCATCAGCCTCCTGTCTCCAATTCCCTTATCTTCTCCAATCCATCTTTTATGAAACTGCTAATATAATTTTTGTGCATAGTTCTAACTTTTACTCTCATTTAAAAATTAGTTGGTGTTTTTCTACTACCTTTAGGATAAAATTTCTTAGCTTAGTATTTTTAAGAGGCTTTCCATTCTGATTCCAACCTACCTTTCTAATATTCTGTATATGTGCCTTCTTGTAATATGTAAGACTCTTCTGTTTTAGATACTTAATAAATATTGGTTGAATTTGAATTGACTTCCATGTAAAATGGCCACCCTTTTCAAGCAATCATTCAGTCTATTTCTTTTGTTTCCCCAAACACAGTAACTAGAATTTAGTAAATAGTAAGGTAATTGTCATATTCTACCTCGTATTATTGTCATGTATATGCAACCAAAATTGTTTTTTTTTTAATTCCTTGAAAGTGTGTTCCTTGAAAGTGTGACCCATATCTGAAACATCTTTTTATCTCTCACAGTGTTGTATACATAGTTGTCATTAAGTAAATTTTTGTTGAATGAATGTATGGCTATAATCATCTCCCATATTATGCTGCTCATACACTAAAACCCTAAAAAGAAGTTGGCCAAACTTTGACCCAAAAATTCTTTCATCCATTATATCTTGGAGTTTTGTTTTGCCCATGAAATAAATATATTCTTTTAGGTCTCTGTTTGTATCAAGTACTTCTTAAGAGTAAATCATGGTATCCCAGAAGAGAACGTAGTCAATATATTTGGTTTTAGAAGCTAAATTCCTATCAAGTCATTCTGAGTTAACAATTTTTATTATGACAATTCAGAACAGTTTCTTTCAACATATATAATAAAGACAAAGACTCATTTAGTAAAAGGTGGTGATGATTTGAGAATCAACATAATCAGCATAATGTAATTTGCAGACATAAGGTTAAATGTAATGAATTTCTACCACCATATCACCTGTTTCTTTTGTGATTGGATAACTATGTACTGAAGTATAATCTATACCACAGCATTATAATTCCTTTGGGTGGAATAAGACAGCATATGGGAATGGTTAGGCACTATTCTTGATGAATTTGTGTTTCTAAACTATTTTCTTTTTTTTTTTCAAAGCTTTTTTTCAAAAGGATACTTTTATTTATGGTATTAAACTGAATGTTCTCAAGTTCTAGGCATTGTTCCAATAATTGTTAGTCCTATGGTAAATGTGATCAGACAAGGCAATGAACCATGTCATTTAAAAGTGCTGTTCCAAAAAAAGCCACATTCACTATCGCGTTTAGTAAGGTACACAGAGATTTATTTTTGTTTTCTGCATAGGTCTAAATATTCAGTTTCAAAGATTTGTATAGATACTGTGAAAGGAAGTGTGGTATAATAGATAAGGGACAGGCATTAAAGTGGAGAATATCTCAGCTGAAGTTCTTGCTCTTCCATATACCAGCTCTATGGCATTTAATCTCTCAGTATCTATCCTAGGCTAGATTTGTCAAACATCTAGCCCACAAAATTCTAGAATGGGGTTGTACCAAATTAAAATGGAATTGGGAAATGTTTTAAAAAATAAGTAAATTTCTTTCTTTTTTTCTCCTTCCCCTGCACTCCTCCCCAGAAATGGTTGAGTTTCTTATTATATTTTTTTTCTTTCCTGACTTTATCTTGGACTCATGTACATACATCAGGCCTCTTAAAAGATTCATGCTCCCTAGATACTAACGCACATTTCAACCTTTAAAATACATGTGTATGTGTATGTATATACTGTATACACACATATTTTCTTGAATTTTTGAATATTACTGTCACTTCCAAGTGACTACCTCAACTAATAGGAGATGCTTCCTTGTAACCAAAAAACAAAACAAAAAAAAACCAGTTAAGCAAATCACGTAAGTATATTGTCCTTCCCTGATACAGTAAGACTTCCATTTCTCAGACTCTCTCTGCATGGATACACTATCACCTCTTTGTTCCCCATCCTCTTGGTTTGTGTTCCTTACTTTTAGTCCTCTGAAGTGAAGATTGGGCATATATTGATTTGAATTCTGATGTTTTTTCAGTGGTGTTTTTCTTTTCATTATTAATAATATTAATGGTCTATGTGTAAATTCTTCTCCTGATTTTGTTTGCTTCACATTGTATCAGTTCATACAAGTCTCCCAAAATTACTCTAGATTCTTATCTGTCATTTCCTATAACGCAATAATAATTTATTATGTTACAATTTGTTTTACTTGGAACCCACTTTGTTTCTGGTTGTTTGCTGCCACAAGAAGTGCTATGTCCTATGCATACATGTATAGGGTGTCCCAGAAGGGTTAGTATAATTTTAAACCGTTAAAGGTATTAAAGCTTAAAACTGCACTAAGACTTTTGGGACACCATGCAAACACATATGTGTATACATGTAAACATTTGTATGCATGGATGTGTACATACCTGTAAACACATACACATTCACCTAACCCTGTGCCTTGGGGTGTGATGTAGCCAGCTTAAACCTGCTTCTGATTATAAATTTTCAGTGTGAGCATTTATACCTTCAGATGATACAAGTCAGGGCTTGTTTGCTTTGTTGATTATCTAGACTTAAGACACTGATGGAGAAAATGTTACTAATGCACACTGCATGGCAGGTATTATGTAAGTGCTTATTTCCTTCCCCACTTTCCCTTTCTAGAGAGCTATAGTTAAACATTTACCAGTACATCCTTGCCTGTGCATATATCTATATCTCTACCTGTACCTATGAGGTTTCCCTCTTTGACCCCCTTATAGTATATGCTTTATAGCAACATCATTGGGTCAAAGGATACATGCAATTCAATGACATTTCTAGTATAGTTTCAACTTTTTTTTTTAGAATTTTCAGATAAGTTTACAGCTCCACCATTTGAGTTCCAACATTTGCATTTTTTAAAATTTTTGTCAGTCTAGACATGAATTGAATCTTGGGATTCAATTTTAATTGGATTCAAATTTAATTTGAATTCCTTTTTAATTTGCATTCCTCTCCTTTGACAACAATCAACAATCAACTCAATTTACTAACGACCGACATAGGATGCTTTGTCCCATTTTGTAATTCATGCATTGAGTTTTGGGATCGACTAGTAATATCTGACATTTATTTTCTGCCTTAAGCTTTGCAAAACACTTTGACATACTTTGCAATACAGCATTTTATTTAGCATTATGGAATAGTCATAGAATGTTTCTGTTACAGTCCACTGATGTCTGCGAACAAATCTTGAGAGTGGTGAGTAGGTCCAATCGATTGGAAGAATTGGTTTTAGAAAATGCCGGGCTTAGAACGTAAGTACTTAACTGAATGCTTCTTTTTAAAAATGTTCCTCCCACCCCCTTTATTTACACCTTCAGGAAATACAGAGTTTCAAAAAAATTTCTCAGCGTACGAGTAGAGAGGGATGTGTTTTAGAAGAAGTAGATCTATCATATTCTTTTTCTCTTTCAGTGCCATGAAAGTCTATGTTTTTATGCACTTAAAATCACCCAACACTTTGTATTTGATGGCCCCTGATGCTTTGGGTTCATTTGATATTTTATCCATTTTCAGTTACTCTCTTCCATTGATAAGTCTTTACTGGTCTTCTCCCTTGGCACATCCACGCTCAGATAGTCTTCATTTCATGGTTAGTAGTCATTTAAATGGACTCTATCCAGGTCATGTTAGTCAAAAAGCTTGAATTCCATGAACAAAGAACTGGAAGACCACAAAATGGGAGGAGAGTTTCTTAATCAAAACATTTAAGGTTTTATTTGAAGCTAAACGTAACTAAAACAATGATCTTGATTTTATGATAAATTATATTGCTGGCAAAAACTACAATTTTAACCTTTAAACTCAACAATTAAAGCACTTTGCATTCACAAGGAGTTCATGGAATGAGAAACAAAATATAGTGAGCAGCCTGCCATAATTGTCAGAAAAACCAGGTTCAGTGTTAGAATAGAAAACACATACACATGCACCAAAATAAATAAATACAAACCTAAAGAATTAGTCATATTTATCCATATTCAGGGCTGCTGCTATTTTATTCATAAACAAGTGTGGTTATTTAATTGAAGAGCTGCTGAAGACTTGAAACTTTAAAGGAAAGAATACTTTTCTTAGTTCACAGACTGTATCATTTCTTTTTTAGAACTCATACATTTTTCATCAGCAGAATTGCCTTTTCTTAAAACGGCTTTCTGGTTAATCCTGTGGAACCCTTTTCTGGTCACAGTAAGGTTTTTGAAGTCTCCCAGTGAGGAAATATATTTACATGTGACATGCCAAGTCTTCACTAGGATGTGGTATAGGCTAACATTAAGACTATGAATTCCCTAAATAGATTTCACTCTGCTTCAGCTGTTGTGTTGATGTCTTAAAAATTCTGTGTTAATATTTAATCCATACTTGTTTTATTCACTTTCAGAGATTTTGCACAAAAACTGGCCAGTGCCCTAGCCCATAATCCCAACTCAGGACTTCACACAATTAACCTTGCTAGCAATCCACTTGAGGATAGAGGTACTGTAATATTTCAGTTTTTCATTGCTACCAGAGTTTTAAGAGGATTAGTGAATTTTACTCAGCCTTGCCTGAATAATGGTGTGTCACATGCTAAACTGTCCTTGTATCATGAATACAGTTGTTATTGGCTTTATTTTTTAATGACTCATTATTTTCCTTCTGGTCTTTATCCTGTAATTGAAATGGTGTTGACCATGATTGTCAATTTCATGGTTCTTTTAAAAACCTGACCTCATTTTAAAGTGGTTATAGACAGAAGAAGGAAACATTAGTTTAAAAAAAAATTCAATTTTTAGAGATGAGAAAGGCAGAATAATTTGTTAGCATTTTCTATTTTTGCTATTTTCTCTTCCTTCCATCCATCATATTTTGCAGTTTTTTCTGGTAATATATTTGATATTCCTTATTCCATATTCTCTTCATTTTTCTGTCCTATTCTTTTAAAATAATGTTTATGGTATGCTTTTTTCACATTAGTTTTTTCCTGAGAAATCCCTCCTTCAGGGAGTCTTTCCTTTTGACACAGAAGAAAAGCAGCTAAGCAAAAACAATAAACAGAACAAACATGTTTAATATCTACCAGTGTATATTCTGCATTTTATACACTTGGTGCCCACCTCTTTAGAAAGAGGAAGGAAGTCTATTTTATCTTTTGTTGTCCAGAACCAAAATAGTTGATTGCAATTAATCTGAGACCAGAAGACTTCTACTGTTGTTTATGTTGTCATCGTTGTTGTTCAGTTTCTGACTCTGGATGACCCTGTGAATACTAGCGAGCCAGACTGTCCATGAGGTTTTCTTGGCAAAGATACTGGAGCTTTTTGTCATCTCCAGTGGATTAAGGCAAACAGAGGTTGTGACTTGCCCAGGGTCATATAGATAATAAGTATATGAGGTTGAATTTCAACTCAGGTCTTCTTGACTCCAGGTCGAGTGCTCTATCCACTGAACCATCAAGCTGCCCTTCTGTTTACATTATTGTAGCTCTTTTGTATTTTATTATTTTGGTTTTGCTTTCATTATTCTATGTTGTTCTCCATAGTTCTTCCCATGTTTATATGAATTCATTGTTTGCTTAGTACAGTAATATTCTATTGCATTAACATACCACAATTTCATCCATCCCAGTTGATGGATGACCACTTTCCTTCTTGGTCATGGCTACCCATTCTCTTTTTCAGTCATTAACCTCCTTGTGGCCTATATCTGGTAGTAGGATCATTTAATGAAAGAGTATAAAATAGTTGAGAGTCTTTTCTTCAGTACTTCCAAATTGTTTTCCAGAGTTGGTAGGGCATTGATATCTTCCCACATCTTTTATCAGCTTTGCCCATTTAGTGGGTGTAAGGTGAAACCTCACATCTTGTATTTCCCTTATTATTAATGAATTGATATATTTTTGTATGGTTGTTGATGAGCATCTGGCACATACTAGGGCCCTTAAGAAAATGTTTGTTGTTGGTTGATCATTTGCATTTTTCTTGTAAGAACTGTTTGTTTAAATCCTTTGATTACTTAACTAATGGGAACCTACTCATTCTTTAAAATATTCAAGTTCTGTTTCTTCTATGCAGCCTTCCTTGACACCACTTAGAAAATAGTGCTCCCAGCCTCCCATCTAGGCAACTAGATGATGAAGTGGATTGAGTGTTAGGCCTAGATTGAAGAATGCCTGAGTTCAAATGGAGACTCAGTTACTTTCTAGCTGTGGGACTTTGGGCAAATCTTAACAATTCTGTTTGCCTCAATTTCTTCAACTGCCAAATAGGTCTAATAATAGTACCAACTTCCCTGAGTTGTTGTACAGATCAAATAAAATAATATTTTTAAAAATTGGTTTATTTTAGTTTTCAACATTCATTTCCACAAGACTTTGAGTTCAAATTTTCTCCCCATATCTCTCCTTCCCCCAAACTGTTCTCCCTTCTATCACACCCCCTCCCTTCCCTTATCCCCATCTTCTCTCTTTTCTTGTAGGGCAAGATAGATTTCTATACGCCATTGCCTGTATTTCTTATTTCCCAGTTGTATGTAAAAAGAATTCTCACCATTAATTCCTAAATCTTTGAGTTTCAATTTCTCTCCCTTCCTCCCTCCCCCATATCCCTATTGTGAAGGCAATTCAATATGGGCTATGTATGTGTAGTTTTGCAAAAGACTTCCATAATAGTCATGTTGTGAAAGTAACTATATTTCCCTCCATCCTATCTTGTCCCTCATTTATTCTATTCTCCCTTTTTACCCTATCCCTCCTCAAAAGTATTTACTTCTAATGAAGCTCCTCCCATTTGCACCCCCTTCTGTCATTCCCCTCACTTATCCCCTTCTCCCCTGTTTCTTGTAGTGTAAGATAAATTTTTATACCAAATGGAGTGTACATGTTATTCCCTCCTTAAGCCAAATGTGATGAAAGCAAACTTCACTTTTTCCCTCTCACCTCCCCCCTTTTCCTCTCCATTGAAAAAAGGTTTTTCTTGCCTCTTTTTAAAAGAGATCATTTGCCCCATTCCATTTTTCCCTTTCTCCTCCCAATATATTCCTCTCTCACCCCTTAATTTTATTCAACTAACCCTGTGCCCTCTGTCTATAAGTATATAATCCCTCGAATTACCCAAATACTGAGAAAAGTCTCAGTAGTTTTAAATATTATCTTTCCATGTAGGAATGTAAACAGTTTAACTTTAGAAATTCCTTTATGATATCTCTTTCCTGTTTACCTTTTCATGTTTCTTTTGATTCCTGTGTTTGAAAGTCAAATTTTCTATTCAGCTCTAGTCTTTTCATCAAAAGTGCTTGAAAGTCCTCTGTTTCATTGAATAATCATTTTTTCCCCTGAAGTATTATACTCAGTTTTGCTGGGTAGGGATTCTTGGTTTTAACCCAGTTTCTTTGACTTCTGGAATATCATTCTAAGCCTTTTGAACCCTTGATGTAGAAGCTGCTAGATCTTGTGTTATCCTGATTGTATTTCCACAGTACTCAAATTGTTTCTTTCTGGCTGCTTCTAATATTTTATCCTTGACCTCGGAACTCTGGAACCTGGCTACAATATTCCTAGGAGTTTTCCTTTGGGGGATCTCTTTCAAGTGGTGATCAGTGAATTCTTTCAATATTTATTTACTCTCTAGTTCTAGAATATCAGGGCAGTTTTCCATAATAATTTCATGAAAAATGATGTCTAGGCACTTTTTTTCCACCATGGCTTTCAGGTAGTCCCATAATTTTTAAATTGTCTCTCCGGGATCTACTTTCCAGGTCAGTTGTTTTTCTAATGGGATATTTCAAATTGTCCTCAATTTTTTCATTCTTTTGATTTTGTTTTGTAATTTCTTGGTTTCTCATAAAATCATTGGCTTCCATCTGCTCCATTCTAATTTTTAAAGAACCATTTTCTTCAGTGAGCTTTTGAACCTCCTTTTCCATTTGACTAATTCTGCTTTTTAAAACATTCTTCTCCTCATTGACTTTTTGACTCTCTTTTGCCATTTGGGTTAGTCTATTTATAAAGGTGTTATTTTCTTCAGCATTTTTTGAAGTCTCTTTTAGCAAGCTGTTGACTCACTTTTCATGATTTTCTTGCATCATTCTCATTTCTCTTTCCAGTTTTTCCTCCACCCCTCTTACTTGATTTTCAAAATCTCTTGATCTCTTCCATGGCCTGAGACTATTACATATTTATTTTGGAGGTTTTGGATGCAGAATCCTTGACTTTTATGTATGTTCCTGATGGTAAGCATTTTTCTTCCTCATCTGAAAGGAAGTTCAGCAAGAAAGTGACCTATGGTCTTATTTGTTTCCCCTTTTTTGGGCATTTTCCCAGTCAGTTACTTGACTTTTGAGTCCTTTTTCAAATAGAGGGTATACTCTAGGGACCTGTAAGTTCACAGTTCCTCCAAGTTGGCACAATCAAGGGAGGGGAGTTTACTCCTCTCCTGGCCTCAGCTCTGGTCTGGGAGCAATCACAAGCTTTTCTACCCAGGCTCTGTGAGTAGGGTTCCCTCTCTACAACTCTACAGTTCCAACACACCAGCCAGTGCTTCTCCTCACCCCATGGCTGCCACTCAGAGCTGAGATTCAGATCAGCTGGTTAAATTCCCCCAGGATACTTAAATAGAGGGCTCCAGAAATGGATACTGCAGGCGCCTTGGGCAGAGGCTAGGGCTAAACCTTACTCCCTTCTCATGCAGGTGAAAGAGCTTTCTCACTGACTTTTGAAGCTGTCTCTGGTGTTTGTGAGTTGAGGAATCTGGGAACTGTAGCTGCTACACAGGATTCCATGCCCCAACCTACTGTAGCCCTGGCAGAGCCATGCTGGGCAGTCAAGCTTGGACTGCCCTCTGTGGGTTGAGATCTGCTCTGAGCCCTGTTCGAAAGACCTTTCCTACTGGCCTTCCAGGCTAACTTGGACTGGAAATCTCCTTCACTGTCATTTTGTGGCTTCTGCTGCTCTAGAATTTGTTTAGAGTTAATTTTACAGGTATTTTATGGGCTTTGGAGGGAGAGCTACAGCAGATCCATCCTTCTACTCCACCATCTTGGCTCCACCCCTAAAATAATATTTGTAATATCTGGCACATAGTAGGTGATTAATAAGGCAAAGTCCCTTTGCCTTCCCTGTCTCAGAACTCTATTAGCATTCTTTGTGATTATTTTAAATTTGGCTCATTTCCTACCTTGAATTTTACCTTTGTTTTAAACCATAGCTTCTATCCCAAATTGAATTCTATGTTCCTTGATGGGAAAAAAGATGACTTTTCTACTTCATACACTTATTCTCCAATAGGACCAAGCCAATACCTTTGCATGTAGGGGAATCTGCCAGAGCTTGTACTCCTCTGGCACCATCTTCAAAATTTTGGATTACCATGACCATAGCATGGCAAAGTATCAATCAGATTTTAGTGATATTATTTTGTTTACACTATTCATGTATTTAATAATCCCTTTCTATAAGAAAGGGCAAATCATTAGATCCTCCTTGCATACTTTCTGAATTAGTGAAATCCAAATTAGCCTACAGAAGCTTGTCCATTCATTTCAGGCATGTTCAACTCTTTGTGACCCCATTTGAGGTTTTCTTAGCAAGGATACTGAAGCAGTTTGCCTTTTCCTTCTCTAGTTCATTGTGCAGATGAGGAAACTGAGGCAAACAGTATCCTGTGGTTTGCCCAAGGTCACATAGCCAGAAAGTGTCTGAGGGCAAATTTGAATTCAGGAAAATGAGTCTTCCTTACTCCAAGTCTGTCTCTCTATCCATCTCTCTATCATTTAACTATCCTATGATAAACAAAGTCAGCTATTTTTAAACCTTCGATTCTAATATGGCATTTAAAATGGTGTTTTCTCTCCTTTCTAAACTCTTTCTGCGTACCAACAGTTTTTCTTCTATTATAATTGGCAGAACATATGAAATTTTTCATGATTGTACTGTTGGGCTTGATGCCTTTTGTATAGTCAGAATAACATGGCTAAATTAATAGCCTTTTTCTCCCTTCATACACGTATCATCAGACTCAGAAATCATACTTGTCATCTTCATTGGCATAATTTCCTCTTCCTTCTCCTCGTTCTTCTTCTCTTTCTCCTCATTTTCTTTATTCTTATTATCCTAAAAGCAATTCATCTCTTCTTTCTCTTACTCCTTTTCGCTTCATCCCATCTGTCCTATTTCAGTTGTGCCTATTTCAGCCACTTTCTTTGCATGAGTCTCATCACTTCATCATTGTTACCCTGACCATTGCTGTTGTCTAAATATTTAATGACACTTGCATTGATCCCTTACCCACAGTGGGGTGAGTAGGGAGTGTGTTTGGTCCAACAAATTCTGAGACATCCTCCACTTAACCTATCTCTAAACACTTCCTGATTCTATTTACATGTTTCTCACTGCTCCAATCCCATGGCAGAATTTCCTGAATTTTTTTATGTTCTGCCTCTAATCTTCTTGAATGGAAAACCCATTTGCAGGGACAATGGGACCAGATTCCTTATGGGACTTTTTTATTTGTGCTAAATATTTCCAAGTTAAAAGCTAGGAAAGAAATAACTTGAAGTGAAAATTCAGTATAGTGTAAAATTTATATTGAGATTTCAGCCTAGGATAAATATTTGGGGTAATTAGACTTTTTATTATTTTCATGGACTGTATCTGTTACTTCTGAAAGGAATTAAAAAGCACATTGTTTATTTTTCTGGACCTCAATTCCTTTATATGAAAAATGAGAGCAATGAATTAGATCTCTGTGGTCTTTTCTGTCTCTAACATTATAGAAGTATGTGATACCACCAAAATTGGATTGTGGTTATTAGATTTGACAAGGTACATGCAGGGCCCTAGGAAGGCTGCCCACTTCTTGTTTGTTCAAGCCAGGTGGGTATTTGGTCACCTCCACACACTCTCAGCAGGAATGCATTGGCTATCATGTCATGTCTCTTTTTTTACGAGCACCAGTAACATATGTTGTTTCATCCAATAGAAGTCATGATTATTCTATAAATTATTCCATGTAGTATAAGAAACTGTGGTATCCTCAGAAAGTCCAAATTCTTGCTGTAATAGAACAGCCTCATATCACTTATATATCTGCTTTAATTTAGAAGTTTTTCTTCATTGTTTGTTTCACACTTTTCTGTCCTCCAGACCCTTAACTCTGGTGTCTTTGAATGCTTGTTTTCTTTACCTTTTCAGTATTTCTTTTACCATTTCACAGTAGGCTATTTATGTGGTTTGATTTCACCAAAAAATGATGTTTGTGTGTATATAAAATGCATTATCTTTAGATCTTCAGTCTTAGATCATTCCATTCTTGAGTTCCATAGAGATTCTAAATTTTGTATATTTTTCTACTCTTCCTTTTTTGATCTTATTGTAAATGATCTTTTGCAGACTTTGGGTAAGCCTTTGTTAACATCATTATGTTAAATAAAATATTTTCTTATTTCACATATATATATATAAAATTCTTACTTATATTCTTATATAGTTCATATATATAATTTTATATGTACATACACATGTGTGTACACACATAACACACATATATGTATGTATGAAATGTAAGCTTCTATTTCTTTAACAAATTTTTACCTGAATGATTCTAGATTTTCTGTGTAAAATTTTTCATTATGAATTTCTCTTGAAAAAAGTAAAGATCTTGATTTTATAAAAAGGAAAGATAAATGGGTTCTAGAATGGAAAAATTATAGAGAAGAAGAAATTTCCCTCTTTTCCTCCACCCCTACAAAAAAAGAAAAAATGGAAAGAGTGGCATCTTTGAATGATAGGCTAATGAATGACCTGGATTTCAATTCCAGCAACACATGCAGCATATTAAAGGGCTGGTTAGTGATCATCTAGAAAAGGAAGTGGTGATAACAATGAACTAGTCTGGTTTCAGCAAGAATAGGTCACACCTTGCTAGCTTCATTTCCTTTTTGGACAAGATTATGAGACTGATAAATTACACTGTCTTCTTTTTCTTTGCATTTTACAAATTGTCCCCTACGTTTTATATGAGGCCTTTGCTATCCCTCAACTATCTACCTTTTGTGACTATATTTACATTGTACGTATTTAGTGTTTAAATTTATAGATAACTGGTTAGGAAAACCAGGTTCTCATTCATTCTCTCTCTCCCTCTCCTTCATTCTCCCTCTCTCTCCTCTATGTCTGTCTCTCTGTCTCTCTTTCTTCACTTTCTCCCTCCTTTCTCCCCTCTTTTTTCCTCCCCCTTTTTGTCTCTCTGTGTGTGTATACATTTACTTTGATATTATGTGATATTATATGATTATCTGATATGGTTTATGGAATTCTTATAGGAATGAATAGAAATAATGTATTTTTTGAACAACAGTATTTTAGATTGTTACTTTTGTTTCATAATACCAGAAAAATTATCAGATGGTTGCATTATTATAAGAAGAAAATTAGGTATTGGCATATATAGATAATTAGACAAAATACTTTGCTTTTCTTTAGACTTTTGGCTTCTACCCTATTTAAGGAGTAAGCTATGCATCATGATTGTGATAATCAAAGACAGAACAGTGTCTCAAAGGAATATTGCTTAATTTTGTAGTTTAAGAATTGTGTGCACCAGCAATGTTAGCTACATTATGTCCTATTAAACCTAATTTATACAAATCCAAATGCAGACGTTTTTCTGAAATGAAAATGCTTCTGTTAATTTTGTATAATAATTTTAAAAGTTGCCATGAATATAGTAATTCAGTAATGACATATTATGTGAGTTGTTAGACATCCGAGTTGAATCTTTACAAAAAAGTGCATTGAAATGAAAAATTTTAAATCGCAAAAATTGCATTAAATCTGTACAGTTTCTCAAAGTTAGGGGGAAAAGTTCTTTTCCATCTTCCAATTGGACTTTTTCTTACTGAAATTTGATGGTGATATTTTTCTGATAAAGCACATATTTTGCTGTATCACTAAGAAGGACTTATTTCTGCTTTGCTGATTATTAAGAAGCAAAAGTATCAAAATATCTCTTTAGATGCAAAAATTGTAAATGACAACACCAGAGGCATTTGAAGTACTGAAGTAATTTATGGGTTAATTCTATAATGTCAAATTTAATTTCCTCCAAAATGTGAGTTAATAGAATCAGATGGCACATTGCAATGCTGAACATTTTGTACAATTATTCCTCTGTTGGGTAAAATTATTTAGAAGCAGAAGGAGATGCAATTGAGTCTTTACCTCCCTCTTCTTCTTTTTTTCCTACCTATATCATAAAAGCCACCATAATTCCATTATATGATTTGTGATTGACCTAGTTAAACCTCTAGGTTTGTTTTTTTTTTAATTTTAAACCTTTGATCATGTAAACAGAGATTCTATAAAATTGTATTCTCATTTTTGTTTTTTAAACAAAATTGAATTATACCCATGGAAATGGAGTAAAACCCCCAAGCATCTTCTGATGGGAGTTTGGAGTTTTCTTTGTAAAATCCTTCTAATTTTATTAAGTTTCCCATGCAACTTCCATAATACACATAACAATAATACCTGGAATTTTTATAACACTTCAAATTTTCCATTTATCTCATCTGATCCATGCATTTAATAGAATTTAGAGAGAGATCCAGACAGAGAAAAAACTATTTTCAAGGAGGGTTGCCACCATCAGCTTCTGTCTATGCTAATAGATTAGCCTGTTAAAATTTATTTCCTGTTCTGATGATAGCTGAAAGGTTAGCTTTCTTTCTGTAGCAGGCCTCTACGTTTATAGTGCTTACATCTTCTCCTACAACTGAATCTCTCATCCTACTCTACCTTCAAACTTTTTTTTTAAATAAGTAATGTAATTTCCTTTTCTCTTTAGAGTCCATTATATTTGCTGCCTACTATGATACCTTAATTGTGACCTCTACAACTTTTCCTCTGTGCTTTCTTCATTTTCCTCATCTTTCTCTTATTGATAAGTAAATAAACCCCAGGAAAGCAATCTCTGTGTAAGGTAATTGTAGATGGCACAGCTTGAAGGAACTTTAGAAATAATGTAATCCAACCCCTTCCTTTTGTAGCATTTATGGCAATTTCGGAGTAGCTGAGTGGCACAGTGGATAGAGCATTAAGCCTGGAGCCAGGAAGACTCATCTGCCTGAGTCCAAATCTGATCTCAGACACTTACTAGCTGTGTGATCTTGGGGAAGTCACTTCATCCTGTTTGCCTTGGTTTCTTCATCTGTAAAATGAGCTGGAGAAAGAAATGGTAAACCATCCCAGTATCTTTGCCAAGAAAACCTCAAATGAGATCTTGAAGAGTCAAACAGGACTGAAAAGACTAAACAATAAAATCCCTTCCTTTTGTAACATCTGCAAAGTTTGAAGGTTTTACATGTGTTAGTCTAATTTTCTGTGCCTCCCACTTCATAGACAAAGCATGTGTGATGTAAACATTCTGAGACATCGTTTATTTGAGCAATTAATGTATAAGACCATAAGAAAAATTGTAATATGGAACATTAACAGAAGGGGAGAGTTTTTATCTCATTGTCACTTCAGTCATTCAGATTTTTAAAAATAAATTCAATACACAATTAAATGAACATACACATCAGAATACTAGGCACTGAGGATGGAAATGTGAAAAACAAGCCCCTGCCTTGAAGGAGTATACATGGTCTAAGAAGGGACAGAATTTATACACAGTTCTCTAGAATACAGAAGGGAGAGTTTAAAGAGTGATATTGATCAAGAGCCAAGTATTTATTAAATGCTTTACTATGTTAAGGCTCTGTGTTAAGCACTGAAAAAAATACCAAAAAAAAAATGCAAAAGACACACATAAATAAAACACAAAGAAAGGAAAGAATAAGATCATGTAAACTTGAGAAAGTTTCCATTCTATTGGGGGAGACACTCTGAAAGTAACTATGTGCATATAAGTAGAATGTAAGTGGAAAGGAATTTTATAGGGAAGGTGGGAATAGAGGGGACAATGAAGACTTCCAGCAGAAGGTGGGATTTGAACTGAGTCTTGAAGGAAACCAGGAAAAGCCAGAGGAGGCAGGGTGAGAAGGAAGAGCATTCCAGAAATGAACAGCCACTGAAAAGATGTGAAGTTAGGAAATGTGTGAGGAACAGCAAGCAGATTGGCCAGTGCAGCATTGTAGAGCATTTGGAAAAGAGTAATAGAGAAAAGAGGGCACTTGAAAGAACGTTTGCTATGAGGAGTGATTAATTCTGTCGGAAACAGGGAAGAGATGACACATGAGTTTAAACAAAAGAATCCATATGAATTACAAAAAGATTTTTTTTTTGGATTCATGAAGAAATTCTGAATTTTGATAAAAATGAGTGATTTTTTTTTTTAAAAATGGAAAATACTGATCTTTAAGTAGATTTCATTCCTGTAAGTGTTAGGATTAGTAAATACAAGTATTTAGCAAGTGATTATTATCTAAGTAGAAAATATATATTTTGCCATGAGTTAAAGTAAGAATTTAGAATAAGACATTTCATAGAGAAAGAAGATAAATAGTCTTGTTTTGGATGTTTTTCTTTTAATTGCTAATGTTTGTTGTTGTTCAGTCTATTTTCAGTTATGTCTGACTATGACCTCATTTGGAATTTTCTTGGCAAAGATACTGGGCTGGTGTGCCATTTCCTTTTTCAGTTCATTTTACAGATGAGGAAACTGAGTCAAACAGGGTGAAGTGACTTGCCTAGGGTGTCACAGCTAGTAAGTGTCTGAGATCCGATTTGGACTCAGGGAGATGAGTCTTCCTGACTCCAGGCTTAATGCGCTATCCAATGTGCTACCTAGCTGCCTACTTGATAATGTTACTTCTATATAATTGGTTTCCTTTGTTATGGTTCATATGTTATTTTATGCTTTCAAAACATTATCCTAAGAAAGAGTCTCTAGACTCCTGTAGACTGAGAAGGAGTCAACAGACTGCCAAAGAAGTCCATGACACAAAGAGGTCCTTGTTTTAAACCAACTCAATATTCTGATAACCGTTCTTTTACTGTGTTAATTAACACTATTGCTTGAGAAGTTTATCGGTTAAATTGTTTGAAACTAATATCATGATTAATGATCTGCAAATCTTCTTTTGGAGTGGAAGGTTCATAATTGCAGCTACATATGATGCAAAGAATCTCCTTGCTTTAGTTTACTCATCAGTAGAAGGCAGGAGCAGGGCTGGGTGGGTGACTGCTGCATCCCCTACTAGCCCTATGAGTTTGTGTGTTTGTAGCTCTAGGATCTGGAATTTGACAAAATTAACTTACCACAATATATTTATGTCTATACCTTTTACCTTTGACTTTGAACTCAACTAGGGTAGTTTCATACCATTTTAGGAACTTTGTTGTGTGTCTCCAAAGACTTCTTTCTTGTTCTTTTCATGTCATTTAGATGTTCAACTTATCTGATCACTATTTTTAATTCTTCCCTTTCCTCTCACGTTGTCTAACTGTAAAATATGGTCCCATGGGTGATTGTAGTCTGTATTTTGAGATTTTTTTTCCATTGTGGTATGAAGATATGAGGAGTATATATTTAGTGCTTTTGCGAGTCATCTTTCCTAGGACTAAGAAACGTACTTAGAGTTATAATGTTTCACAGTGCATATAAAAATTGATAGTGTCAATTAGCACCTAAACTTCTATGTAAATAAATTTGTGGATCGATTTGAAGAAAATAAAGAAAATCTGGGAATTCTTATTTTAGGACATTAGCATATTTTTTGTCTTGCTTAGAAGTAATTTTGGCTATAAAAGAACAGATAAACAAAGCTGCACCTAGGCAAAGTTGGTCTCCCCAATCTGCCTCATACATTTTTTCCGTCCATATTCCAGGGGCCCAACAAGCATTTATTAGCACTTACATGTCAGTCACTGTGCTTCTCTATCCTTGGGGATACAGAGAAAAACAAAAACAGCCCCTGTCCTCAAGAATCTCATTTTCTAATGGAGGAGACAAGAATGAAAATAATTTGGTATATACAGGATATACGCAGAGTAGATGAAAGGTAATCTTGAAAGGGAAGGTGCTGGCAACTGGGGGGACCACGAAAGACCTCCTGCATAAAGTCAAATTTAGTATTTTCTTTTCAGAGAAAAGCAATATATCCAGCTTATTCATACTAAAGTCTTTCTGACTATGATTGAATTCCCCTTTGAAGAATATTTGCATTCTCCATGAGGACAGCATGAAATCAGTTGTTTATGCTGGGTCTGCAGACACCAAGTCACCTGAGTGAGGGAGGTACTCAGGTCTAGGAAGCCTTTCCTCCAACCCTCATATTCTTCCCTAGTGGTGATTCCCTGACTTGACTACATGAAGGTTATCTGTGAGAGTGGGGTGATAAAAGAGTCCAGACAGATGACCAAAGTATGTGGGAAAGACAAGCTATGTAATTTTACTTGAAAGTAAGAATGATAAATAGGAAAGGAAACTATAAATCCCATGAATGGGGGAGGAAATTAAGTTCATTTTACTAATACCTGCACAACAGCTCCAATTCTCTGAGAACTGCAAAACTTAAACCTGTTTCTTTTTCTTCCCTAGGTGTTTCCTCTCTAAGTATTCAGTTTGCCAAACTCCCAAAGGGACTCAAACACTTAAATTTATCTAAAACCTCATTATCACCAAAAGGTACAGTATACCAAAGTCTGTTTTGTATTGTTGAATATGTCCATCACTTTAAAAAAGAATGGGGTCAGCTTGGTGGCACAGTAGATAGAGCACTGACCCTAGAGTCAGGAGGACCTAAGTTCAAATCTGATCTCAGACACATGATACTTAACGGCTATGTGACCGCGGGCAAGTTACTTAACCTTGATTGCCTCACAAAAAACAACCAGACAAACAAAAGCAATGTTAGAATGTAGGACATGGAAGGAAACTTAATAACCATGTACAGTTCATCTTTCACATTTCAGAGATGAGGAAATGAAGACCTGGAAACGTGTATTTAGGTCATAAAACTAATGGCTGGGAGAGTTAAAACTAAAATGGTGTTATTTTGACATTTAGTAAAAACCAGAACAATAATCTATTCATAATAGCTAGCATTTATATAAACATTTCAAAATTTTCAAAGTATGTTACAAATAATCTCTCCTTTGATGCTCACTACAAACATAGGGGGCATTGTTGTTACTGTCATTTTACAGATGAAGACACTGAGGTAGACAAGGATTAAGTGACTTTTCAAGAGTCTCACAGCTAAGTAAATGTCTGAGGCTGGATTTGAATTCAGATCTTTCCAACTCCAGGTTCAACACTCTATCCACCCTATCATCTTCCTACCATGGTCTAGTCCACTTAGACTAACTACAGCCTCAGTTTTAAAAATAATATATGAATTATAAGCACATTTTCAAGTTATCTAGAAGTTACGTTTAATTAAAACAAATTATTTTCACCTAAAATTAGTTAAATTTTTCTGAAACTGAGGAACATTCAGAAATGTTTATTAGCTTCAATTTTCTTCATGAATTGGTTACAAAAGAAGATTGCAAAGGCTTTGCACAATGGTTTATGAAAATACTTAAATCCACATCCCCTTTAAAATCTGAATAAGGCCACCTTTCAAATAGTTTTCAGAAACCATTAGACTGATTCATTTTGTATCAGAAATTTTTTACTGTTCCATCTGCATGGGCCATTTCGAGGTCTCATACCATTTAGTCATTATCTCTTTCTGTTAAACCGAGTATGCCAGCATTTACCCCTAGCTCATTGATGAAAAGCATTTCTTCAAACAGATTTCTATTTTTTAGAAAAGGAAAAAGTAAAGAATTAAAAAAAGAAAAAGGCAGCATGAAATAAATTTATTTTATACATGAACTCTGATTTTGTAGGTCACTTTTTTTTAAATAGTTGAACTCATCTAAAGCATCAGTAAGTCAACAAGTATTTAAGTACTTTACTTATTTATTTTTTTGGTCAGGCACTGTGCTAAATGCTGGAGATATAGAGGGAAAAGATGAATAGTACCTGCTTTTAAGGAGTTTATACTTTATTATAAATATATTAAATTATCCTATTGAAACTGCCCCAAATATTTATACTCAGATACTTCCATATTTCTGTTTCTAGAATAATTATTCATTGTTCAGAGTGAAATCAAGCCATAACTATGTTAAGAGTTAGGGGAAAATGGAAAAATGAGGAGAGTATCTGTTTGTCTAGAAAAATCTGTGACCTTAGACTTTGAAGCTGGAAATAGTGTTTTATTTTTTCTGTCTATAATGAACAAGTATGTCATATAATAATCATGTAAACTTGTACTATAGCACAACTGCATTTTGCCTTCCTAACATATGAGTCCACCTTTGCCAGATATTAAGGGTCATATTGTTATTTTCCGCAATATAAAGATATCTTAATTATTGTTTTATGATATAAGAATAGGAAAATTATAAGCAAGCAAAATAAAATGATACGGTGTAGAATAGAATTGCAACCTATCCACAGAGATAATGATGAATTTGCTTTCTATATAAATAATTAGAAAATAACAAGTTCATGGAATAAGATGCTTGAAGGACTATATTGTGAATATTACATGGTGATTTTGTAAAGTGGAAAATAATATTTTTTTTCTAAACGTTTGAGCTCTATTTTATTAGAAAGAACTGCACTAGTTGTATCATGGTGCTACTGTAAGTCACTTTCCTAACCAGCTTTCAGAGCAATGGAGATGCCTACAAAGAAAATGGACAACATAGATTTCCCTCTAATGATACAGTGCCATGCAGTGTACCTGACATTTCCAGTGTATGTGGAATGACACTGAATCGAATTCAATGAGATAATTACCTCCATGGATCCCAACCTGTACCATTCATCTCAGAAACTAGTGAGGAATTGTTCCATTATTAGAATTCCTGGATAACCCCCACCAGGGATAATGCACTTCCCTTCCAGGTTGGATGAGGTAATTTCTGAGATTTAGACTAAGAGTCTAAAAAAGATTTCTGAGCAGTGTAGTGACACCATAAGATTTGTACAGAAAGGATGAAACTTATCTGCCAAACTGTACAAGAACAGTCTCATTCCTATAGCATCTTATATATCAAAGAACACGAAGGAAGACAATCATAGTTCTTCACGAGTAAGTACTTAGTCTTTGTTCAGTTGCTCTTTAGTCAGGTTTAGCTCTTCCTGACCTTCTTTGGGGTTTTCTTGGCAAAGATGCTGGAATGGTTTTCCATTTCTTTCTCCATTTTACAGATGAGGAAAATCAGGTGCACAGGATTAAGTGACTTGTTTAGTTTCCATTTCTTTCTCCATTTTACAGATGAGGAAAATCAGGTGCACAGGGTTAAGTGACTTGTTTAGGATCACACAGCTAGTAAGTGTCTGGGGCTGAGTTTGAATTTAGATCTTCCTGACCATTCTATCCACTGCACCATGGAGCTGCCCCAAGTATTTAGTAGTTCCCTAAATTAAGTAGCCTGGAAGACAGAGGCAGCATGTTGCCGTAAAGCAGAATGAGCTTTGGATAGTATCAAAAGATCTGTCAGCTCCTTATTTCCCATGGGACCTTGGGCAAAATATTTTACCTTCCTCGTACTTTCATTTTGACAATGAAAGTGATAGATGTTTTCTGAGGTGCTTTGCAGACCAAAATTCTACAATCCCCTACCACTGTTGTCAGCAAGTCCATTGGCTTCTAACATGGTACAGCAGAGGAGTATTTTCATAGTGCTTTAAGGTTTATGATCATTGTTAGTGAGGCCATTTCACAGGTGAGGAAACTGACTCTGCTAAGGTCACACAGCTAATAAGTGTCTGATTCAGGTTTTGAAATCAAGTCTAACCTACACCAAGGCCAGAACTGTGAGGACTAGCAAGGTTAAGTGATTTGCTCAAGGTTGTACAAGTAGTGTCAGGGAAACATTTGGACTTAGGTCCTTTGGTTACAAGCCTGTTACTTTTATTCATGTTACCTCCCAGTCTGTCTCTAAAATAGGTTAAATAGTAGATTATACTACAAAGTATAATAAAAACTGGGCAGCTAGATAGCACAGTGGATAGAGCACTGGCCTTGAAATCAGGAAGACTCATCTTCTTGAATTAAATCTGACCTCAGACACTTCCCAGCTGTGTGAACCTGGACAAGTCACTTAACCCTGTTTGCCTCAGTTTCATCATCTGTAAAATGAACTGCAGAAGAAAATGACAAACCAGTCTAGTATCTTTGCCAAAAAAACTCCAAATGGGGTCATGATGAGTTGGGACATGGTTGAAAAGACTGAATAACAACTACAAAGCTCTTTGAGATCCTCAGGGAAAGGATTTGTTTACATAATTTGGGCAACTAAGGAAGGGTGTTCACTTGTGCCCTATTTCATCAGTCTTCTTTCTGGTTTTCTTAAAATTAAGTTTTCATAGCATTGTAAAGAGCTGGAAGGGATATAGGCCAATCCAACTGCCTCACCAAAGAGGAAGATAAAGCCCAGAGGGTTTAAGTGATTTCTCCAATGTCACATAAATAAGTTTATAAAAGATCAGAGATTGAAACCAAATTCCTCTTTGAAGTTGTCAGTCTTGATTAATAGGAATATTTCTTTTACTACTCCATTTCTGATCTCTCCTTAAAAAATGTCTTTTGCTACAGCACAGCTCTTTTGTTTGCAGCACAGTCATTTCTCAAAGTACTTTTTCCCTCTCTTCCCCCTTTCAACTTCAGATTGAACCCTACCATATAATGATGGTCAATGTAAATATAAATACATTTATGGAATAATTCAATGTTAAATTGCTTACTTATTGATGTGAATGTAACTTTTAGAATAGCAATACATGGCAGAAAGATGACTAGACAGAATCAGAATGAGTAGGTAAGGCAAATGGCTATCATTGGCTATTCTAGAAAATGACTTTCTTGTAACACTTAGATAAATTGTATTATGATAGGTTTTCAGAGTTAGAAAGAACATCAGGGTCATAGATTCCAACCTTCACGTGAATAAAAATCTCTTTCCATGTCTCAAAGTGATTATTTGTCTTTTGGATGAAAATAGGTTCGTTTAAACAGCAAATAGATTTCCCCCCTCCACTTGTCTCATTGGTTATTAAAAGAGATGTTACAACAGCCACTAACATTTCTTAAGGCCATTATAACTATTTCCTATTTTGTTCTTCTCTTCTCACAGTCTAGGAACTGATCATGATGCTCATGTTTGAAAATACTCCTATTAGTCTGAATTATTTTCCTCATGTTATTATTCTTTGGGGTCACTATTGATAATTGCAGTTATAATCCTTAGACTTGAAATCTGCTGTAGATCTCACTAAAATGCTTCCAGTATTTCCATAAAACCCGACAATTCATTGCAAATTATGTTAGCCAGTCAGTTTCCCAAAAGGCATTCATCATCAGCTCCCACTGATTATGGGCTGTACATAGGAAGTTTAGATAAAAGGATGGAAAATGGAGCTTTCTGAAAGGAGCACTAAGGTGAGGGAGAATTAAGTCCCTGTTTCTCTTATTTTACAATTTTACTCTTCTCTCCTTCTCTTTTCCCCCCTTGACTTTGGCTTTTTCTTTAAGTCCACTTGTAGACTAGGAGGTATCTTCTATTTGCCACAATTGAAATCTTCACCTTTCTTCTTTAAGAACTTTATTGGGACCAAGACTATCTTGGTGTTAAGATAGGAGGATTTATATAATCTCTTTTCCTCAATATCTATTTTGGAAGCTTAAGTTATATATTAAAATATTTATTTAAGAAACAAGTGAGATTTTATATAACTGCTTTTTAAGTAGTGTATCTTGAAATATCCCTTTTCAAAGACTATGAAGTACCTAGACAAATTATTGTACCAGGAACTGGGAGGTCTGCGTTTGAAACCTGTCTCCTTAACAAGTAATGGCTCTATGATCAGGGCCATAATAGTAGTTGCTTTAACTAGCACATAGAGTTCTAGGGAAAGCACTTTGCTAAATCTTAAATTGCTTTATAAATATGCTCATATTAAGAGGTCTTATTCTCTCTCATCTTTGAGTTGAGCTTCAGGTAGTTTTAGAATTGAAGAGGAAATTATTGTTGAGCCATTTGTGATACTGAAGTTCTAAGCATCAACTACTGACTGACAATTCTATTTCCTTATGTCAGTATATTTTTCAGTTTTATTTCCTTAATTTGGTATAATCTCTTCATTCTCCTACATCAGTACCTTACTTCTTTCATAGATATTCCATAAGGTATTTCTAGTTCTCCTTCCTTTAATTCTGATTATGTCAAGCCATATCTGTCTGGTGCCACCTTCTTCCAGTTGTAGAAACTCTCCTCTATCAAAATAAATGGCGTGGTTAAAATAATCAGAAAACCTAAATGTAGGGTGTAAATCTGTATTTAGAATAAATATGAGTTTCTGCTTCTTAACCTTTTTCTAAATTCCTGCCATTGCTATACTAATTAACATAGGGAGGAGACAGAAAGGAAGCGTTCATTTTATTACAGTAGCATTAAACTTAATACATAGCATTATTTAATACTGATTATTTTTAGATCCTGGCCCACTGCCAAGCACCTGTACTTGTCAAGAAGTGTTTTACTGTCAGGAGTGATTTGTCCGTCTAATTCAGCTCTGCATCTATTGAATCTTCAGAACATTATGATTTAGAGAAAAATGATTTCCCTGATATTTTTTAAAGTATTTGGTATAGCATTTATTATATGATAGTGGAATAACAGATGATTGTATATTTTAATATGAGACTAGTGCATTCCACATGTTTTTGTCATAGCAGGCACAAATTTATCAGTAACCGCAGCAGGGTGGTTGTTTTTCATAAACATAACCTCTCTTGATAACTCAGGCTTCTAGAAAAAATATGTTTACGAGGTTTTAAGGTTTGAAAAGCATACTACATAAATTCACATTTGATTCTCATAATAACTCTGAAGTAGTTGCTGAAGCTATCCAGTCATTATTCACACCAGTACACACTGGAAATGTGTTCTGACCTGATAAAGGTATTAGAACTGATATCCCTACCGTTATACCATGCCCCTAAATTGTGCTTTCAATAATACTGGGTAAATTTTGGTTTAATATTGTATTGGACAAATGTGTGAATACGAGTAACATACTTTATTAATATTTTGTAAACATTACAAATCTCACAATTACTTTATTAACAAATTGATAACACATTAACCCAATTATTATTGTTTACATATGATTTTACACTTACCTTACTATTTTTTCTTAATAGTCACATTTGTAATTGAAATACTGCTTTTGGATTGTAAAAGCATTTGGCAGGTTTTTAGAATAAGATAAATTTGGACAATTAACTTATTTGTGGTATTTCAAGACTTGAAATATTTTAGCCTTCTTGGTGTTGTGGAAGGAGAACTAGATTGCATCTTGGAAGGTTTGCATTTGAATCCTAGATCTATTACTTCCTGCACATTTGCTTTTGTTTAGGTCGCTTAATTTCTCTGGGCCTCGGTTTTCTCATTTGCATAATCTAAGAATGGGGCTAGAGGATCTCAGGGTCCATTCTATTTTCTTACTTTTGCCTGCAAAACGATATTTGAGTACAACGCTTAGGGGAGAGTTGGGTAGATAACACATGGCCCTCTATACTTTTGTTGTAACTAAGCCACACTTATATTTTAAAAAAAATCCAATACTTTATTTCCATGAAACTTTTTATTAAAAGAAAACACAAGTTTGGAGAACTGAATCACCATCTCTTTATTTATACATTCTTTCTGAGTTACTGTTGCTAGCCTATTTACAAAAAATTTATAAGCCTGATCTTGCTCCCTTCAAAGGGGAACTGAACTTGACTCTTCTTGATGTTGTAGGGGTGAATAGCCTTTCTCAATCACTCAGTGCCAACCAGCTAATTGCTACCACCCTCACCCACTTAGACCTCTCAGGGAACGCTCTTCGGGGAGATGACCTCTCGGTAAGACTTGCTTTTCATATCGTTTGACTTCTTGGACAAAGTTGTATGGGTTATATATGATTCCCAGAAGCATTGATGAGATTCTTGGGAGGAATTTAATTGTCATTCTAAGAGTTTTGATGGTACCAAACACATTTCTCTCTGGTTTTGTTTCCCTATATTTATCCTGTTATCCTTCTTCCCAACTTTCCACTTAACCTGCTGAAAAGATATTTTTTTGCTTTTTTCCATTGGTGGATTTTGACTGGTATTGTTGTGTACGTTCTTGGTGGTCACCTTAACTGATGGTACATTTCTGCTGTTATGCCTCTAAAAGGATGGAGGCAAAGGCCTCATTTAGACAGTTAATAAGATGCTAAACAATTATAGGAAATACTGGGGTGGAATAAATGATAGAGATTTAAAAATAAATGAGAACCATTTAGAAAACATATAACATATAAATGTTATACGACTAAACTACAACTAAATGGGAACAGTATTAGTCATCTAAGATTGTGTTCTTCAAGAAGGAAGAGAAAGTTATGGTGGATATTGTTTTAGGAACCTTTAACAGTCCATAGTAATAGTACCTGTGATTTCTGGTATAGGAAACTCCTTCTACCAGGGCTGTTTTGTATCTTTTATATAATTTCTAAAAGATGCATGAAGCATCGAGAGGTTAAATAGCTTGTCCTAGGTCAAACAGTCAGTATGTATAAGAGAAAGTACTTGGATCCATGCTTTTCTCTAAGGCCAATTTGATTCTCTGTCTACTATACCATCCAGTCGATTCACTTAGCCTTTAAATGTCTGCTAGGTACCAGACACTGTTCTAGCCATGGTTCTTCATGGAATATCCATAGCTCTGAATGTACTTTGTAAGTCTTTTTATCTCAGGTTAACCTTCTTTTGGCTTAGTAATTTTTTTATTGGAAGAGTAATATCTCCCCATATCTGCCCTACTATTGAAGTTTTTAAAATTAGTGAAAGTTAGCCAATGTCTATGAGACTCTCAACTAGGTAAAGAGCTTGTACTTCTTTTTTCACAGTGCCTCTTGGCATACATACTTTTTTATTTTATTTCATTATGGAGAAAAGTAATCTTCTTGGAATACTCTAAATCTTGTTATAGCTTTTCATAATGAAGATTAAAGTTCTATGAGAAGTTTTTAATTTTTCACACACATGGAATAATAAGTCTATAGTTCTGTACTTTCAACCTTTGTGTGAAGGGAAGGCTATGTGTAACCTATGAAAATGGAGTTTGCCCAGCTGTGAATGAGAATTTTTTTTTTTAATTCCCTCATAGTGCTGTCAGATCTGTCTTATTAGATTTCTAAAGCACTTCAGGACAGGAAGACCATGTGTGTCAAAGAAACAGCTGGCCAAAGAGCATCATATGGTTCAGATTCAAATTAGTGATGATCCTAACAGAGTACAAGACTTCATTTGAACTTTCAAAATTGATTAGCATTTTGAAAGAGTGACTATAATTCAGGTGGCATTTCCATCTCAGGAGTTAAAATTAATTAGCGCTTTTCAAAATGGTGTAGCGTAAGCTGAGCTAATCAAACAAATCTAGCGATGCATAACAGACAAGAGCTTGGGGAGTCCAGATTTCATTTGGAGGTTTCTCATATTTTATCTCATGCTTAGTTTTATATTACATATCTTCTGGAGTTTTATCTTTAGAATTATAGAATTATAATAAAAATTGTGATAATATTATTGGAGGTAGAAAAGATATAGAAGAAATGTGAGCAGATTTCCTAGTTTAAGTTTTCTAATTTTTTTAATGCTGGAAATATTTGGTCTTATTTTTAGTGTTTTTGGTGATTGACTTCTTGTTCTTTTTTTCAAGTACCTGTATAACTTTTTGGCTCAGCCAAATGCCATTGCTCACCTGGATTTATCCAATACGGAGTGTGCCCTGGACATGGTAATGTTTCTTTTTCTTGCCTTGGAGTCTCAGCATACATTAAGTTGGGATACAGTGGAATTTCTGTTGAGTAAAATGGACTTCTGTAACCAGTGCTCTTTGATCATCCAGCTGAGGTTCTTACTTTCCAGGTCTGTGCAGCCCTTCTTCGTGGATGCTTGCAGCATTTAGCTATCCTCAGCCTCTCCAGGACTGTCTTTTCTCACCGGTATGCCATCCCTTCTAAGCACTGTTGATTTGAACTATGTGTTGAATAGCAAAATCTTTCTCTGTCACAGAGGTTTAAAGTAATGGCTTTCAGACAAATCCTGAAATCGTTATATGATTATCTAAGCATGTTAAATCTTAAAAGTTTATTTTTTTTTCCTTTCATTAAGTTCTGTTTTGGTCTTTAGCTATGCATTCATCAAAGTATAGAAACCCTGATGGGGAAATATCCTTTACCTGTGGTGATCAGCAACTCTTCTATGACTTATGGTCTTAGTGAGGGCATTTGGTTGCATCTCTACAATCCCTGAGGTCGTCAGTATATTTTACTACATTAAAATAAATACTGTAGGGTTCATATCTTCAACCACTCTAAAATCATAAAAAAATCATTGGGTTCAGTATACGTCATTTAAAAAAGCAGGGAAATACGTGTAATAATGGATGTCCATCAAAAATAGTTATAAATAAAAAACAAATTCTGGTGCTCAAATAGAGTAAAGTTTCTGATCACTGGGAAATCTGATCATGTAGAAACCTTGTTTCTGAAAGTGAGATATATATATATATATATATGAACATTGCCTTATGTTTTAATCTGTGTGTGTATAAAATTTGACAATTTAAATAAATTTATGATTTAATATATAATAAGGATAGTATATATGAAGTATAACAAAATATATAAATACAAAGATAGTATATATAACATATTGTGTAAAGACAGTATATAATGTATAATAAAAATTTTAGATATGTCTATACTATCTTCTTCATTATACATTAAATTACAAATTTATTTAAATTGTCAGAATGATGGCATAAATTCTATTTAAACAGTTTCTCCCTACAGCTTAAGATAAGAGGTATATAGAGAGTGAAAGGGATCGGACTGGAGGTAGCAGTCACTAGTATACCCAAAGCGCTGAGCTAGATATAAAAGTCATCATAGAGAGTTAGGGTTTCTCTCCTGAAAGGACTTCCAGAAGTTTCTCTTCTTGGCTCAAGTTGTAAATTTATGTCATTCAGTAAGTGTGTAAGATCATAAAACAGACAAGTTTAGATAGAGCTGTGAATAATTGATTAGGAAAGTAGATATGTAAAAGGACACTTGGAAGAAAAAAAGTTAAGTAAGTTCACTTGATTTGAGTAAAATACTTAAATGTAGAATATCATTAAATAAAAGAACATTGCCTTCTTGAGAACCATTAAATGGCTTGGGTGAAGTAAGCTAATGATTTCTTAGCACTGAGAAGGATAGAGTTTGTGACTTGACTGAAGATTATTTATTTCACAGGAAAAAAATAGGAGAAATTAGTTCAAAGAACAATACAAAATCTGTTAGATTATTAAAATAAAACAGTGGCTAGGAACATGGATGTATATGGATATTGCTGTTCTTAGGTGCAGCATTGTTGGAAATTTATAATCTCATTAATAAAAGTATAACAATGTTCATTTTTATTTTATTCAAGTAGAAACAAAATGTCAAAATTTCTTTGTCCCTTAAATAACCTTAAATTGCATGTGTTCTCTGGTATTAACTTAACCTTTGTCAAATATTGACAAGTATACCAGAGTGTTATTTTTGGTACTAGAACAATAACTATTAAACAGAATGGAGAAAATATTCAAACTCAATAGTGAAGTGGCCTTAATCTATCCAATCTGTCCCACTTAAATCCTGGATTATTTCTTATCCCTAGAACCTATTAATTCATGAAGGATCTACATGCAGTCTTTGGGTAATTGTGTATCTGTTGACATTAGCCATTTTGAAATTATGTATTGCTGTGAAAATGTCAGCGCCTAACCTATTATGTTTTTTGATTTACAGGAAAGGAAAAGATGTACCCCCATCTTTCAAACAGTTTTTCAGCAGTTCTCTTGCCTTGATGCAAATCAACCTTTCAGGCACTAAACTCTCTCCTGAGCCTTTAAAGTAAGTGCTTTATTTCAGAGCTTTTGAAGTTCAGTTTTCCACATGATTTTATTTAAGAGTGGGATATGTAATTCACAAGTTCAGAAGACAGAACAAAATGCCAGACTTCTACGCCAGCATCAGATTCTTTTTGACCTCCAGGAGGATGAGATTCACAATATTGATGCTATTAGCAGTTTGGAATAAAGAAATCTCCTTTTTGCCTTTAGCTTGCTTTTTTTATTATTTTGTGAAATCTTTGCTCACAAGGATCATTTTTCTTTTTTTGGATTAACTATTCTTCAAGAATCTTCTGTCACATAATCTTAAATGTAAATTGTTGTATTATTTCTGGTCTTGATTCCAAGCATTCCGACCAACTTAATGATAAGGAAACTCTAGAGCAGGCACATATTTATTTAGGGACAAATTACCTTTTCTTATTATCATCTTATCTTTCTAGTTCTCTGTCTTTTGGTTGATTAATGGTTTGAAAGCATCCAAGTGCAAAACAGAATGCAAATAAATAAATTTTCCTGTTGTTTAGAAGATCCAGTGAAATGATTGATAGTTGAAAAAGTTTAATAAAACGAAACTTGGCGTATGTGGCTTTCAGTCATCCCCTCTGCCCTTTATTGGCTCAAATAATAAAAAATTTTATTTTGTTATGAGGGAAATAGAATTAAACTTTGGAACTAGGAGTTGTCTTTACAAATAGTTAAGTGATGAAGGCGTAATAGGCTTCCTCATATTCTCCATCCTCTACCCAATACCTCAAAAAGATAAAAACAAAACTGCACAAAATGTCAGTATTTTTCCCATTTCACCATTGCTGTAGACTTTAATATGATGTCATTTGGGGTAGTGTACAGTCAACATAGGACGTTAGTTTTTTTTTTTTTTAATGTGGCCATTTATCTAATTATGATATTATTCCTAATAAGGCATTTGTCTAATTGTGTACGTTTTTGACGACTTGCCCTAAGTTATGCTGAAATTATAGATTAATTACTTGTCAAATTAGGAATATATTGTCAAATATTTGGCAATTTTTAAGACAATGCTCATTTTAAAAAATGTGGCCAATGTGAGCTTTGTCTTGCTTGACTCTACATATTTATAACAATAATTTTGTTTAATTTTATAATAAGTGGTGTGGAAGGTGAGAGGATATGAAGATGGATCTTTGTGTAAATAAAATAAAATTGAATTAGTATCTCTAGCCCAGGAGGTGAAATGTTTATAGTGTAGAAAGGCTAGTCCGTGACACATAATTAGGCAGACTGCACTTACGTAGATGTAGCAGAAATTGTCTTATTTCCCTAAATATAATTTTAAAATTCGTTAAAACCTAATTACCCTGTAATGTGCATGTTGCCATGTCCCCATGTTTTGTAAAGGATTTCCTTTGTACTTGTATTCAATTGCATTCAGTTGTGTAGCAAATATTATTTATGGTTTCACTTTAAGAAAGTAAAATTTTAAAGCGTTTATACCTGCCATGGGTAAAATGTGGAAGAAACTACAAATTATCTAAATGCCCCCAAACTGAGGAATTACTAAACAGAATATGACAGAGCATCTATACTGTCATTTTAAAAAGTGATAAATAATTTTAGACTGTGTGTCTTGAGGCCTATGAAAAGGGAAAAAAGTAGATCTCAGAATAATGTTTGGATACTGGTTATACTTTTTGCACAATTATTTTTTGTAATTATAAGGATTTTTAAATGTTACATAAATAATTGTTTTTTGTTGATTGACTCATAAGGGAATAAACTTATTTTTTTTATTGTACAGGTTGTTAAATGCAAATTTCAAATAGTAAGCTTATTTTTTAAAACCCCAAATTCTGTTTACTTGGAATTCTCTAAACATTTGTGTATATATGTATGAAAATAATTGCTTAATTTTTTTAGACTATAGAGGAGATTTATTTCAAGATCTTTCAATATGCCAGTGTCACAATTGCCAGCATCAATTATGTTCAGAATAATTTTAAATGAGTGTATTTTATTCTAATTTTTAAATAATTTCTGGTCTGTATATAGTGTATACTGAATTGTTGTAATACCTGGAATATTCAATTACCCAGAATACTCCATTCCTCCATAAGAGTTTGCTCTATCCTAGATAGCATATTTCATAATGTAGATGTGATATATGCGTAAAATTACAATCATGCCAAATCAATAATCCTTTCACCTTTGCGGTTGCTACTCTGTAGAAGTGTGTAAAAATATTGATGGTGGCCAATCTTGGTTCATTTCTGCATATATATGTGCTAGAAATAAAGCTTCACAGATTTGAATGATTTTTTTTTCTGTGATAATGATTATGATATTTAACAGTGTTAACTATAAATAATTAAATATTATGTTGATGATGCTTCAGAAAAAAAAAGCAAGGAATAGTTCTGCCTTGGTGAAGTAGGAACGAGAGTTTTATTGTCCAGAAATGTTTCGTAATAGATTCACGTAAAAGGATTGGATGTTGGGTGGAGGGATGCAGGTAATTAGAAATTATTACACAGTTTCAAATTGTGAAATAATAACACTGTCTTCCTCAGAAACTTTCCATGCCATTTTTGCCCCCTTTTGCTTTTAATAGAGCTAAGGGAAAAATCTAATGATTTCTTTTAAGCAGGGAATTATTTGTTTCATCACTTGGCCTTTCATTTTGCAGCCATGATTTTCATTCAAGCTGAAGCATTTCAGGCATACTTCAAAGGCCATTGAGTTTCTGTGCCTTGATGTTTTCCTTCGAGCTCTGCAGGAGAGATTGCCTGGTGTGCTTCAGAAATATCCCAGGGCTATTGTTTTAGGTATTTTGCCATTAAGGATTCTCAATATATACTAATTATCTCTCTCCTTAAAAAACTTTGGCTTGGTATTTTTAATAAATTCACTTAGTAATGCTTTGAAAAATAATTATACGTAGAATTAGCCATTCAGAAGCAAGGAGATTAAACCTGAAACTCAACTATCATTTGCTCTTAGTGTTCCATGTTTGCAGGAGTTTTTGAAGAACAAAAGCAATTATTAAATTAATCAAGAATTGTTCATAAATGAATTAAGATAAAGAAAACCACTTGTTTCAGAAAGCTGTCCAGTTTGGCTCATCATTAAATGACAGTTTCTACTGGATTAATTGTTTTTGTTGGCCTGGCCCCCTCAGTAGTTTTCTCCCCATTGTGAACTTTCTTTAGTTTAAAATCTGCATGTATGTCATTATTCCTATTGCCTTAACTGTACCAGGGAAAGGCACTAAAAAGGAAAAAAAAGGAAATTTTTTTCCTGCAAATGTAGCATTATAAAAATATTGTAGAATAAAAATGCAGATCTCCTCCCCATAATATTTTCAAGCCAAAAAATTCAAATGATAAAATATAAAGAAGCAAGACCTATATAGCAGTCATGTATGTCCATCCTACCCAATAATCTTCAGGAATAAGGGACTCTATTATGTTTGGAGGTAGATTTTTTTTCCTACTCTCTGAACAAAGGATAAATGGAATTAGAAAAGGAGTGGACAAAGGGACCTGAGACGAGAATAAAGAAAAAGCAGGCAAGGTATGGATTGAGCTGAACTGATTCGTAGAAAAATGACATATAGATGAAGAAAAAGTCTTTCTGAGCATGCTCCGATACAGCTGAGAGAAAAGATTATTTGGATTTTCTTTTCTAAAGCTAAAATAACTAAGTGAAAAGTGATTTTGTCTTTAAGTGTGACAGAAGCATTTAAAAAGATTTTTATATTACTGAATTATTTTTTTTAATGAGTTTAGTTAGATGCTCTTGGAAGCACATGTATAGGCCTGCTTGGAGAGTCTGAAGAGTGGGGAGAAAGGGAAACAAATGTACATGGAACGAAAGTAATTCAGTACTTTCCTTATCGTTATTATCATTTTTAGGGGAATTAGTGAAAAGCCTGAATTACTCATACTCAGTATTCTGAAAGAAATTCAGTTTTATTTAATACAATACAGTCACCTAACTGTTGACTAATGAAGCATTGCCACAAGGAATGATGGCATCTTTTTATGAATAAATAAGAACCAGGTATTAATCACTATATTATCTGTTTATATGCGTGTGGGTACTGTTAGAGTAATGTTTGATTTTAGGAAATATATTCCCTTAGGAGACTTTTACCCTGTTCGTTTGCATATCAAATTATTTTATTGTTGATGTTGCTAAAGCACGTTTCATCTGGGCTTTTGTCCAGATGATCACATAATCTGGATTAATGAGGTCTGCACTCATGGCCACATAGAAGGGAAATGTTTAAAGAACTTAAATTTAGTCACTTCATGCTGAGCAGAGGCAGATATACCAACAGGAGGTCAATCAACATTATTCCCTTTTTTTTGAAAGATAGCTTTCAGTTCTAGCTTTCCTAGAGCACACTAATGTAGAATTAGAGAATGAGTGAATTTTCATAGAATCAACTTTTTAATCATTGCTAAAATGAAATAGTCCATATATATTCTTTTATCTGCTTGACTGGTTAATTTTAAACACTGGAATAACAACACAGAATATGGCTTCTGCTCTCAAAAATAAAATCTTTGGGGACAGTGTCTTTTATCTTATTTGCTGTTCTGATAACAATTACCTAATAATCTAAGCATTATTAATGATGCTCTAAAGTAGATGCAGGTGGGAATTATCTTTGATGAACTCCATTTAATTTCAGTGTGCAATTAATTTTACTGTTGGTTTATTTGCATAGGAATAGCATTCCAGTTGCCTTTTGCATTTATGATAGAACTCTTACTACATAAGAGCAAAGAAAGCTATGGAGCCATTTTATCCATGTTGCCAAAAAAGTGGAAATACAATTGGAATTGATTTTTTTAAAAAGCATTGATGTCTTTGGTGTTTATATCATTTTGGTTTTCAGATAAGTTGTTCCCCTATTCTCTTACTCATTTTAACACAATATAAAAATCAAAGAGGGAAAAAAAGAGGGCAGTTCAGTAAAACTAACCCATACATCAACCAAATCTATTGGTATATACAAAGTTTCTCCCTCAGATTCCCCTTCCTCTACAAAGAAGATAACAAGCATTTTTTTAAAAAATCTGAAGTGGTGAAAGTTTGACCTGTGGTTCAAGTAATTTTCTTTCTTCAACACATTAAAGTATGTGCTTGACTTTTCTCTTGTTTGATTGATTGATTATTTGATCTCGGGAAATTTTTTTCTAATTACGTATAAAAACAGTTTTACCATTTGTTTGTTAAAATTTTAAGTTCCAGATTCTCTCTCTCCTTCCTCTCCCTCCTCCTTAAGAAGGCAAGCAATTTTATATCAGTTATACGCTGGTCGCATAAAACATATTTCCATATTAGCCATGTTGTGAAAGAAAACACAAATAAAAAAAAAGAAAATGTTAAAAAACTGTGCTTCGATCTGCATTCAGACTCAATCCATTCTTTTTTCTGGAGGTAGATAGCATTTTTAATCAGAATTTTGGTTTTGTTTAAAAAAAGCCCTATGAATTTGGTAATTGCACCTTAATTTTCTTTTTTTGCAGAGCACTCTTACTGGGTTTGGCTTGTAACCATAATCTGAAGGGGGTTTCTCTTGATCTCAGCAGTTGTGAGGTAAGTCTACCTTCACTATATGCAAATGAGAAAATAACCTCAGAATTGAGTTGACTTTTTCCTGTCATGTAACACTGTCACTCCACAGGGTTTAAATTGGGGAGAAAAAACATGATAAAAGTTCTGTTTTTATTTTTCTCCCAGTGTTAGCCATTACAGTGCTAGTATCACATTTGGCTCTCAAAAAAAGCATTCAAATATGTTTTTTAAGGGATTCAGTTTTCAGTCTCATTACCTAAGAATCCACAAGGCAGGTAAGTGGCACAGTGGATAGAGTGCTGGACCTGCAGTCAGGTAAACCTGAATTCAGATCCAACCTCAGATACTTTGCAGCTGTGTGACCCTGAGTTAGTCACTTAGCCTTTGCCTGCCTCAGTTTCTTTATCTGTAAGTTGAGCGTAACAATACCACCTGCCCTCCACGGTGGTTGTAATGATAAAAGGAAATGATATTTGTAAAGCATTTTGTCAACCTTAAGATGCTATATAAATGCTAGTTATTGTCATCTTTATCATTAGCATTGTCAATTTTCCCATTATTCACCCAGATTACAACCTCCACAACTATGTGTGGGCTTTGTGATTTGCTCTAGCCAAAAAAAAAAAAAAGGAGCTTTCAGGTAACTTTTGCATGGATTTCTCCAAACTTAGCTAGTCTAGTCCTGAGACAATAAGCTTATGGTCTGTCCCTTTCCATAATGTTTCTTGCTTATCTCTTCTGGTTGCCTAAACTGGAGCAAACAGTTTTCCAGATGGATTTTGCAGCTCTATTACTCTCATATCTTATTTTGTCTAGTAAAATGTGTTATGCCTGACATTCAGAATCCAGCTGAACGTCAAGATTGTAACAGTTTACATAGTGTTTTACAGATTACAAAATGCTTTAGGCCAATAATTCTGACATTAGCCATGAGATCTGACTAGTACTCTAGCACAAATGTGAAAATTTCCTTTCTCATTTCCACTTCCTTGGATCCCTATCTTCTTCTTAAGGCAATCTCTGGTGCCCCATCCTATAGGAAGCCTTTCCTGATCATTTTGGCTGTTAGTACCCTGTCCCATCTCAAATTGCTTGCTATTTACTTATCTGCATATATCTTATGTGCATATGGGCAGCTAGATAGCAGAGTGAATGGAGTGCTGAGCCTGGAAGCAAGAAAACCCAAGTTCAATCTGACCTCAGATACTTACTAGCTGTGTGACCCTAAGCAAGTCACTTAACCCTGTTTGCCTCAATTTCCTCATCCCTAAAATGATCTGGAGAAGGAAATGGCAAACCTCTTGAGTATCTTTGCCAAGAAAACCCCAAATGAAGTCACAAAGAGTCAGACATAACTGATAAATGACTGAATAACCACAAAACACATATCTAGTACTGTTTTATTCCCTCGTAAAATGTAAGCTTTTTGAGAGCTAGAATTAATTCTCTTTTCTCTTTGTATCTCCAGTTAACTAGTGCAGGGTCTTGCATATCATAGTTTTTTGGTAATAATATAGTATTGCTTATATAGATGTTTATTTAATGGAATACTTGTGAGAGCCTGTTATCTTAAGTATTCAGGGTTTTTCCATGGCCTCTGTTAGTGGTTATTCAGAAGTTAATTAAATAATACCAGCAACAATAAACATATATCATTTTAAAGTTTACAAAGTGTTTTTCTCACAAGACTTCATAATGTAAGTAATTATGGTATGATTTTTCTTTATCATATAGGGATAAGGACTATATCCCCCAATAGAGAATAGTATCTTATGAAATTCCTTGTCCAGGTTTGCATCTAGTCTAACATGCATTAGATTTGGAAGTAAGACCTGATTGTTTTGATTAAAGGTCAGATTTTTGTTTTTTATTCTTTTTGTTTGGATTTTTTTAAGCTTTAACTTAGCTTTGTAGTTTGAAACTCTTTTTTAAAAAGTTCTCATTTCTTTCTTGAACTCTCATTTTAAACTGCCTTTCTTCTTTCCCAGTAGCAGAGAGGGAAGTTAGATAATACAGTAGATGGAATGCTGGTCCTCTAGTCAGGAAGACCTGAGTTCAAATGCAGACATTAATGGCTGTGTAAGCTGAGGCAAGTCATAAAAAACCCCATACTACTGTCTACCTCAGTTTCCTTATCTGTAAAATGGAAATGCCAATAATAGTACCAACCTCCCAGGGTTGTTGTGAGGATCAACTGGTATAATAACATTAAAGTACTTTGCGCAGTGCCCATAGTAAGTGTTTTATAAAAGTTATCCATTATTATTAATACACATTTGTATTCCTACAGTACCCCCAGAAAAGCTGAGTTAAAATAGAGTAAATAGCTTGTGCTTTTATTGATGCCCAGTTTTGTTATAGAATTATTACAGAGAAAGTGGTAGGGAAGTCAGCCTGCTGGCTGGCCTTGTCATCATTCGTAGAGGCACTTGTTTGAAGTAATCAGCCACCATGGATAGTGAAAGGAGCATCGAACAAGAAATCAGAAGAGCAGGATGTATATTTCAGTATTTAAAAAACAAATGTGTTTATTATGGCCACAGAATCAAATGATTGTTTACCATAACACAATGACCATGTAGAGCCCTTTTTGCTCTAGGTTCCTTATTTCTCTTGACAGGAAAGAAAATCTAGAGGTTTGTTTTGGAACTTCATTTAGGCAATGACAGAGGAGAAAAAAGGAATGAGCTTTAAGTTGGTGGTTGTATTGGATAGAAAAAGTTTAAAAGTAAATTTGAATTAGAAGTTTAGGTATCAGGAGAGGAGGCTAGGAATGTCTCAGTTTATGTAAGTTATTTCTATAGTCACTATATGTTGAGTTTTTCACCCTTCTAATCTCTCCTCTCTTTGTGTATTACCCTTATAGTTCATATTGCATTTCTATATTCCCAAATGAGAAGCTTTATACAGGTGTTAATTTAAGTAAGAATGGCCTCATTTCACTAAAAGACGCAGTAAGATTTTATTTTCATAAATTCATCATTGCTCAGAAATATGAAGCTAAAATCTTTACATTTCCCTTTAAAGTCATGTCATAGCCAGAAAAAAGAAATGTCTCAAAAGTTTGAATATAGGTTAAATTCACTATTTTCCCCAAAGAATGAAACCATTAGATGTGGAATGTCTCAGTCTCCTCCCCTCCCATTTTTTCAGTGATGTCTGTCTTATTTCCCCCTTATCACAGAAGAAAAGTTCTATTTACTAAATACATACCCAGTCATCATGTCTCTTTCAAGATTCTGGTAGTTTTAATTCATCTTCAGTTTGTCCCTAGCCTTCTGTTTAATAGCACTGACGAATCTCCATTCCTCACAGTGCCTTTCCTTGACTCTTTGGCTTTCACCCCATTCTTTGTCCTCCCTCTTATTGCCAAATATCTTTAAATATATATCCTAAATCCAGGTCTCCTACATTGTCAGAATTTATCCACTTCTCAGCCTTTTACTACATGGTTCATGTTCATATCAGTTCCCTGAAATCACTCTCTCAATCACTCATGACCTAAAAATTTCCAAATCCAATGACATTTTCCTTCTTGACCTCAATACTATGGAATACTGTTGACCACCCATGCATTCTTTTTTTCACTTAATGAGCATTTATCTTCTCTCTCTCCCTTTCATTGAAAAAGGAAAAAGGAAGCCCTTGTAACAAATATGTATAGTCAAGCAATGCAGTGTGTGTGTGTGTGTGTGTGTATGTAGAATTATCAAAAGTCTCCAGGACACTGTCCATAGAAAGTCCTCTCAGTGGCTTGGCACCAAGATATAGGAATCACTCTAGGCTACTTGTGATAGTGGCAGAGGGGAGAAGGATTCATCCAGCATTGCCTTATCCCAATTTTTACTATATTTAACAAACATTTTGGTTTTCTCTATCATTTTATTTAAAATAAATTCTGAACTTTTTACATGAAGGATTTATGTCAACTAGGTGGCACAGTGGATGGAACTCTGAGTCTAAAGACTTAAAGACGAGTTCAGATCTGGTACGTATATACGTATGTATGTATGTAAAAGAAATTTGCTGCAAAAATCATCCCTTTCGTCTTAGTACTCTCTTCATTCTTGGCTTCTGTGTCACCACATTCTCCTACTTTTATTCCTAACAGACCCATTCTTCAGTGTTCCCTTGGCTGACTTCTCTTCCTTATCCCTTAAGTGTGCTAATTTCTATGGTCTTGTTATTTGTCTTAAGTCTTGAGATTAGAAATCTTAGGCATTTCATCTCTGATTGGCTGTCCCTTAAACTCAGTCTAAAATATAACATCTTTTCTTAAAAATCTGTTTTTCCTCCGTCAACCTTCCCTGTTTCTCTTAGTAACAACAGTCATAAGCATTAGTTTTATTTCCTACATATGATTAGTTGCCCATGACTTCTTCAGAACAGTACTAGTGACAGTCAAAATTAAAGAATCTGCTTCAGAAATGTCTCATCTTCATCCCCTTCTTTCTCTTCTCACTTCTACCACCCAAGTACTTCTTCACTTGTCTTCAGCTTCCACTTTCTTTCTTAACGTTCAGTTCATATTTTGCATTGATACCAACTTATCTTCTCTATGCATAAACCTAGTGTTTAAAACCCTTCAGTAGTTCTTTATTGCCTTTCCAGTAATATCTAAGCTGTTTCCCTTGGCATTTCAGATCCTCCACAATTTGACACCACCCTACCTTTATAGCCTTTACACTACTTTTCTCCATGTATCCTAACCTCCATTGAAACCTGTCCATACACTTTTTTGCCTCCCCACCTTTACTCTTACAGTATCCTAGGCCTTGGATGTCCTTCAACAATCCCATTTCTACCTGTTGAACACCCTTGAAGAACCACACCCTTTAAGAACCACATCCTCCATGAAGCCTTCTTTGATTTCTTTCAGATATAGCTAGATGACATAATGGATAAAAGATTGATCTTGGACTCAAGAGAACCAGAATTTAAATCCTTTCTCAGAAACTTAACTAGATGTATGATGCTGAGGAAGTGACTTAACCCTTCTGAGCCGTTTTTATGTGTAAAATGAGGGTAATCCTAGCACCTGCCTCACGGTTCTGTTCCAAAGATCACATTAATGTGTGTGTGTGTGTGTGTGTGTGTGTGTGTGGATAAAACTTACAGTGATATATAAATGATAACTAGTATTATTATTCTTCATTCAACAAGCACTTCTTCCATGAGCCAGGCATGTGCCAGGTGCTGTGGTTTCACAGACAAAAATAAATAGTCCTTATCCTTAAAGAATGATACAGATAAGTCAATATAAATGTATACAAACTAATTTTGGTCATGTGGGGAGGGAAATTGAGACTGGGTAGATCAGGATAATCCTCATCCAAGAGGTGGTTCTTAAACTGAGCCTTGATGAAAAGACAGGCATTCTGTAAGCCGGTGTTGATGAGGGTGCAAATTCTAGGAATTGAGGGACAACTCGTGGAAATGGACAGGGTTGGAAAATAATGTTACATAAAGGGATTAACATTGGTTAATTCGATTGGCACCTGGTGTGTGAAGGAGAGTTTTGTGCAGTTAGTTTGGAAAGGTGGTCTGGAAACAGATTGTGAAGAAGAGTTAGAGTAATGATGATGGTGACAATGATGTAAGCAGTTATATAGTGTTTTGAGGTTTTCAAAGTGCTTTAGATGACAGGGAAGTTTTTATTTTATCCTGTACACAGTTGGCAACTATGAGAGCTTTTGGAAAAAAGGTTATGATGTATGTCCTCAGATCTGTGGTTTAGGAGCATCACTTGGGCAGAGGCAAGGAGAACGATCTGGAGGCTATTACAGTAGTTTAAGGAAGAAGTGATAAGGGCTTGAGATGTGGTGGTGGCCTGTGAGTGGTGAGAAGGCAGATGAGAGAGATGTGGAAATTTGACAAAATTTGGCGTCTGTTTAGATTACTGCTCAGGTGAATATGAAGAACCTGAAAAGAGAGATTTCATGAAAAACCATGACAACAGGAATATCCAAGAATGAGGGGTAGCCCTCCCTATTAGTTGCTGTAGGGAGATTAAGAAGGATGAAGACTGAAGAAAAGCCATAGGATTTGACCAATAACATCACTGGTTATCTTGAAGAGCACAGTTTCACTTGAGTGATGGGGTTAGAAGCCAGACTACAGGGGGTTGAGAATTGGATCAAAATGCAAAATGTTAGGGAGAAGTGCAAACAGCTTTCTCAGAGTTTGTCTGTGACAAGAAAGAGAGATAGAACATGATAGCTAGGAGAGAAATAAGGCTAAGTGAAGGGTTTTCTTTTTCTTTTTTTATGGTTGGTTGAGACTTCAGCAGTTCAGCTTGTCAGTAATGAATTTCTCCTCGATTCTGTCTTGGCACTTTGTACTTTACAAACACTGTTTTTTGCTATTCATTTTGTGTTATAAGGATTTGTGTTTATGTCCTACAAATAGATCACAAATTCCATGATTATGTGGACAATGGCTCCTTGAACTTTGGGTCTCCTTCCACGCCTAAGATAGCAATTTGTATGTCACTTGTTTTGAGAACACATTTTGTTTTACTGCCATAGACACTTCTTAATCACACTCAAGCCTTTTTGCAAATTGCATTCTTTTAAATTTTATAATTATTACTTTGAAACGTGATTTAAAACCAATGATTTTTTTTTACAGAAAGGGATGAATAGATTCTTTAATTCTGACAGTGTCACTAATGTAATTGACTGACATTTTATTGCTTCTGCATGTAAACCCTTTACATTGTAAATCACTTCATCAATACTTCAAGGATTTGTAATTTCATTGGTCTGGGAATGCGTCACTTAATAGATTGCAGTGCCCTCTATATACATTAATATGATAATAGCTACCTTTACGTAATGCCCTTAAGATCTGCAAACATTTTATCTGTTTTCTCATTTGATCCACACAGCATCCTTTTTATGTGGGTGCTGTTCTTATCCATATTTTATGAGATTACTGAGGCTGTGAGAAGTTGTTCAATCTCAGTGTCTGAAGAAGGATTTGAGCTCAGGTCTTCTGGACTCCAAGTAGAGCATTCTATCCATTGTACCACTTAGCTGCATAGTAGGTAGTGTTCAAGAGTTTCTGTGGCCAAAAACATTCATCTTCAACATGATTTCTCTAGTGATGCACCCTCTCAGAACTTTACTAGATTTGATTCCTGGACAAGGACTCAGTCCGTAACTGAGTTCATTTATATTCAGAATCTCTCCTGCTTAAGTGGTTACCAGAATTTGTTCATTTTTAGCAAGAATTCTCTTCCAGCCTACATTGAGCACTGTCCGTAGTAGGCAGGCAATTTTCTAACCTATTTTGATAAGTTGAGTTGAATTACTATTGTGGTTGGGAAGGAATTTCCAAAAGAGAAAATCCAAAAATGTTTTGAGCAATGATATCATCATTAAAGGTAGCATATGGCTTCTCAGCATGACTGCTTTGAAGAGAACATTCTTTTGATTGTATCCACTTTGTATAGTTTTTAAAATTACTTTATAACCATACCATATATGGAGGAGAGTAGAAATTGAAAGCTCAAAGTCTGATTCCTTTGATCTCAGTTCCCTCTTAGATAAACAGGAAGGAAGGAAACATGCCTTTACTAAGTGCTTGCTATGTGCCAGGCACTGTGCTAAGTGCTTTAAAATATTATCTCATTTGATCCATACCACAGCCCTGGGAGGTAGGTGGTATTATTAGTCTCATGTCACAGTTGAGGAAATGGAGTCATTCAGAGGTTACATGACTTGCCCAGAGTCATAGAGCTATAATAAGTTTCTGAGGCTGGATTTGAACTGAGATCTTCCTGACTCCCTATTCAGCATCCATCCTAGCAACCACTAAGATGCCCTGTACTATCTAGCAGCCAGGGGGACCGGGAATATAGTAGCAAATTAGTTACTTTTGGGTGTAAACCTTGTTGTAGAGCTGCACATCTGCACATCTTATCCTGTGGTGCATTGCAAATTACTTTGGTGACCATTTGAGAGGATGCATATCAGTTATAAAAATTCTCATGGATGGAAAATGGAAATGAGTAGGTGGGAATTTTAGCACTGTGCTATTCAAGCTGACAGGCTTGTCGCTACCCTTCAAGATTAGACAGTGTGTGTGTTGTATGTATTTATGATCTGTGACCTGTTGCACTTTCCCACACACCATATTCCTATGACCTAGAACAATAGAATGCAAAGTCGAAAATAAGCCTGCAAGGCTTATGATGTGTTCCAGTAGTTTTCAGCATTTTAGAAAGAACTCTTAGTTCATATTTCTTAAGCCGTTGGACTGCTTACCAATGGGAGGACCCCTGGTAGCTGGTGAATACCTTTAATTAGGTTTTGTTCAACTAAGTTCTGTCCTTTCCCAAACAATACCTTTCCTAAATCTTATTTTCCAAATGAAAAAGGATGTACTTTCACTATCTGGGAGTAATTTTGCCTCTTTTTCTAACTTTTAGTCTTCCTATGTCCTATGATTGATTTTTTTTTCTCCCTCAGATTCCCAGAAGAATAATTCCAGTTTTATTTCTACACAGCTCTTATTATCAGAGGAAGGTGGAGGTGGAAGGGTTTTGAAAAAATGGAGAATGGTTTTTTAAGTTAATTTCGATATAAATGGACTTGCCAAATTCAGTTTTAAAATAGATGATCTTAAGAGGACAGCAAATGAGGGTTTATCCTCACCTTTGGGTAAAAATCATTCCATCATCATGGTTAATGGACTATCAGAAGTATCTTTTCACTTAGTAGTGGAAGCAACATGTGAAATGATGGATCTTGTTTAAGTAATATAGCTCTCTTAAGGGAGAAGTGATTTTATTTTTAGCATTTACATAGAATTCTCTTGATCTTATTTTCCCTTAAAACATAGTGCAGTGCAGAATCCAAAATGAGGATTGTTTAAAACCACTTACGTACGCGCACACACACACATACATACACACACACACACACACACACACACCCTTCCATTCATGTATATCCTTTAAAAATAACTTGCATTTACAATAATGGAAGTACTTTTCCATCATGAAGGAAACTTTTTTTTGTCACTTTTAGTCTTTATGCACTTAATGATTGATTTCACTCTATTATTCTAGGTAACTCCTTGAAAGTTTTGCTATTCTCCTTCTTTTTCCCTGAAGCCTAATTAATTCTACCTTAAAGAATTTAACTTAGAACTTTGTCATTTCATAATGTTTATTTCTTCATCTTGTCTCTCCTGTTAAACTGTGAGCTCCTTGAGAAGAGAGACTGTCTTTGCTTCCCTGGAGCTTAGTTCAGAGTCTGGTGAATAGTAGGTACTTAATAAATGCTGATTGACTCCCTCCTGACAGAAACTTCTGCTTTCCCTTTGTTTATGCTACTTACTCAGTGCTGATAATATATTTCACCTTTTCTCCCTGTGCTTTCTTCAGCTTGGCCACTGTGTAAGTACCTTGATTACTCTTATATCAGCTTTTCAGTAGCTCACTTAGTAAACAATATTAGAAAGAAATGCAGCATTTTATGCGTAGCACGCACTTATGCTTTCAATTTACTGGATTCTTTTTTTAAATCGACAAATATTGTAATTTTTAATATACATTTTATATGAAATACATTTCTGTAGATACACACACACACACACACACACACACACACACACACACACACAACATTTTCTGTCAGAGATCCTGGTTTAATAGAGCCTTTAAAAGTCACTTATGGTTCCTGCTGCTATAGCTAGAAATAAGTAGATGGTACTTGGCATTAACATGGATACAAATTGGGTCTTTTCAAAAATATTTCATGTCTTAAATAAATTGTGCTTGCCAGACAAGTAGATATCTGAGGATAATTTTTTTAAATTAATTCAGGCTGTAGTCACTAATGTTTATTTTTTTCCAATTTATTGGAATTATTTTTATAGAATAATTATTATTCTAACCAATGGAAATAAAATTCATTTTCTTTATTTATGCTCTTTACTTATTTTATGTCTAAATTTTTTCTTTTGGTACACAAAACTTCTATATCACATGTTCACATGCTGAATACATGACATTGTCTGTCCAAGGGTCACTGTGAAAAAAAAACTTCAGTCAGCCAGAGAACCACTGAAAAAACCCCCAAGTGAAGTTGAGTAATTCTTGCCCTCCCCTTTACAAACTTAATACAAACTTGATAGAAAACCCTTCACCTTGAGCAAGGGTGAACCTTCCTAGCATGTTGTGTGCTGATTGTATCAGAATGATCTGCTCATTAGAACTACATCTCTTCAAATACTAATGAAAAATCTGATGTGGTTAAAAAAATTAGCTGGCTCTATTTTAAACCCATTTAGCAGAATATTTCTCCTGACTGAAGAGAAATTTTTTAGTAGAGAATGAAAGAAACATATTGAGATTTTCCTGGAATTAGCCAGAATAATCCATCAGACTTACTTCAGGATAAAATTTTAATATTCCAGTGAAAGCCATAGAATGTAGATTTCTACTCGAGTCAAAATTTGACAAAATGAAAAAGACTGCTTTGTTTTTTGATATCTTAAATGCTCCCAATTGGTGGTAAAATCTTTGAGTTCCTTGATGGTGTCACATGCAATAATCCTATAGTGCTTAGCATAAGTCCTTGTATATTAATAAGCACACTCATATTGAACAGGACTTTAAAAGAACACCATCTGTTAATCCTATCAGCCTCACTGCTCCAGTCCCAAGCCCATAGATGAATTAACTACAGCTCAAGAGAGCCTATATGGTTTGTCCAAGGTTTTCTGTGTAGGATGGAACAATTTGCTTCAACGATGATGAAGGTGACTGATGCAGGTGCTGTGGAGTGCTTAGAGCTTAGTCAGACATAGAAGACGCCAAGGTCATTCACTGCAACCTGGGCTGCTGCCAGGCGAAAAAAAGACTGAGGCTGACAGTCCTACTTCACTTGAATCTAATTCATGAACCAGCACAGACTTCACCCTGTGATATCATTGGTTCTCTTAGAAAATAAAGGATAAATAACAGTAGTGCTTAAGGTCTATAAAGTACTTTTCATGCATTCGAAGTTTTATTTTTTGCTTAAAACTCCAAAATACGTCTCTAAATGCCCTTTTCAGTTTTCTGTATATCATGATTCTTCCTATTGTTTAAAAAAAATTGAATAAATGAAATAGAAAGGTATCTTGAACCTACTGAATTTGCCAGTTGTTACTATGTAAAAAGAAAACAGAATAACTTAAGTTAGCTGAGTTTTTCCAGATTTTATTCATATTTTAAAATATATTTTATGTATTTTGTTAAATATTTCCCAATTACATGTAAACATATTTTTTAATATTAATTTTTAAAAATTTTGAATTTCAAACTCTGTCTCTCCCATAAACCCCCCTTCCTGAGAAGGCAAACAATTTGATATCAATTATATATGGAAAGTCATGCAAGACATATTTTCATATCAGTAATGTTGCAGAATAAAACAGTCAAAAAATAAAACAAGAAAAATAAAATTTTAAAAGTATTCCTATTTTTTGGGAAAAAAAGATTCAGTGTTTCTCTTCTGAAAAGAAATTCCATAATGGAAAAAGAATCTTCATGATTTTTACTAAATAAACTATCTTGCTTTTTCATCTCTGTAGCTCACAGAACTTGGATGTACCATTTTATCCTAACATAGCTGAATACATCTATTTCACAGCATTTATATTATATTGTTACAATAAGTTTCGGTGTGAGACTAGCTGCATCTTTTACTTAGTAATTGTTGTTTTTCTTGATTTGGTTTCTTTGATGTTATTTGAATGAGCATCTTTTAAACTACAAACTTCACTATGTCAAGTCAAAATGAAGCTGCCATGAATTGGCAACTACTGCCGTTGTTGGTTGTGGAAATGGGAAAAGACTTGCTTGGATGATGCCTCTTTTTTTTTTTGCTGGCTTGAAAGGCTCGGATTGGGTAAAATGGGAAAGATGGAGAAGGTCTTCAAGGTAATAACTATAACTCATGCTTCTTCCTTGCATAGTACTGTTTCCAGTAAGTTGTGCTGTACATTTTTTTTTGGTTGAAACACTTACTTTTAAGACCTTTACTGCTATCTCAGTCTTTTTCTTATACCTCCAGTAGCTACAGACTTTGCTGACAGATCTGTGTTTGTGTTTGACATGTGTGTGTTCTAGCTGAGATCAGGAGGTGCCCAGGTGTTAGAAGGCTGCATTGCTGAAATCCACAACATCACCAGCCTAGATATTTCAGACAATGGTAAATACAGGAGAAAGGGGGGTTGGGAAATGGAAAAAAGGAAAAAAAAAGGCAGCACAAAATTTTTCTTGAAGTAAGATTAGATTAGAGAAAGAAAACCATATGATCTGAATGAGGAAACTTACTAGGTAGGAATGTCCTTTGCCATCTTGAATTAGGGAATTTTTTTTCAAGTTAGCAAAAAGGTATATTTAAGAAATCAGAACACTGTTTAGCTCCTGCAGAAATAAATATCTGGCCAAATCCACATGATGGGAATGAGATCAAGAGAACATTTTCTTTCCTTTCTTCCTGAGAATTTGAAGCTATCACGTTTACTCTTAGTACAACAGAAATTGTGTTCTCCCCCCCCCCCCCATTACTTTATTAAAGAATTTTAGTATCAACTTTTTGCAAAAGAGAAAACCTTCCTACACCAACAATGAGTAGGCTGGTTATCCTAGTGAGTGTAAGGGATTAAGCTGCTGCTTTCCTCTCAGCCCCCTTCCCATTTCCTGCTGACTAAGTGTATAAATAGCCAGTCATGACAGAGATTTGGATGAGTCATTGTAGAGAATGTGGTTATCCCTGTGAAGTAATAGGAAGTGAAAGGAGACTAAAAAGAACTCTGAGAATGAATGGTTAAGAATCCACAGGGCTCTCATATTAGTGTGCAGATTTGCCCATCTGAAAGTAACCTTCCTTCTGTTCCATCTATGTTTTGATTCTGTATTTATCCTGTTTCCTCATAGGATTGGAATCTGACCTCTCTACACTGATAGTATGGCTTAGTAAGAACAGATCAATACAACACCTGGCACTGGGCAAAAATTTCAATAATATGAAATCCAAGTAAGAGTATTTTCGTTTTTTCAAAATTAATTAAATCAATTAAAGCAACCAACCTCAATAAAGCTATTGATGTGATTGAATTGTCTCCATTTTTAAAATCCTTTAGAAATCTTACACCTGTTTTGGATAACTTAGTACAGATGATTCAAGATGAAGAATCAGTGAGTATTGTTTTTCAAACCTTTATGTTAATATTTGTGGCTTTATTCTCCTTGCAGACTCTTTTTAGTGAGTTAATGTCTGTATGCTTTCAAATACATCTAATCATACAGGTAAATCTGCCCTCAGTGTATACTTCAGAAAACATGACACACATTTATAGACAGAGGTTATAATGTGTTAGTAAGATTAACTACACTGGCAATTCACTTGCTCTTTTGTGTATACACCTAATTCATTGTTATTACTGCAAGGTTATCTTTGCACTTCAAAAGGTCAGTGAATTTTGACTCAAACTCATTTCTGCATTAACCTTATTTCTCTAAGGTCAAATGACAACTCTAGACTCAGTTTTTGTGCCTTGTGCAAAAAGGTGGCTTTGTGACCTTAGCTCTTGCTGGGAAACATCAAATTACTCATTTGAATTTCATTTAGTGTTGCAGAATTACAAGAAGCATAAAAAGCCAGCCACATTTTCCTGAGAGTTTGTAATCATACTTTGTGTACCCTACCTACTCATCCTCTTTTGGTTGGAGATACTTTCTCCCTCTGGAGAAAATGATGAAATTTTAAGTATCTTCACATGATTTTCTTATGTTTTGAACATTGGGGGAAAAAAAAGTTACCTTATGCTATGTTAGGGGTAGGTAGGATTGGAGAGGCATAAGGAAAGCTTTCCTATTCATTCTTTTAATTTGGTTACTAGCATTTGACCCCTTAACTGTATTTTGGTCCTTTTAAATTTGATCCCTTCCTCACCATAGTTTGCATCTGAAAAATGAATATAACTTTATATATAAGTATCATTTTATTTTATTTTCTATATTATATATGCTTTTATTATGTAATTTTATTTATAGGTATTATATATTGTATATAAATATTAAATAAATATATAAATTTCTATATAATTATCTTTTTATTTTATTATCTAAACTCTGTGTATGTTTGTGCACACATGAAGTGGAATGAGGGGGGGTTAGCAACTATTCATTGATACCTTTTTTTAAAAATTTTTATAGCAAGTTTTAAAGTCCATGTCTGTGATTTCCAATATTAATCAGTCTATATTTTAAATGGATCTTACTTGTGTTCTCTGACTAGCACCACACAGAGTAATAGTATTCCTTGTTATGCTAGGAAAGGAAATTCCATCTGACATCCTTCCCAAGTTGCACTCTGGTTCAAAATGTAAGATCATTCAGAAGTTAGCCAGAAATATGCCTGCAATATCATCTAATAAGATTTCTTAAGAGCCTCTCAAAATTGCTAAGGAAACTAGTAGGAAGTAGAAGGGACATACAGAATACTGGAGATTAGAATATTTCCTGACTTTCTCTGTGCACCTAGTACTTTCTCTCTTACTGTTGTCAACATACCTCAGCCTCTTGTATGACTCCAAGCTTGAAAATGTGGGAGGCTTCCTGTGTGAGAAAAAAATCACACAGGATTTCTTCTGTCGTCCAAGCTCCTGAATACAACTTCCTTTATATTGGGCTTATGCTAATCTAATTTTCAAACTGTAGGTTAGGGATGGACTTCATTTATTATTTAATGAATTAAAAAATGCTTTAGTTTATCCTGATGCTCATAAAATACCTACCTTGTTCCTAATAACATGCCCTGTTATTGAAGCTAGAGGTAGCCTTGGCAATTAAGTTGTCTATTCTAGCATTCTAGCTTCTTGCCCTTCAATTTTATTCATATAATTTAGCCTTATGATAATTACGTTTCCTTTTTTCTTGACTAATATTTAAGTGATTTTAGGATCCTGAGTTATTTGAACCTGCCACAGTTTTTTTTGTGGTTTGGGAAGCTAATCCTATAAGGCAGTATTTAATATCTATTCTGAAATATTTGTTAAACTGTACATTTAACATTTTACAAAAGAATAGGTAATATAGTCTTAGGTTTTATTTAATTTTTATTCCATTAGAAGCCTTAAAAAAATCTGTTTCTCTAATTCTAAAGGTTCCCTTTACAACTAGCTGAAATGTATCCTGATAGTTTTAGAAATTCGTTGAAAGCATTCTTGGAGAGAATGCAGGTATGGTATTTAAAACAGAACTATGTCGTGTTAAAGCATACACAGCCTTGTTACTAGTAGCACCCTATAATTAAAAGATTTTTTTTTTACTTTCATGTCATTGAAAAGTGGGTGACTTGTAAGAAAAGCAATTAGCATATTGCTTTTTTTCTACTACTGAATCCATAATGAGTAGAATGCTTAAAACAATCAGTACGTGCATCTTATTACTACAAAAATGCAACCAGCAAGAAAATCTAGATTCGTTTGATGGAGTTGTTGTTTTTAAGTAGTTTTAAATATACATGAGCACTTCATTTGCATTGTACATGGGAATGTTGTTTTTAAAAGAGGATTCCTTTGTTAGTCCATGAAACATTTTATTACCCTAATATCATAGTGTTAGTTTCAGTTGAAAATTTGATTGCAGTGAATTGGGGTCCTTAGCCCATATTTTTCTGTACCTGTGGTTGTAATACTCCCAAGTATAGAGCCACAGGGTTAAATTAAGAAGTAAGAGGTGAAAGGAAAAGATATAAAAATAGTACTTTTGTTAAGAGGCACTTAAATTTTAAAAATTATATTGTCCTCGGTGGACTTGAGTGTGCCTTTCCTAGAAACACTTTCAGGGATTTAAATCCTGAATTTTAAAATGATGTATGTTAAGAGAAGCAATAATAAAAATTTGGAATAGTAGAATTATGTAGTAAGCTTCTATTGTTTTTTAAAGATGACCCAGAAATATGTATGTGATTCAGACATTTTTGTTTGAATTAATGACCTTATCTAGTATTTTGTTAACTAATATGTATTTGATTCTGAATACAGAATAAGAATTATCACTAGCCTGGCTATAATATTGGTGGTTTTCTAGTATTCAAAAAAATTGTAATGTTTCCTTTTTTGGGGGGAGGAGGCTCATTGAAATGAGATTTTGGGTATGATAAGAGATGTGATTATTGTTTTTTATTAAGAAAATTGAAGTGCATTTGTTTTCATTTAAACACTCAGTTATATTCTTCAGACTGAAATATTTTGGGGGTGATATTTTTTCTCCTTTATTTGAGCATACCTTGTGAATGAAATTTTGAAGCATTCAGTCCCACTAAACTCATAATTGTTTTAAACATATGTGATGGCTAATACATCTTATATGGAATTGGTTATATTAAGACTGAGCATTGCATTGAAATTTCCCTTCTATGAAAAAATGTCTCATAATTACATAAAATAATATTACTCTTTGTAGTCACATTGATTGATGTAGATTGATGAGGTTGATGTAGAAAATTATTATAAAATTCAGAGAATTCACCGAGTTACCTAATACCTATCCTGTAAAATATACTGCTACTCAGTAAGAGCTGAGCTCCCAAATGCATATATACCTACCTACTTCATGGCAAAGTGTTTCTTAGAAACAGAATGGATGGTGATCTTCAGGACTTTTGCCAGAATATTTTATTTCCACAGTTGGCTTCTTTGATAAGAGAAATGTGCTTCCTCTCACAAGCATCATACGTCTAAGGAGTTAGATTTTAGTCTTGGGCTGACCCTAGGACCTCTCTGTATTTGTGGGAACCTGCAGCACCTCAACTAAAATAAACTCTCAGGCTGTCTTTATCTCTCAAGTGGGGTGTGGCAATGTGTACTGAAGAAGGCTTCAATTTGACTCTAGGAAGAAACCTGGTTGTGTACCTCTTTTATTAGTTAGGGTACTAGAGTACTTTTGATAGCTGGATGGCATGGTGGATAGAGCACTGGGCCTGGAGTCAGGAAAACACATCTTCACAAGTTAAAATCTGGCCTCAGATACTTCCTAGCTGTGTGACCCTGGGCAAGTCACTTAACCCTGCTTGCCTCAGTTTCCTCATCTATAAAATAAGCTGGAGAAGACAATAGCAAAACACTCCATTGCCAAGAAAACCCCAAAATGGGCTCATGAATAGTCAGACATGACTGCAAATGACTGAACCAAACAAAAGAAAAAAATTACAGTACTTAGGTGCTCTTTAGTATTGCTTCATTGTAACCCTACTACTAGCTAGGTGGATAGAATGCTTGGCCTAGAGTCAGGGAGACCTGGGTTTAAATTCAGCCTCAAACACATTATACTGTGTGACTCTAGGCAGGCCACTTAACCTCTGTCTGCCTCAATATCCTCTTATGTAAAATGGAGATATTAATAGCATCCACTTCTAGCATTGTAAGGATCAAATGAAATATTACATGTAAAGTGCTTTGTAAACCTTTGTAAACATGCTATATAGATTCTAACTGTTACTATTCATTTGAAGCCTAGACATCTAAAATCTATTTGCACGGTGGTTATATTGCATGCTAAACAACAAGTTATATTTTGGGGCCAAGCTGTCAATAGTAGCAGTAATGTACTTTAAGGTTTGCAAAGTATTCTATGTATATTCTCAGTTGATTTTCAGGACATTTCCTGTGTGCTAGGTATTGCTAATTATTTCCATTTTACAGTTAAAGTCCCAGGTTCAGAGAGCTTAAATAACTTGTACAGGCTTACTCAGCTGGTAAGTGTCTCTGCTAAGGCAAGATTTAAACCTGAAACTTCCTAATTTCAAGTCCATAGTTCTGTCTGTTGTGCTTTTTTGCCTTTCTTGATTTATTGGGGAGTGGAGAAAGTCTAGGGCTCCTCTTTCTGACATATGGAAAGAGTTTCGGCATGGGACTCATGTGAAATAGGCCATTAGTTTGGTTTGGTTTTTTTTTTTTTGGTAGAATGTCTTCATATTGAGACATTTTTTTTTTATAAGAGCAACAAATTCTTTTGGTTCTTAGGCAATTGGAACTATAGTCGGTGACTTCAAAGAATGTTAGTTGACTGTTGCTTAACTGGACAATAATTGACCTTATTTCAAGACAATTTTTCTGTACATTTACAAAGAAATTTTCCAATTCAACCCAAATTATTGTTTTCATCCATTTTTCTGTTTTTATGACAGGAATTAAATAAACCTACAAATGTGCTTCATAATCAGATCATAAGATTCAGAAATTTAGGATTTCGTTTTATTTCTGTTCATTTGCTCTCCAGAGGTTTTATCTTATATAAGAACCAAGATAGAAACTAAGAAAGAAGCATAGCTTTGGGGGCCATTAGAAAACTTATCCACTGGTTTGTCTTTTTTATAGGATTGTCCCTTATGACTACTCCACAAAGATTCTTTCCTTACATATACCAGTGACTAGCATGTTAATAGTCCTACCATTCTCTAATCCCATAGTACTCTGAGGGTTGGACTTGGCGTCAGGAAGATCTTACCTCAGAAACCTAGTAGCCCTGTGCCCTTGGGCACTATCCCTTAGCCTCAGTTTCCCCATTTGTTACATAGGCATAATAATAGCAACTCTTACAGGGCTGTAATGAGGTTAAATTAGTATTTGTAATGTACTCTTTGCAAACTTTAAAGCTCTATGTAAATGCTAGCTATTATTAGTATCATTCATTATTGGTAAATTAGAAGAGATGAGACTGGCTTATTATTATATTTTGATCCTGACTGTATTGGTTTGTGTATTCTCTCCATGCTTTTCTGTCCTCTACAATCCCTGCCTATGTTTTATCATAAATCTCCCATGTAGGATCTACCAACTATGCTGGAGACACCTTTTTTCTCGAAGTATTTTGAGGGAACTAGTGGAACGCTCAAGTTGCCCGTCTTCTCTGTTTGATTCCCAACATATGACTGATCCCCATTCATTTCTTATCATAGTTATTTTTTTTCTAATTTTTCATATTTTTCATTTATTTACTGTTTCATTATAAGCAACATGGAATGCTTCTATAACTAAGTCAATTTGATTTGTAACTATTTATATTTTGATTATTCAAGTTCAATGAATGAAGTCTAATCATTTGTATTCATTCTGTCTTAGTTCTTCTTAGAATTTTGATGGTTCTTTATCCACATTTGCTTTTTTCCTCTTATGGCTGTATATGGAACTATGCCATTACTTAACATACTGTAATTTATTTATCCATTCCCTTATTATTGGACATTTAGGTTGTTTCCAGTTTTATGTGACTATATATTATTGCTGTTAGGAAATCTTTGCAGAGAGAGCTCTTTTTTTGTTACTTTTGCTAACATTTTCAGGGCATCTTTCCAACAGTGGAATTGTTGGGTCAAAGGCTATATTTATTTCTATAACTTTGTACTGTGTACTGCTGGAAAAAAAAATTCTGCAAGTTTGAAATTCCATCAGCAATGAATGACTGGACCTGTTCTTACATAGCTCTGTCAACACTAAGATTCATAACTCTTAATTATTTTTGACTAGTTGACAAGTGTGGGGTGTTATTCCACAGTTGTCTTCATTTGAGTTTCTCTTCAGTTTTAGTAAAGGTTAACATTTTTAGTTGTATTAACAATTTACATTTTCTCTTTTCTGTCAGACATTTTAAATGATATCTTTTGCTCCATTGTTTTTACCCAAATCATTTTTTGTCATGCATGTTCATCCTAAATATTTTGGTTGACTGGCATGAGGAATTAAACAACAAGGCTTAACCAAGAGTCATTCCAAGTCCAGGACTGAATTTCGTTTATTGCTGCCATTTTCTTCACAGGACTGAAGAAGATTCATCTCAAAAGTTAATCGATTCTCTGATAAATTAATTTGATATGGCTTACTGAAGGTGATTACATACCTGATGGCATTGCTGTGGCTTGTCTTTATTGTTCAATCTACAGCCTTTGCAGTCCTTATCCCTTGCAGACTCCAAACTCAAAACAGAGGTGACCATCATCATCAATGCTCTGGGCAGCAACACCTCTCTGACCAAAGTGGACATCAGTGGGAATGGAATGGGGGACATGGGAGCAAAGATGTTGGCAAAAGCCCTGCAGATCAACACTAAGCTCAGGTATGGAAGGAAAGAAAAGTTGTGTCCTGAGGAGGATACTCCTCTGAAGGGAATGGTGGGATGACTAAAATCAACATTTGTCATCTATGCTTCCCCACTGGGGTGCAGGTTACTCTGTTCAGGTGATGGTAGAGTTCCATTGGTCATTTGGCAAAATCCACACATTTCCTGCTGTTAGAGGTGAGCTTCACACCAATTCCCTTCTTAGTTCAGGGTCAGTGTTGAGACAAAAGGAAGTACTCCTAAGTCATTGAACAAAATGAAGTTTACTGTGCCCTAAGACAGCAAGGAAATGAACAAGGATACAGCTTCTCTGGTCATGATTGCTATCGTCATCATCAGAAAGCATAGCTGGTCAGTTGGGCAGGATACCAAGTCAGAATACATGACTGAGCGGTCTTCAACAAAACAAAAACTTGGAGGAACCCTGACATTGAATTTTTAAAAATAAATATTAACAAATTAATTGTTTTGCCCAACAGAGAACAAATAATTTCTATCTCTTGGGATTATTCACCAAATATAATGAGTCCTAATATAATGGGCAACATGTCCATTTTATAAAATAAAGTTATATGTTCGTTCCCTAGAACAGATGGTGTCTCAACATCTGAGAGTTTACTTTGTCTATTAGATTTTTTTTGTTTTTTTAACATATTTTCTGGATAGCTTTGGAATCATTCAAAAGGTACACGATAGAAAGAAGATCTGTATTTTGGGGATATTAGACATTTTGTTATCTAGAGTTTTCTTATCTGCAGAAATCCAAATACTATTTTTGTTTACTGTTGCTGTGCCTATTAATTAGCATGGTGATGCTTTTATGTCATATGATCTTTTTTCTTTTCTACATCTATATATATTCTCTTCATAGATAGGATACTATAGAAGAAAAGCCTACATTCTTTCTCAACTTTTCCTGTTCATATGTAAGGTTGGCATCAGTCTTATGTCTCATGATGTCACTGTCCAAGAACTTTAGTCTAGAGGGCATTTGGGTTTGATAGATAAGTCTTCTCTCCCTCAAGTGCTTATGACTGTTTTCATGATTTGCTTTTTCAATCAGGACTGTCATCTGGGACAAGAATAATATCACCGCACAAGGTTTCCAGGATATAGCAGTTGCTATGGAGAAGTAAGTTTTTTGATAGAATATTTTTCCAGAAAAAATGAAAAGTTTCCATTTGGGGGTAAAAGAATAACCATGCAAAGTACCCTTATTTTTCCTTGATAGCAATCAATATTTTCCTTTATATTAAAGAGAGAAAATTAGGCTTGGGAATCAGATCTGGGTCCGAGTCTCATCTCAGGAACTTGATAGCCATATGACTTTGAACAAGTCACTCAAGCTCAATTTCCCAGTCTAAACTGCCTGCCTTCCCTATCTATCCGGACATACTGATGTAGCCACCAGGTTAAATCATGTATGTGAAAGTACTAGGGAGGCTAGAAATCATTTTTTAAAGGTAAGACAGCTGATAGTGCTGTGATAAGTTAGAGTACTGAGATTGGAATCAGGAAGATTTGAATTCAGATCCAACCTCTGAAACTTACTAACTGTGTGACCCTGGGAAAGTCGCTTAACGTCTCTGTCTGCCTCAGTCTCCTCAACTGCAAAGTTAGGATCATAGTAGTACCTACCCTCCAGGGTTGTCATAAGGATCAAAGAAGATAATATTTGTAAAATGGCACCTAATAGGTGCTTAATAAATGCTTATTTTTTCTCTCATTCCCATAATTGAGAATGTAAGGTATTTTTTGGAATGTAAAAAATCATTGGAGAATAATTTAGTCTCACAGTTCTTTCATCTTCCCAATAACTTGCATGTAATATATCCTAGTCATATTATTAGAAACCACCCCCTCATTTGGAGCACTCTTTTTCTCTTCTTTTTCTTTTTTAGGATGATATTTCAAAAGTGTATGTATATTAGTGTATATTCAGGTTGGGAGTTGAATTATGTGACCTCTAAAATCCAATCTCATTTTATGATTCTAACTCATTCATAATATTAGATGCTAAGGTAATACACATGATGTGGCATTTCAAGTCACAATAATAGTCTCAAATGTTATTCTTGACTGGTTTCTTCTTGGAGAAAACTATTTGGATCATTTCGGAAACCTTAATGTGGAATTTTGTATTGAACTGGAAGGGGGAACAAATCAAAATGAAATCGAGATATTATGGGCCTGGACCTGGTGTTAATTTACTTTACTCTTTTCAGAGAAAAGAAAAGTATTATACTTTACTTTGCAGGCATCAGTTTACCAGAAACAATTTTAAAAATTAATTTAATTTTATTCTTATTTGAAGGATTACTTGCTTAGAGAAAAAAATGTTTGAACTGTTGTTGTCCCCTATGCCCTTGGGTATTTTTACCCCAAGACAACCTGAGATAACGTGTAGGAACTTTGAACAAAAAAAAAATTGTCATAATATATTGAAATACAGTTTGGGTTAAACATTCTATAACAATGGTCACAACTCAATTACTTCTTTTTCCACACTCTCAAATGTTATCCTTGGGTAATCAATGAGACTTCTTCCCTTTTATTAATAGAGAGGCAGCCAAGTATTATGATGGTTAGAGTGAGTAAGCTGTCTGCTATCAAGCATCAGATAGTTGCTCATTGTGTAACTCTGGACAAGTCCCTTTACCCCCATATGGCTCAAGTTTCCTCAACTGTGAAATAGCACCTGCCTCCCAGAGTTATTGTGAGGATCAAAGGAGGTAATTTTCATAAAGTACTTAGCACATTGCTAGGCATATAGTAGGTGCTTAATAAATGCTTTTCCCTTTTCCCTCATTGAAGATTATGTTGCAGCATATTTCCAGTGGTGGCCTAGCCACAAAAAAGTGAGACAGAGGAATACAGTAGTGTTAAGGGATATTATCAAGGTTATATATATGTGGAAAAGGAAGTCAAATAGACATGTATGAAGAATACAGGGGCAGCTCGGTGGAACAGTGGCTAGAGCACTGACCCTGCAGTCAGGAGGACCTGAGTTCAGATGTGGTCTCAGACACTCACTAACTCTGTGACCCTAGGCAAGCCACTTAACCCCATTGCTTCCCTGTACTGCCCCCTCCACCTAAAAAAGAAAGAATATATGTAAACAGATTGCTAAGTATTATGCAAGTACCCACAAAATATATATTTTTTTAATCCTAGAGTCCAGCCTCCAGCGCACTGGATAAATCCTTTATAGAGTGTCAGTGGGAGAAAATGGGCAAGAACTGAACAGAATGAGGGTGAGGAAGTGTAGGGACAGGTGGCTATCTCTCTCAGTCGAGGGGGTTCCCACCTCAGTGAGATCAAGGATTCACTGAAGCATTTAAGAAAACATATCATTTTAGTTGCAGCAATGCTGAACCTAGTACACAGTCAACAGCTAAACATCTTGGTTCATCTTTTACATTCCTCTGGTGTCAGCGTACTCCTCGGTCGTTATTTCCTGAGAGCTTCCATTAGCTATAGGATCATAACTCAGTTAAGAAACATTTATTAAGCACCTACTTAGTGCTTAGTGGTAGGCATGCAAAGATAAGAGTGAGATTGCCTGGCATTCAAATAGGAGAGACTGTGTGTGTGTGTGTGTGTGTGTGTGTGTGTGTGTGTGTGTGTGTGTACAGCAGCTAGATGGTGCAGGGCCTAGAGTAAGGAAGACTCAACCGCATTAGTTCAAATCTGGCCTCAGACACTTCCTAGGTAGGTGCCCTTGGGCACGTCACTTAATCCAACTTGCCTCAATTTCCTCATCTATTGGAAAAGGAAATGCACTCCAGTATCTTTGCCAAGAAAACCTCAAAATGTGCTCCCAGAGTCAAACATGATTGAAAAATGACTGAACTGAGCCAAATGTATATATATGCACATATGGACATCATATATGTGTGTATGTATATATCTAGTGTGTACACACACACATACAATAGAAGAGTAGCCAGCTATAGGAACCCTGGTTTCCTTCAAGACTCAGCTCAAGCTCTACCTTCTGTATGAAACCTTTCCTAATCCTTAGCTGCTAATACATTACTTTTGAAATCTACTTTATACTCATTTTTGTAGATTATGTATATACATTATTATAGATGTGTGTTCACATGTGAGTATATGCATTATCTTTATAAAAGGTGCAGCATGGTTTTGAGAAATAACATACTAGCAGCTGGCAATTAGGAAAAAGTTTCACATAGAAGGTAGAGCTTGAGCTGGGTCTTGAAGGAAACCAAGGATTCTATATCTACCCTTATTACAAAGTGCCAAATCACAATCATTTGCACTTGGACATGACTGTTTTATGGATCCTTGAAATGCATCTATTATCTTGATTTCATTGTAAAGGATAAGCTCTTTGTGGTCATACAAAGCCTAATATATTCATGCACCAAACTCTTCAGTCAGTCACAGGGCATTCTGGCATCATGATATAAAAAATATATTTTAACCTTTTATTGGTATATGTATACCCTCCTTTGATAAGAAATTAAAAACTCCTCTGTGCCTTAATAGAAAATAATCATGAATTGCTCTGGTTGGCAAAAAAAAAAATATGTATCATGAGTTAATGGCCAACCTTCTGGTCAGGTGCCCATCCATTTGTAGCTAGTCTACTTCTTGGGCGACAGACACTCAATCTATTACTGGGCCTGTTTCAGAAATCTTTCCAGCTTTGTAGAATCTGCCAGTGTTTAGATGCTAACATTTGCTGATGTCATTTGTTTTAAACCCACTTTGCTGGTATGTAAAAATTTGGGTGTGGGAGAAGAAAGTCACAAAGATTTTAAAATAGACACATTATCTCCTAGTTATGGTTGGTTGACTCCTTTACACTAAAAAAAGGCATTTTGCTGAAACAAAAAATTGAAAACTTTATAAATGAAATTGATTAATTTTTTCTTTCTTTACCTATTTTTTTATTAAATCATACCAACATTGAGATTACAACAGCATTTTTATCTGCAGTGCTCCTTAATACCTGTTATATCAAAATAATGACATAACATGATGGTGTTAAATTATCTAATGTGGTTTCTCAGTAAGTATCTATGTTTAGGAGTTAGCTGCTAGTATATTATTCTAATAGAACTTATTTAAGTGTGATAAAGGGGATCTACTGAGACCCACTTTCTCTTTGAAGTCTTTTCGTAAAATGAATTTAGCTGGTAAATGGTATTAATGAACAAGGAATTATTATAGTAGCAAATAAATTCACAGAATGAGATATTGTTCCTGAGGTGAGAGTTATAGGAAAATATCCTATCTAATAAGAGATCACATGGCAAATAGTTATGGGAGAAGAAAGTACAACAACCACATTTCTTGCCCCAACTCTTCTCATTGACCCAAGTAATCAAGATAGAGTTATATATGAGTACACTATATTACTGTGTCCAGTATCTGTTTCGAAGGAGGAATATCTTCTATAGCAAGTCAGCAAACACTAGTGTTTGAATTAGTCACGATGCCTTCCTACATCTTTTAAGGGGAGTGTGCCTAAATGGCTTGCCTAAATTGACTGACTGCCTGTTGTTAGACCATCCTGCTTTCTCATGTCTCTGAACACAACAATACATGAATGAATTTTGCCTCCTTCTTTTAAGTTCTTTCTAAAAATATCTTTACATTTTTCTCTCCTCTAAGCACATTAAAATATAGCCTTTACAGCTAACCAACTCCACCTACATCATTTGAACAATCGGAATCAAAGTACAAAGCCATCAGCATTAGCACTCATGGATTGGGGGTAATTGTCTACTACTGAAACCAGTGGCTAGCATGATGCCATACCGAAAGAAGTCATTGAAACAGAAAGTGATGAACTATACTGGATGCAAGTTCCCAGTGATCTTTAAAAGATAGTTTGTCTTGGACTTTTTGTTTAAGCAATTTTATTTTTTCGCTGACTAGAATTATAGGATTTTTGGAACTAGAAGAAGAAAACTTAGAATCATCTCATTCTACCTACTTTTTCTCCCAAATGAGAAAAATGAAACCTAGTTAGGTAGAATGACTTGTCCAATCCAATAACACGTTGCTTATCAGTGACAGAATTGTTTTAGGTCTTTTGATCCTTAGTGCAGAATTCTGTCCACTATGCTACTGCCTTTCTGGTCACTTTCTTTTTCATCTGGTTACTTCATGGTTTACAAGTTTGAAACTTGATTTTGACTCAATATTGCAATGGTAAATCCCAACAAATTCAGAATTTCGTTTAGGAATAGTGACTGAAAATCAACTAGGAATGTCCTTTAGGCTTCAGTTGGCTATTCCAAATTTTGGAACTGTATTCCCAACCTGAAAATTCTATTTATATGATATATGGAACACAAACTTGGAAAGAGTATATTGATTTTTGTAAAGACATGTGAACAACTTACAGCTATTAGTAACATCCAAAAATGATATTGCATGAGTGTCTGTTAGAAAATGTTTATCCTTGATCCAAGTGCCTGAAGTAAATTTGCAGCCTGTAGCATTTTTGTTCATTATCCTTTCTAACAAATATCATTATTTAAAAGCAGTTGGTTCATTATTATGCTAGAAAACTATCTTGTGATAATATATTTGCCCTCTCACTTTTAGGAATTATACTTTGAGATTTATGCCCATTCCCATGTATGATGCTTCCCAAGCACTTAAGACAAACCCTGAAAAAACAGAGGAGGCGCTACAGAAGGTATTGTATAAATGGTTCATTCCTGGAAAAAGAATGAATGAAAGCAATTATAATAGTACCTCACATTTACCTCACACATTAGAGCTTACAGAATACTTGGTGTGGTTTTTAGAGGCAATCAATGTCATTGCTATTTCACAGATGAGAAATGAAGCGCAGAAAAGGTAAGTGTCTTTCCCAGCATCATATATTTTGGGAATGAGAACTCAAGACACAGGTCTTCTGACAGTAAATTCATGACATAAGAGTGTTATGTCTGTATTTCTTCTTGGCCACCGCAATCACGAAGACCTTGCCAAAGGAACACTACTGTAGTCATCAAGAATGAAATTTTAGCGTATCATTTGAATTTCAGTGAAGTAATGGTAACCGAAGAAAGCAAAGTCAGAGATAAAAACTTCAGCCTTTTAATGTCTCCAACTTCCTAGAAATAGTGTGTGATTATGAAGTTGAATGCACTTGTAGGTGAATCATTTCATCCATGTGAGTCCCTTAGGAGTTAAAATTTGTTTTTTAGCATTTATTAATAAATATTCCATAGCCTATAACCCTAAGAATTTCTTAGTGTTAAGCTTTTAACAATAAATGTTTTTAATTACTAAGTACCTACTCTGCTCAGAGTACTGCTAAGGGAAGCAAAGTTAGGTAGACCTTGGCTCCTGCCTTCTTGTGTCTTGGAGCCTAGTAGAAGGGATATAACCCCGGGACAAATTACCATATGCTAATTATTGCAGGATAAATACCAATAGAAAGTTACAAATCCATCTTCAAGCAATTATTATCCAAAGTCAGAGGAGGAAAAGATCATTTTATGTTGGGAGAATTGGGGAATTATATGCTCATATAGAGTTTGCCTTTGGTTTGATGGGCTATCCTCAGCCAGTTGGAGAAATGTGAATATTTTGTACTTTCACAAAAATTATTTAATTGTTTAATAGAAACAATAACAATATGATCTTGTTTCCCACATTTACCAACTTTAAAACAATAATAACAGAAATTTGTTTGCTTTATATTCAGGGAGCATTTAGCTTGTCGATTCTTGGTATGCCAGCCATACTACTCAGGGACCCCCTCCAAATCCCCAATCTCTGCCCCTTTCTACCCTTGCTTTTCAAAATGTGAAGCAATTAGCGTAAGGCTCAACAGTAACTACAGGGAAGGGTCCTATCTTGCACTCAAGGCTACATGAGGGGTATGATCCTGTGCATTTTCCTTTAATACAGAACCTCCAGCAAAGCTCCCTGTTCTCAAAAGCTAGGGTATTTGGATGTGCTGTCACTGATGTTATACAAGGTAATTTAAGGGCTTGACATGGAAGCATGCTATGCCTTTCTCCAGTGTGGTGATGTTTAAAAAGTTTGAGAGACATAGTTTCTGGGTTATTAATATTTTATTAATAATGCTAGGATTTTGCCAATGAAATGGATGTGTATCACCCTTAAATGCCAAAGACAAATCCCAGTGGTGGTCTCGGGGGAAGAGTTCCTGAGGGTGGCAGTCAACCCTGATTGGTTAAAAAGTAATGAGAAAAATGAATATTATAATGAGAGGTGGACCTATTCTAATGAAGGGCTGGGGGAATGTAACTTTGATCATGTCATTTACTTCCAAATCACCCCCATCTAGACAGAAGAGTTATACGCCCCCACCTAAGCCTGAGCAGAAGACAGTGGGCCAGAGTTTCACCTTAAATTAAATTTCTTGCAAGTTAGAGTGGGATATCAATACCCAGATTTCTGCCATCATGAGTCCTATCCTTCATAGACTGAACCTTGAAATGAAGACTTTAGAGAAAGATTTATTATTAATTATGACTAATAATTATTAATAAACATTTCTCTCAGTACTGATCCCTTTGATGATGGTGTGTATATAATGTCAAAGCCATTTGAAAAGGATTATCTTTCTTTCCTTCAAACTTTACCCTTGAGCAATCTCCCCAAGAGGAACTTTATATTTTTGCATTCTAGATAATTCCTGCCCTGCCTAGTCTCAAAAACAGTACTCTTTCTGTGATGGGACTATAAACTTGTCAGTGTACTCTTAGGAGACACCCCATTTTTCAGAGCTGAGGTCCAGCAAGCAACCAGTGTCCTGAGCTTGGCACAGCAACAATCCTTTGCACTCACTCTCTGGATGAACTCAATCACAGCAAAATCCCACAGTTGTTTCATACCAGTAGCAGGTGTTCTCAGACCTCACAGGTCACCTGTGTTCTGGTCATGTGGCCCTCCTCTGAATCAAACTCATCTCATTGTGGCTGTTACCCTCCATTGTCAAGGTTACAGATCACAGTGTAGCCACTAGCATATATATGGAGATTTTCCCACACGGGAGCAGATCCTTGACCAGGGGCAGTCTCTGGCACATGTGTCTAGTTCTCCTTCTTGCTTGCAAGTCATTTCCCTTGCTATAGAAAATAAACTTCTGTCTTAATCTCTGTGTAACTGTTCTTACCTGCTCTGTCTCTTTGACTCCAACCTTTACAGGCCAAGAGGTTTGGTCCAGTTGGCAAACTCAAGCTGCCTTTGGGAAAGTTATAAGACTTCAGCATCAAGAGCAATAAGTGTAGCCTTCCGAATGAATGAGCTGGACCCTAGTTATTCTTAGAAGCAGAACAGTTAACCTAAGGAAAGGCGCTGAGCCTATTTTCTACTTTGTGCTTGTGCTTAAATGTTTTAGTGTGAGGATCTTTCAGAAGCAAACATTTTCTATTTCTACTAATATGACCTTGGAAAGATAAGACTTATCATTGGAGCATTAAGAGAACCATAATGTAGTATAATGCTATGGCATTAATGTGTCACTTTAATGGTTTTTAATTTCCTTCTTTTGTAGACCTTGGGATTTTTATGATTTTTTCATGTCTAGTTAGTGACAAGCTACTTTTTGTCCATCTTTCAAGTTTCCAGGGACTATGCTAATTATCATCTTCATTTTAATTGTAACTAGTTGATATTAAGTAGTCATTTTAGCATATGGAAAACTAAAATGAAAATCATAAAAACTCCCAGTTATTACAGGTTCTAAATATGGAAATAGCAGCAAATTAGAAGATAAAAATGGTTAAATGATTTAAAAATCAGATAGCGCAACTTGTCCATCTAGGTAAAACTTCCCAAAACATTCATCAGTATCAATCAATTTCAATTATCTACTGGAAAAAATTTTCTTTGAGTGGACTATTGAAGATACATGATTAGTATTCCAATGACTTAATTTAATCTACTTGATGGGGTTTATTAAAGGTCTCTTCTCATATTATGGGAGGTTGTCTATGAAGGAAAATACAAATGTCTACACCACTCCAAAATTGTGTATTTCTCACAAAAATACATTCCCTCATTAGCTATTATTTCAGCTGAAAACTATATTAATGTTACAAGGGAAAATTAAGATTTATTACAAAGAAATTGGGGTTTGTCCAGTTTTTATGAATGTATCCCAGCATCCATGGATCTTGCAAGAGGCCCTGTGATATACTTCTTAGAGTGCCGGACTTGAAGTCAGTAGGACTCAGGCCCAAATCTCATCTCTGACTCTTAGTGGCAGGTATGACCAGAGGTAGGTTCCTTTTAGCCTTATCTGTAAAATGCTATAGTAGTAGCTAGCTCGTAGGATTATTGTGAGTCTCAGATATGATGAGTGTCAAGTGCTTTCAAAATTTTAAATCTCTGTACAAATGTCACTGTTTATCACTATTACCATTTAATTGTCCCTCTAATTACATAATGGCTTTGATTCCACAATTTCCCCCTAGAAAAATGCTTGCCAGATGCTGATGGTGCTGCCTTTGAGTTGCACCGCAGAATGTAATAGAATTTTTTCATTTTAGTTTTTTCTGGCACTTTGGTAGTTCCACGTATGAAACTTTGCTTGTGTGTTTGTGAGCATATGGGGAGAAGAGACGAGAATCAGTATGCAAGCGATTGAACGTTGACTTTTACTTGTCAGATACTGAATCTTATAAAAGAGAGACTTCATGTCTTCTCAGGTTAAGTGGTTTACTAAATAGTTATAAACCATTATAATAGTTTTTCCCTTCTGTTGTTGAGTCATGACATGCATGGGCAGAGTGTATTTCAGGTTCAGCAGTGACCTTTGTAGACTTGGTTTTGTGCTACACTGAGAAAGGTATTTCTGACAGCTTACTTTTGTTTCACTTTCAGATAGAAAATTATTTACTTCGGAATCATGAGACAAGAAAATATCTCCAGGAGCAGGCCTACCGACTACAACAGGGCATTGTCACTAGCACCACACAACAGGTATGGGAACCTTAGGACTGACCAAGAACAGCTTGTGTTGCCATTTATTATTCAGGATTATTTAATCTTTTCATTCCAGAGAAAAGAGTTTTCTTAGCCTTCTTCTACTAAAGAACAACCTCCCCTGTCCCTCCCTGCTACCTTGAAAAGTTCTGCAAAGAATAAATAGATTTATTAAAGGTAAAGTTGAGGTAGAGAGAGGGGATAACGATGCTGCCACACATCTTTTTTTTAAATATGTATTTATGACAAAAAAAACATCCTTTTATCAGAAGGAAATTTACATATTAGGCATCCAGTTTGAGGGCTCCAGAAATATCCACTTTGATAAATACAAGGAAATAGGAAATTATTTTATGTATAAAAAATAAACATCCTTCATGTTGTCATATATCAATAACTTATGCATTTAAAGAATATTAGAAATCTGTGCTAATTTTCTCCCCGGTTCCAGGGATGGGGAAGCTGCCTCCTATTCATTTCTCTGACTCTGCCGTCACCCTGGTGAAGGTGGCAGTATAATGCCTAGATTATTCCAATAGCCTGCAGGTTGTTCTTCCTGCTTCAGATTTGTGCTTATTCCACTCCATCCCTCCACTCAGCTCTCAAAGTGATTTTCTTTGATTTTTTTAAATTTTATTTTATGAATTAGTTGCTTTTTATTTTTTTCTCCAATTTGTCCCCAAAACAATTTTTTAAACATTTTTTGAAAAAATTCTGAGTTCCAAATTCTCTCCCTTCCTGCCCCTTTCTCCCTCTTCCTTCCCTGAGACAATACACATTCCAGTATAGCTTATACATGTGCAATCATGTAAAATATTTCTGTATTAGTCATTTTATACAAGAAGACTACAAGAAAATCTCAAATGGGGTCATGAAGAGTCTGAAATGACTGAAAAACTACAACAAACTTCCTGACCCAAGCCCCAGTGCTCTATTCACTGAGCCATCTAGTGTCCTTAATGTTTAGCTCTATGTCTAGCATGTGGTAGACACTTAATAAATGCTTGTTAACTTGACATCTGTGCAGATATAAAAATCAAAACTATGACAGAGAATCACAGGCTCACAAATCTAAAGCTGGAAGAGACCTTAGAGGCCATCTGCTCCACCCTGCTTATTTTTCTGATTAAGAAACTTAGACCCAGAGACATTAAATGACATCTAAAATCATACAGAGGTAAAAAATAAGCTAGATTTTTGAACTGGAGTCCACACACTCCAGACCCACTGCTTTTTCCACTTTACTATGAAAAATCTATATGTCCTCTCACACTAGAAATCACTTTTTCTTAAAAGTTTTATTAATATGATTTTTTAAACTTAAAAACATTTACAGATTACTCCCACTTAATAAATGGTCTCCTGTAAAAACAGTTAAGTAAAATTAATAATATAGTGATATTATCTGAAAGTACATGTGACATTTTTATTTTTTAAAAATTAACAGATATTTATTTTCTCTCCCTGCCTCCTTCCCTATTCAATGGGAAAAAATAAAGGAAAAAAATTCTTCTAACTTTCATTGCCAAGCAAAGCAAATTCCCTCAGTGGCTGTATACAAACACACACACACACACACACACACACACACACACACACACACACACACACACTCACTCACTCACACACACTCACTCACTTCTAAATTGTTCACTTCTGTAAATGGATAAGATGTTTCACTACTGATCCTTTGGAATTATGAATCTTCACTGTATTAATCAATAGTTCTTGCAACTTTGAAATTTTTTTGTTTTTATAGTGTTGTTACTGTATAAATTGTTCTCTTTGTACTGGCGGTTTCATTCTTCTTCAGTTTATAAAAGTCTTCAAAATTATTCCCAACTTACAATATTGATGTTATATGCGTATATAACAATATATAATTGTTCTAGTTCTACTCACATCACTCTGCATTAGTTCATAAGAGTCTCTTTTTGAAATCATCCATTTTCTTATTTCTGATAGCACAATAGCGCTTTATAACACTTATACTACAGCTTATTCATTCATTTCTCATTTGATGGACTTACTCTTACTTTCCATTTTTTACCAACATAGAAAGAATGCTATAAATAGTTCTGTGCATTAAAGACCTTTTCCTTTTTCTTTGTTATCTTTTGGCATAAATCTATTAGTGATATGGCTGGGTCAAAGTGCACATGCTGTTTAGTATCTATATATAATTCCAAATATCTTTACAGAACAAACATACCCATTCACAGATCCACTAACAATGCATCAATGTTCCTGTTTTCCAAAGCCCCTTCAGTATTTATCATTTTCCTTTTTTGTCATCTTTGAAAATTTAATGGATGTGAGATGTAATCTGAGGCTTGCTTTATTTTGTATTTCTGTAATTAACAGGAATTTGGAGCATTTTTTTATGTAACTATAAATACCCTTGGTTTCTTTCCTTGAGAGCTGTGCACTCATATCATTAGACCATTTATCAATTTGGAAGTGGCTCTTTTTCTTGTAAATTTCAATTGATCTCTTATATATCTTGGAAATGAAACCTTTATCAGAGAACTTTGCTGCAAATTTTTTTTCTCTAGTTATTTCCCATTTAATCTTAGCTTTATAAGATTTGTTTGCACAAAAAGGTTCTTAATTTTGTGATTTTGAAATTATCCATTTTATTTTCTGTTATCTTCTCTATTCTTTCTTCAGTCCTCAATTTTTCTATTATCCATAGACCTCTGATAGGTTATTTTTTCCATATTTCTCTAGTTTGTTTATATGTGACTTTTTTTTTATCTTGATCACATCCTCCTTTGGAGTTTATCTTTGTATAAGGTGTAGCCATTTCCTTTAAAAGACAAATAGTAAATTGTTTTGTATAACTTTATCTGCATAATGGGTATTTTATATCTTTCAATTGGTGAGGTACTCTGGAAAGGAAAGAATTTGGAAGTGAATATAAAAAGTTAAAAAGAAAATTATAAATCATGTGGGTCAAAAACATGACACATAGTATACTTCTCAAATCAAGAGCTCCCAGATGAAAGAGATACACAAGAGTCTTTCCCAGTCAATTCAAGAGTGAAACAAAGATATCTGTCATCACTTCTTTTTGACATGGTACTAGAAACTTTGACTATAGAAACTGAGAAAATAATCATAGGTAAAGAAGAAATGAAGTTATCACTTTTTTAGGTGATAAAATGGTGTAATGAAATAACCCTAAAGAGTCAACTAAAAATTGAAAAAATAACTAGCAAATTTTCAAATCATAAGATAAAACCATAAATAAATTATAAGAATTATTATATAATAGCAAATCACAAGGGAAATTCCACTTAAAATTAACTACCACACATTTAATATACTTAGAAGTCTACTCTCCAAGGTGCATACAAAAATATATAAATAAAATTACAAATAACTGTTTATATAGAGATATAGACAAATGATTGGAAAAATACAAATTGCTAATGTTTAGGACAAGCCAGTATAATACAAATGACAGTATTACCTAAATAATTTGCTTATTTAGTTTCTTACAAAGAAGTTCTTTGTAAAACTAGAAAAAAATGATAACAGAATTCATAATTATAAAGAGTTTAGTTCAGTGCCTGGCCAAGAGTAAATGCTATATAAATGTTAGCTATAAGGAGAGGTCAAGAATCTCAAGAGCAATAAATGAAAAGAAGTGGAAAAAAAAGCAGGCCCACAGTGCCAGATCTCACACTATACTACAGGGTGGTAATTACAACAACAGGGTTAAAAACAAGATGAATTGGTAGACAGATTAGGTACACAGCAAGCAGAATAAGATGCATCTAATAACCTTATTATTCCAAAAACACAAAGACTCTAGCTTAGTGGGGTAAGTACTCACTATTTAACTATTAACTGCAAAAAAAGAAACCATTCATGGAATTTATGAAGAATCATGATTATAACAATTGGATTTTCAAGTTCATGGGTAGGAGAACAAACTAAATAGTCTAGAATATTCCTCGTGTCTACCTTCTCCCTTCTCACAGCCATTGGCATATTTCAGATCCTTATCATTTCTCTTTTAAACCACTGAAATAACTTCACTTCTATCCTTTTCCATCTGTACGGTTGCCAAATCTCAGGTCTGACCATGTTACTCCCCTGCATAAGAAACTCTAATGGCTTCCTCCTGCCTGTAAGATAAAATAAACACTCTTCCATTCAGCATTTCAAGCCTTTCACAATCTCATTCCAGCCTGTTTTTCTAGATTCATTGCTTATTATTCACTTTACACAATGTACATTCTTCCCAATTGCTCAATTTCTTACTTCCTGTACAAAATATTCTATCTCCTGTCTCTCTGCCTTTTCACAATCTACTCTCCATGGCTAGAATTCTCTCCTTCCTAACCACTTCCTTGAATAACTTCAAAATTTAGCATAAATACCAATGGCTGATCTCCACGAGTCTCCTTCCTGGTCTCCAGCCTCCAGTGGAATGGGAAGGGAAGACTTGGGCACCATATCATCATGCCCCCAAACATCTCCTGCCCAATCTCCAGCCTCAAGATGGAAGAGAAAGGAAGGGCACTTCACCATTGTTCCCCAAACATGAATTGCCTGTTGTAAATTCTTTCCGAATGAATATAGCAAAGTGAAATTCAGGATATCACTGACTTGTGAACATTTGCTTCACAAATATACAAAAAAGATACAAGTCTTAAAACTAATCTTGAATTGTTTTACATAAAAAGAAACAAGACTGGCCAAACTAATAGAGTGTTGCAAAAAATAGAATCGAAACTCTGGAAACAAAATAGAGTACTGCTTGTGTCGGATGAAATACAGATGTAGAAAAGAAGTTTTGTCTTCATCTTTTTTTTTTTTACTAGTTCTTGCCTGCTTGAACAATCTGGATTTTTTTTTCATTGAGTTTTAAATATGAACAAACTCCTGGAATATCCTGGAAGTGATCCAGTTATAGTTAGTTTGGCAGGAAGGGTCTATTACAGCAAGGAAAGGACATTATTTTAGGTGTGTTATTATCGTAATATGCTAAAAACTGAATCCTAAATGGAATCTTCTATTAAACCTAATTTTTCTTCCCCTTTGTCCTGCTTAATCCAGTGTAATCTTGTAAGCACTTATTAAATGTGAAGTATGTATAGAATAATGTTCTATCACTGAGGCTACAAAGATGAAACTATAAGCTATCCTGACTTCTATAGGATGACTAACAGGGTCAAGAACTAATATGCCACTGGATGCAGATGGCTCTGGAGGAGAGAGCAAGGCTGGAGACATTGTGCAACCCTCCCTCACTTAAATCCAATTCACTCAAATAAGATATAAGTCGTAACATTACTTTCCTCGTGTGTCATGGTCGTGTTCAAGAACAAAGGTCAAACACCAACAACATAGGTGTATACTTGATTATTTAAGGAGAGAAGAGAGCCCTAAAAGCTACAGGATTCAGGATACACTTCCAAGAAGAGGTGGCACTAGCCACATAACATCTAAAACTATATTATAAAGCAGCAATTATCAGAACTACCTGGTAGTAGTTGAGAAATAGAGTGTTGAATAAGTGGAATAGGTTATGTACAAAAGACACAGTAGTCAACAACTCCAGCAATCTACTATTTGATGAACTCAGAGACTCCAGTTTCTGGGATAAGAACTTGCAATTTGACAAAAACTGCTGGAAAAACTGGAAAAAAAGATGGGAGAAACTAGATATAGTCCAACATCTTTCAATGTATACCAAGATAAGATCAAAATGGGCACACAATTTAGACATAAAGGGTGATACTATAAGAAGATTAGGAGAGCAAGGAATACTTTACTTGTCAGATCCATGGAGAATGGAAGAATTTTTGACCAAACAAGAGATAGAGAACATTATGAAATGCAAAATGGATAACTTTGGTTACATTAAATTAAAAAGTTTTTGCACAAAGCCAGTGCAGCCAAGATTAGAAGTGAAGCAGAAAGCTGGGGGACAATTTCTACAGTCATTTTCTCTGATAAAGACCTCATTTCCAAAATATATAGAGGACTGAGTCAGATTTAAAAGAATACAAGTCATTCTCCAGTTGATAAATGGTCAAGAGATATGAACAGGCAGTTTTTAGATGAAATTAAAGCTATGTGAAAAAATGGTGTAAATCACGTGACTAGAGAAATGCAAATTAAAACAGGTTTGAGCTACCATTCACACCTCTCAGATTGGCAACATGACAAAGCAGGAAAATTATAAATGTTGGAAAATGTGGGAAAATTGGAACACTGAATTGTTAGTGGAGTTTGAACTGATTCAACCATTCACAAACTTTGGAACTATATTCCCAATCTGATAATTCTGCTTATATGATATATGGAACACAAACTTGGAAAGAGTATATTGATTGTTGTAAAGACATATGAACAGCTTGCAGTTATTAGTAATATTCAAAAATGGTATTGCATGGGTTTCTGTTAGAAAATGTTTATCCTTGATCCAAGTGCTTAAAGTAAATTTGGAGCCTGCAGTGTTTTTGTTCATGTCCTTTCTAATATTATTTAATAGCAATTGATTCACTACTCTAGGATATTATTTAATGATAATACATTTGCCCTTTCACTTTTAGGAATTATACTTTGAGATTTGTGCTCATTCCCATGTATGATGCAATATAGAGACTAAAGCATAGTAAAATCTGAAAAGGTAGATTGGAGCACAGTTGTTAATGGCTTTAAGTATCAGGAGGTAATGTTTTGCTGTAGAAGTCATAGGAGCCACTGAAATCCTTAAGGGGAGTCAATAGACTTATGTTTTAGGAAGATTATTTTAGCAACTACAGCAATGAATTGGAGAGGCAAGAGGCAGCTCACAAAAGGAATCTTACGAATAGTCCAAATTTGCAGAGTCAGGATATATTCGCCCAGATTTCTTCCCACATCTTTCCCTGCAGTTCTTGGTTCTACAATAGGAAGTGATGTTCTCAAATGGTGACTCTGAGGAGTTGCAGGTTCTTGAATGATCAAAGAATAGTTCAGTGACATTTGCTACACTGTCCTTATTAAGTCCAGAATATGGAAGGAAGAGGGGGCAGGAACTTGATGTTTTCATTAACTAGGAAATTCCAGTTTGATACCTGTTCCTCTATACTTCTACTTAATTGATTTACTTTTCTTTTTCATTTGGTAGTGTTTTGTTTATTTATTGTATCTGAATATTTGCTGTGCTAACTCTGGTGTATGCTGTCATTTCTGCCCTCATGGTATGAATTAGATGATTGACAGAATATGTGTAAAAGTACAAGACCATCTCAACTCTTTACGTAACTGTGGTGGGGATGCCATTCAGGAAGACCTAAAATCAGCAGAAAGGCTTATGCGTGATGCTAAGAACTCCAAAACGGTAAGCTTCACTTCAAGCATTGTTAAAGTCTTACATTAGAACAACTGTACCCAATTTTTTATTATTTGTGCTTCTCCTTCTACATAGATAACTGAAAGCTAGCAATAGTCCTCCAAAACATTTTAGCAAATGATTTCATTCATCTTTCCTGCAGACTTTTATCAGTCACTAGTAATAATCACAGTCGACCTGTTTGATTTCTCCTGTTTTCCCTTGACTAATGAGTGTGAAATGGGTAAAATATAGGTGGAAGAGGAAAATTCAGAGAGTTTATATAGACTACAGACTAGATAATCAGTCCTTTATTGAGTCAACTCTCGTCTGTTCCAAAGACTTGTGGAAAGTTATTCTTCTGAGAATTCAGAACATGGTAAAATTTCAGAGCTGAAAAGAGCCCTTAGAAACCATGTGGTGTAATAACCTCTCTTATTTAATAGATGAGGGAACTGACGATCAGACAAGTGATGATTAGTTTCATATTAAATTAGTGACAGAGTTAAAACTAGAACTATGGGCCAGACCTCTTTCACCATGTCTCCTGTGCCATAGCATCTCACCCTTATCCAGCCTTCCCTAGGAGGAGCTTTTCCTAAATTAGAATTTCTCTGAGTAGTATGGTGGAGTGGAGCATGTACTAAACTATGAGTCAGTGTTTTAAGACTTGCTTTGCCATGGTGGCTGGGTGATTTTGGGCAAATCACCTTCCTGAGATTCAGCTTCCTTATCCTTAAATTTTTTTAGCTGATGATTTTTTTTTAGCCTCTAAATTTCATATTTGTTGAAAACCAGATGTTTTTGTCTGGTTACAACACTGTAAAAATTTTGTAATAATTTTAAAAGACTTAAGAACTCTGATCAATCCAGTGACCAGCCACAGTTCTAGAGGACTAATGATAAAGGTGCTTCCCACCTCCTGATGAACTTAACACAGATTGAGATATTAGTTTCTGATACTTGACTAATGCAGGAATTTGTTTTGCTTTACTGTGTGTGGCTGTTACAAGGGTTTTATTTTTCTTTTTTTCTTTTTCAATGGGGACAGCAGAAAGGAGAGAAAATCAATTTTTGTTCATTGAAAAATATTTAATTAAAAATATGGAAAAATATTCGATTTTATAAAAAGAAAGGAAAAAAGGACTGCGTCTCACAGATGGGCCTAAAATGTTGAATTGTTTTTCTCCCTTATAAACCATGTGGTTGATAAATACACAATTCTAAGTTTATTACACAGGAATTTTGATATTTATTTATTTTGTTCTATCACTAAATAGTTGTTTTCCTTTGTTTTTCAGTTGCTACCAAATTTATACCATGTTGGTGGTGCATCTTGGGTAGGAGCCAACGGTTTATCTTCCAGTCCAATTGAAGAGACATTAGAGTCAATGGCTGGAGAAGTTACAAGGGTTGTGGATGAACAACTAAAGGTTAAGCTTCCTTATTTTTTCATCTTAGCAATAGCTGCTGTAAGAATAATTGTAGTAGTAAGAGAAGAACACCTTTTTATAAAATACTGTGTATGTTCTAGAAGTTTTCAAGGAATCAAAATGAAGCCCGTTGTTCAATTGTTTGCATTGTCTACCCACTTCCCTTTTTTGAAAATCATTTGCCCTTTTCCTGTCTTTTGGCCCCCCTCCAGTTCTTCCCACTCATCATCAGCAGGGGTTTCCTAGTTACATCTGCCAGTTCTTTTTAGAATGTAGTTTATCGAAACACCTCATCTTACAAGTAAGGAAACTGAGGTCCAGAGATACTATTGACTGACTTTCACAAAGTCACACAGGGTAAGTGTGAGTACAGAGGTAGAAATAGCACCCAGATTCTCTGAGTCATGTAGTCTTCTTCCCATCATGGTATATTTATTTAGCTATAATGGTGTGCTTGTCGGTGCCCTTTCTCTTCTCTGTCTTTACTTGGAGGTCATTGCAGTCAACCATTCTGAATGCCCTTCAGCTTTTACTGCAACCTAGAAAGAATAATCCACAAGACTTACATACCTCCCTGCCTTTGAAGCTGATAGTATCTCAGTTTCCTAGCACAGAAAAACTCTGCAAGAGTTTTGTATCTAGGAGGCTCCTATCTTTCCCTAGTCCACCTGTTTAAATATTCCTTCTACACACCTGTCTGGAATTCTAAAAGCATTTAGCCTGAGGAACCAGATTGCTCCTACACAGGAAGAGTTAGGGCAAAATGAGTAATAATGCCATATTCTACTTGCTTTTTTTCTTTAGTAAATTAAAAAAGTTAATGAAGGAGAAAATGCAGATTAAAGCCCCTGCCCTCTTTATATATAATAAGAGAAGATTCTTGTGTGCTATTTTCAGATGTGCTTTTTAAAACGGGTATGGTTTTATGTGTGTTCTGGGCAGAAGCTGAGAAGTGGTTACAGGACTGTTACCTTTCCTGATGCCTGATGGTTAATTGAAGAGCTCTGCAGTTCTTTTCATTGAAGAGCTGTCGCCCCAATTCTGGCTTCCTTGGATTGCTGGTCCATTTTTAAAAAGCATAAAACACAGCATCAAGAATATCCCTTTCAGAATAATAAAATAAAACTGATTTTCATTATAATTATGACGACTAAGCTTGGCCCTGGAAAAGAATTAAGAAAAGTACGCCAACCTCCCAAAGAAATGGGAGCCCATGGGAATGGAGTGTTGCAAATGCTTTCAGACATGTTGGAAATTCTGTTTTGATTTTGCTTAACTGCCTTTTTCTTTTTATTTTGTTCCAAGAGATGGCATATATTATGGGGGTCAACACACATTTCTACAGACCAGGCATTATAAGGCAATGGGAATATAAAGAAAAGTAAAACAATCCTTGCTCTCAAGAAACTTATCTTCTATCAGGGGAAACAGCATGAATATATAAATAAGGGAGGGGAGAGAATAAAAGAGAGGGAGTCAGAGAAAGAGAGGTAGAAGGTAGGGTTTGAAGAAAGAGAGAGAGAAAGATTGAAACCAAAAAAGATACAAGATAGTTACAGTTATTTTGGGGATAGAAGGTACTCTCAGTTGGGGGGATCAGGAAAGGTTTTATGTAGAAAGTAGTTCTTGAGCTAAGTTTTGTAGGAAACCAGGAATTTTGAGAGGTTGAGGTGAGAAGAGAGCACTCTTTAGGCAGCTTGAGACAGAAGATGGAGTGTCCTATATGAGCTTGATAGGATCTTAAATTTAGAACTGCTTGGGACCCCAGGGACCATCTAGTTCAGCTCCCATATTTTACAAATGAGGAAACTGAGGTCCTGAAAGTTTAAGTGACTTGCTAAGTATCATAAAGGTGATAAGCAGCAGAGATAGGGTTTGAACTTACGACTCCAAATTCAATGCTCTCTCCATTGCACTATGCTGATTCCCAATATGATGGCCAGTTTGACTGGACTGTAAAGTCTCTTGTGGAATAATTAGTAGTGTAGCACAGGTACAGCAGGTATGGGCCACCTTCAATTTCCTTTTCTCTCTCTCTGGGGTGGCTCACTCATCCAATGTGAACACACAGTGACAAGTCAGGAAGGGGTTCAAGAGATTAAGGGGGAGAAGAGTGTAGAAGGGAGCTGGGGAGACATCATGCTGTTATAGCTCAGCCGCAGGATCACCTTGTGTGTTGTCTACACTCATAGTTCTGAGCTCCTGAACACCCCTTTGCCCAAAGCAAAACAACGCACTTATGAAACATTTACAAACCAAGATTATAAAAACAAGGATAGTAACGTAACATTTACTCAATAAAAGGCAAAACAGGAATAATCAAAACATATAGTTCCTCTCTCTGTCTTCCCATGGGCTGTCTTGAACACCTGAAATATACTTTCTCCTTACCTTTGCTTTAGAAGCCTTACTTTATTTCAAGCCTCAGCTTTGGTACTAACTTCTGTACAAAGCACTGCCTGTCCTCTCCCACTCCTCACCCTGAATGTTACTCTATTAAATCAGTTTGTATTAACTTATCTTTGTACACGTTGTACCACTCCTCCCTTGCATGTCTTCTCCCACCTTCAGGTAAACTATGAACTTCTTAAAGATGGCAATCATTTCAGTAACACCATGTAAGGCACACAGTGCTTTACACATGATAATCCCCTAATAAATATTCGTTGACTTGAATTTACTTATTTTAGACCCAGCGTAGTTTCTGACCATACATGTTGCAATTATACATTCCTGAAACCATAAAAGCACTTAGTAGGTAAAGCTCTTATAGGAAGTGTCTGTCATAAAGGCCTTAAGGAGTTGGAAAGAGGTTTCCTGATCATTGTAAATTATTTTTCACCTATCTTGCTTCATTCTCTTTTCACACTTCTTTTGGTGGTTCCCCATCACGGAGACAGGAGCTATCATATCCATCCCTTGCTATTTCAGGCGCTATGTGTATAAATCATGTAGAGGTGTGGAATGAGGAGGGCTTAAGATAGGGGAGGCCTTAAATAAGTACCATTCAGATTTGAAAAGGTACAAGCACAGAAACATGTAAATGTAGGCAAGAATAAAAATATGAATCTATAATAATTACTTCAAAATGATTTCTCCTGTTGACTTGTTTGACATTGAATGAAATGTCACCAAACCTTTTTTATTTGTTTTCCTCATCTTGTGACCCACAAGCAATGTTTTGTTTCCTTTTCACCATATTCACAGGGGATATGTTTTCCCCCTGTTTTATTTTCAAGTTGACTTTTTAAAAAATTTTCCACTCTTGCTTTTTTCTTTTTTTTAAGAAGTTAAGATTTCATTTTATTTTTTAAATTATTTATTTGTTTTTCATTTTCAGTATTAACTTTTATAAGATTTTCAGTTCTAATTTTTCCCCCTCCCTTTGTTCCACCCTATAAAGATGGCATGCAATCTGATATAGGCTATACATGTACAATCATATTAGACATATATAAAATATAAATATATATATCCACAGTAGTCATAATATGAAAGAAAAATAAGAATAAAAGGGAAAAACCATGAGAAAGAAAAAAAGAAAAAATAGTATGCTTCTATCTGCATTCAGACTTCATTGTTCTTTCTCTGGATGTGGATAGCATTTTCCATTATGAGTCTTTTTGGAATTGTCTTAGACTTAGATCATTGCATTGCTGAGGAGAGCTAATTCTATCAAAGTTGGTCATTGTAGAGTGCTGTGTACAATGTTCTTCTGGTTCTGCTCACTTCACTCAGCCATCAGTTCATGTAAGTCTTTCCAGGTTTTTCTGAAATCCCACCTACTCTTCATTTCTTATGGAATAGGAGTATTCCATTACATTCATGTACCATAGGTTGTTCAGCCATTCCCCAATTGATGGACATCTCCTCAATTTCTACTTCTTTGCCACCACAAAAAGAGCCACTATAAATATTTTTGTGCATAGTTTTTCTTTTTTATTCCCCAATTTTCATGGATCTCAAATCCCTTTCCCACTTGGAACATACTTTCATTTGTCCTAATAGACTTTTCCATCAAAACTTCTTTTTTAAAAAATAAATTTCTATTAATATCTTTTATTTTTACCTTGCCTCAATTTCTCCATGTCTTCTTTCTTCCAAAGAGCCATTCTGTATATGAATAAATTTTTTCATAAAGAGGATTAAGAGAAAAAACTTGATTAATATGTAGAAAAAAATGTAACATATGCAACATTCTACACATATCAATCACTCACCCTGCTCTCTGCAAAGGAGATGAGAGAAGTGTCTTCTCATAATCTCTTCTTTGGAGCCAAGCTTATTCTTTGTAATTTTGTAGCATTTATTTTCATTTCTTTTGTACTTGTTATTCTTTCTGTTTCCATTATATTTGTCCCTGTTTTGATTTCTTGGCTTTGTTTACTTCACATTGCACTAGTTCATCTGAGTTTTTCCCATGCAGCTTTCTATTCATCATAGCCTTCATTTCTCACAGTACAGTAGTGATATGTCATTTCATTACCTCAGGTCAATCAATCTTACATCAATGTGCTGCAATACATTCATGTACCAAAATTTGTTTAACTGTTGCCCTTTTGATAGACATCTAAGTTGTTGGCAATTCTTTGCTATCCTAAAAAGCACTGCTATAAATAGTTTGCTGCATGTGGAGCCTTTCTTTTTATCAGAGGTCTCTTTGAGGTATTTGGCTAGTACTGGAATTTCAGAGTCAAAGGAAATGTACATTTTAACCATTTTATTTGCATACTTCCAAATCATTTTCCAGAATGGTTGAACTAGTTCATAGGTCCCCCATTAGTGCAGTCCTCCTTCCAAAATTCATCCAATATTGACTATTCCTATCTTTTATCATCTTTGCTAATTTTCTAGGTGTGAAGTGAAACCTCAGATTTATTTTGATTTGTATTTCTCTTATTCTTAATGATATTGAACATTCATTCATTTAGTTGTTAATAGTTTGCAATTATTCTTTTAAAAGCAGCTTGTTCTTGTCCATTGACCACTTATCTATTAAAGAATGACATTTGATTTTATGTATTTCTATTGATTTTCTATATATTTTGGATAACAACCTTAAGATTTTTTCACCAATTAACTCTCCTTATCCTAGATTAATTAATTTTATTCTAAATGCATGTGAGATATATAGTTATTTTTCCTTTTCCTTTCTAGTGTTGTTAGTAACTAGATACCATCCCATTTTCTTTAAAGGTCTCAAATGATTTTTGTGACGTTTTCAGTTACCTCAGTGCAAGAAAAAAATTAATTAGGAAGAGGAGCCAACATTATGGAATGGAGAAATGCCACTAGATTTGCTGTCAGAATTCATTTTTTCAATTAAGCAATCACTTATTTATTAATTGTGTACTATATGGCATATTTAGTGCGTGCTTGACTCATTGTTCGGGATAAAAAAGAAAACAATTCCTACTTTGAGCATTTTGTAACTGTTGTTCAGTTGTACCTGACTCTTCATTACCCTATTTGAAGTTTTCTTGGCAAAGACACTGAAATGGTTTGCATTTTCTTCTCGAACTTGTTTTACAGATGAGAAAACTGAGGCAAACGGGGTTAAATAACTTGCCCATGGTCACTTAACTAGTAAGTGTCTGAGGCTGGATTTGAACTCAAAAAGATGAGTCTTCCTGACTCCAGACCACCATTTATCCACTGTGACCCCTAACTGCCTCTGTACATAGTGTCCACTCAAAAAATGCTTTCCATTCATTCAAGTAACTTGTCCTCCTCAGGAGTAAGAGGAAGAGACACAATATGTGCAGATAAGTAAATGTAAAATTTTCAAATCCTCACTCTTCTATTTATTCATAGTGTATCCTTGGGCAGTTTATTTATTTAACTTCTTGAGTCCTACATTTCCACATCTCTAAAACGAGAGGTTTAACTAGATGATCTCCTAGATCCACCTAGGTTCTAATTCCTAGGAGTAAAGATATAATTACTACAATTCACTTTTTAGGTTTGTGATCTATTCATCTAAAATTTTCTTCATTATTTTCATTTCAGATTTTTCTAGTTAAGAAATTTGTGAAAATGAATGTAAAAAGTTAAATAAATTTATTTAAAAAATAAAAAATAAAAAAAAAAGAAAAAGAAATTTGTGGCCAGTAATACTAATGTTAGGGAGTTGGGCAGGAACAAGTTTAAAAGAACACTATTTTTAATCTACCAAAATTCCTTTTTAAGGGGAGAGAATGAAACAGCTGTCAGGTAGACCCTGGATTTTTGATCATCCTTTTCCAGTAGGAGAAAGATGACAGTGAGTGTGAGGACATTCCTGTTTTAGGATACCTGTTTTAACCTCTCTACATCAAGCATTGCAGGGCTAAGGTGATTCACACTATGTTTTAAAATTTTTTCTCCTCTCCATCTGGTAATATTTCTTTTCTTACTATCATCGATTCTTATAATCCCTAGAAATGAATATACCCGAAATGGTTCCACATAAAGAAAAATTTCATTTTTCCTTTCTGGATACTTGAGTTTTAGAGTTTATTTTAAAATCAGAAATTTCTGATCCCATTTGATATTTAATCTATGAAAAAATTTCCCTGGTAAATTCCAAGTTCACTTGAAAAAGAGACTTGTAGGACATGCGTAGCAGAAAGGCAAGTGTTAACTAGTACAACTGAGAGATTTCACTAATCAAGCTGCTTCTCACATCACACATTTTCTAATGCAAATGTTTCTTCTCTTTATATTAAGAAAGGTTCTAAAACACAGCAGTGTGCAGGGTGTGTGTGTGTGTTTGCATGTGTGTATTTTTAAGTGGATAAGGTAAAAGTCATTGACTTTCTCCAAATACATTTCACTGTTATGGTGGCAAATGTTGCAGTGAAGATACTAAACCATTTTCATTACTAAGTACCACACAATTCTCAGGAGCTTTTCTGATCAGGAAATGCATAGTTTATAACGTCCTTGTGCCCCTAGCACCTATAGTAACCCAGTGCCTTTCACTTAGCAGGTTAGTAATAGATGCTTACTTAACTGAATTGAATTGGAAATGGACTTGACTTATGATAACAATAGGTAGCCCTTTTGTTTTGTGAAGCACATTGCATACATTAACTCACTTGATCCCCACAAAAACCCTTACTATCTTCATTTTATGGATGAGGAAATTGAGGCAGAGGTTGAGTGATTTGTGTAGGGTCTCAGAGATAGCAAGAGTCTGAGCCAAGATTCAAATGCAAGTCTTCTTGACTCTTTAAGTCTTACACTTAGAGTCAGAGTCCATATTTGAAAAATGTTACAAAAGTAAAATCAACAGACATTGACCACAGATTGGATGTGGAGGATGAGAGATAGTGAAGAGTTGAGAGTGATACTTAGGTTGTGAGCCTGGGGGACTGGGAGGATTGTGTTGCCCTCTGCACTAATAGGGAAGGGAGGGGTGTGCAATTAAGGAAATGATGAGGAGTTCCATCTTGTACATGTTGAATTTAAGATGTCTACTGGACATTGAAGTTGTGATGTCTAAAAGGCCATTGGAGCTCTAAGGTGGGATAGGTAGATGTGAGAATTTTCAACATAGACATGGTAATTAAGTCTATGAGCGCTGATGAGATCACCAAGTGAAATAGCATAAAAGGAAAAGAGAAGAGGGACCAGGAAAGATCCCTTTGGGACAATTACAGTTAGAGATGTGTGATCGGAATGACAGTTCACCAAAAGAGACAGATAGATTGGTGGAAAACCAGGGGAGAATGTTGTCCTGAAAACCTAGAGAAAAGAGAGTATCAAGAGGGCAACCATGATCAAAAAAAGTCAAGAATAAGTATTGAGAAAAGGCTTTAGCAACTAAGAGATCATTCTTACTGCCCTCCCCCCACCCTTCTGAGAGATCCAAGGATTGACTTTGTGTTTCCTTCCCTTTCCAGTATTATCTCTTACCTGCAACTGATTTTTGCTCTACCTTCTCTTTCTTCAGAGTAGAATGTTCTTTGTTGCAACTTCTCTCCTGTCCCTTATGCAGGCACACAAATCTTTTGATGCTTTGCATGGATTTTTAATAATAACACCTGGAAACATGCAGAGAATAAAACAGGTACCTCATATATCTTATATTTTTTTCACAAAGCAAAGGCACATTGGAAGGAGCTGTGTTAGTCTTTTGTTCCACACAATGCAGAAGATAGGTTCATCTCTGTTTTCAAGAAAAGTCCTTACTTAGCAAACGCCTCACTATTGCCTTATAGTAGCTGGCCTTTAGTGTGAGGATCAGTTTTAAGGCTTTGGTGGAGTATGAGGTGGATGAGTTAGCAATTGATTGTATGTCTTTAATAACGTAAACACTTTGCTCACCACAATCCTATCAGGTTTAGATATCTTATTAGCTGGGGTTCAAATCCCATATTTCCTGACTCCATATCAAGAATTAGGAAGTTTACTTCTACCATTTACTCTCCTAGAGATTGCTCTAGAAGTAGAAATGCTACCTGTTAGACTGGTCCTCAGCCAGGCATGCCTGAAGAGGAACAGTGACTTCAGGGCTTCACCTTCCTTTCCCCACCTCCTCTTGGCTTCTGCCATGCTTTTAATTGCAGGTTCCAACCTGGATCAGCATTGGGCTGCAATCAAAGGGGCATTGTTAAAGGATTATTCCCCTAGAGGTAGCAACAGGTTCTCTACCTATTTAGAAAAAAAGGAATAGTCCTTATAAGGCTAGAGCTCGGTGTCACCATTCCATTTCCCACATAGTGGACAGGCTCTTCACTAAGACTTTTGGGGCACCTTGTATAAGCCATATAATCAACTCAGATGCTTGCCTATAATTAATTAAGCCCCAAGTACTTATTAAGTTCTTACTCTGTAAGGTATTTTTCTTAGCACTGACCTACAAAGAAAGAAGAAAAATAGTCCCTGCCCTTGAGAATTTTATGATCTAGTAGAAGAGAAATGTGTGCCTGTGTGTGTGTGTGTGTGTGTGTGTATACATATAAGCTACAAACAGAGTATATGGGAGATAACTTTATGAGGAAAGCATTACAGCTAAAGGGACCCGGACTAGGTTCATTCAGAAGGAAGTCAATTCAGGGAATCTAAGAAGCAGAGGAGAGGAGAGAAAAAATTCCAGGTATGGGGAATGGCAAGTAAAAAGGCAGGGGAAAAGGAAACAGAGATTTGTATAAAATAACAAGTGGGCTAGACATCTAGACTATAGGGAACATAGGATGAAAAAGGTAAGAAGGAACCAAGTTATGATGAGTTTTATAAGAGTCAAAGAAGAATTAATCCTAGATGTCATCAGTAGCCCCTAGTATCTGGAAAGTGACATTGTTATTTTGGAATATCACTTTGGCATATGTAAAAACAGACGGACCAGATTGGGGAAGAGACTTAAGGGAGGCAAACCAATTAGGAGATGAAACCTAGAGCTAGGGTATTGGCTTTATGAATGGAGGGAATATGTCAGAAACAAGAGGTGTAGAGATGGAAAGGAAAAAATTTGACAGCTAATTGGTTGTATGGGATAGATGAGATGAAGAAGTCAAGGATGATATGAAGGTTTTGAACATGGGTCACTGGGAGAGTGGTGGTAGTCTTTACACAATAGAGAAGCTCAGAAGTGGGTCATATATGGAAGAAAAGAGTTCACTTTGGAGCATGTGAAGTTTGAAGTGCCTACAGGATACCCAGTTGAGAATAGGCAATTGGTGTTATGACACTGGGGTTCAGATGAGAGACTTAGGCTGAGTATATAAATCTGGGAATTGTCAGCACACCACTGGCTGATACTTCAGTTCATGAGAGTTGATTAGATCCTTGTGAGAGAGTGTTGAGAGAAAAGATGGTCCCGGACAGAACAATGGAGAATGTCCTGCAATTAGCATGAATTTGATGAGGATCCAGCAGAGGAGACTGATCAGAAAGAGAATAGAGCGAGAAGTGTCACAAAAAGAGGAGGTGATCAGCAGAGATGAAGATTGAGGGGGGAAAATCCTTTAATTTTGTAATTACAGGTGGTGATGGATAACTTTGGAGAAAACACTTTCATTTGGATGATAAATTAGGAAGACAGCCAAGTTGCAGAGAATTTAGAAGAGAGTGAGAAGAGAAGAAGTGTTAGTAATTTTTTTCAAGGAGTTTAGCTGAGGAAGGAAGGAACTTGAGAATGTTGGGTCAAGTAAGGGTATTTTTAAGGTTGACTTTTTAAGGATGACAGCAGCCGTAGGCAGCAGAGAAGGAATCAGTAGATAAGGATAAGTTGAATATTAGGGGGAATGGGATGACAGTGGAGACAATCTGCTGGAAAAGGTAGAGGGGAACGATCCAAAAACGTTACCTACTCATCAAAAATCATTTGGGATGTTACTAAGGGTAGTGGAATGATGAGAGGAGAAGAGGGAGTTCTCAGCAGATGGCCTCACTTTTTCCACTGAAGTATGACAGGAGGTTCATAGCTGTAAAGTGGGTGAAGAGGGTAGTGTAGATGGTAGGAGTATAAGGAGAGAGGAAGAGTTTTGGCCCGGCTGATGTGATGAATGGGATAGAGAATTTAATAAGAAAGAGCATGAAGCGTACAATGATCCAAGACACCTCTGAAGGACTTCTGATGAAAAATACTATTTATCCCCAGAGAAAGAACTGATGATATCTGAATACAGATTGAAGCACACTTTTTTTTTCCTTCTTTATTTTTCTTAAGTTTTTTTTTATAACATATGAGTATTATAGAGATGTTTAGTATGACTACACATGTGTAATCTATATTGAATTGTTTGCTTTCTCAATGAAGGGGAGAGGGAGGAATAGGAGGATTTGGAACTCAAAGGTTTAAAAATGAATGTTAAAAATTGTTTTTACATGTTAGGGAAAATTAAAATACTAAACAAAAGAAAAAAAGAGCATAAAGTTATTCTGCTGCAATGATTGGGGATAAGACCAAGATGCAAGAGATTTGGTAACAGAAGATGGCATGGAGTAGAACTTGTTCTCCATAGTGTCAAGACTGGAAAGAGGAGGAGAGTATATATAAATATTTATTGATTTTTTGAGTGCCTTTTGTAGGAGTGTCTATATATTGCATCCTAATCATACAGCTGGACATAGCTAAAAAGCTCCTTGGAAATGATCAAGTCAAAGTCAACCTTTAGTTTTAAGAATGACAAAAAGAGAGGTCTGAGACAGTAAGTGGCTCAAGATCACTCAGCCAGCTAGTAGCAGAACTGGTGGCAGAAACTTAAGCTACTTATTCCCACTATACCCCACTGTCTTCCTTTGTAATCACTGTCATCCATGAAAGTTTTTTGGAAAGCATTAGACTGAAAAGGCATGAGACATGATTATAGGAGCAATGAAATTGCAGTCAAAGAATCTAGGTTGTAGTCCTGGCTCAGTTATTTACTACCTTTTAGGACCTTTTACAGGTTACTCATCCATTCAGCGACTGAACATGATGGGGGAGGGGGGGGAGGTGTGTGATGGTGGTTATGGTGATTAGAGCTGACGTTTATGTAGTTCTCTAAGATTTGCAAAGCACTTTACAAATATTGTTGATTTTATCCTTATGACAGTAGGTGCTATTATCACCCTCTTTTTACAGATGAAGAAGTTGAGGTAGATACAGGTTAAATCATTTGTCCATCAAGTACCTGAACCAGAATTTAAATTCCAGTTCTCCTCACTCCAGTTCTGTCTATTATATCATCCAGTTGACTCTTAAAAGGTCTCTAAATGTCCTTCCAGTTCTGAATCCTGTGGCTAACAAACACGAAGCCAAAGCAAAGAGTATTTGTCATGAAGTTATTCCGAAGTAGGATGATTTTTTATCTTCCTAAAGATATTTTCTAATGTTTGGCCCTAAATGGAATGTGCTAAAAACAAACAAAAATCCCTAGCTTTTTCTTTTCTTCTTTGTTAGAAAGGCTGAGCTTTCTTGGAATAATGTCTCGAGTTCTTTCAGCGATATCTCTATCTTATAAGAAAGTAGAATTTAGAGTTTTAAACATTTCACTGTTCAAAATGATTATAAAAATAAAAATCTGAGTTCCTGGAATTTTGTTATTTTGGAAGCAGTTTTTCATTTTCTTCAGTCACCTGGCCACAGGAAAAGAATGATTTAACTTACCCTGTTGCTATGTTGGGTTTCCACAAGAGTCCTATCTCAAAAAATCGAAAACCACCATTATACCCTAAGTGCTTATTTCCAGAATGCTATTTTCGAAGTGTCCTGGAGAAAAAACTTGAAAGTGGTACCTTGGGCTATGAATGCTGCTTTTTAACATTTTTAACATTTCTGTCATGAAGTACAGCTGAAACTTGTTTAGAAATGCCTATAGCCTGTTTCTTCCTAGCATATGTCAGATTTAATCTTGTTATTATATGCGATCAATGACCATTTGGAAGTAACAGGCACAGTGGGACCACCCAGATTAATACTTCACATAGCAGGCTTCCATTATCCTTTTCATTTTTGACCTTAAGGCATGTAGCTACTATCAAAAGTGTTCACAGTCACACATAATGACTTTTCAGTTTTGTGGAAGTTCTGCTGTGGTGCATACTTCTGGTGTCCTGATTCCTTTCCCCTCTACTTGTGCTGCTTTACAGGCATTACTTGAATCCATGGTAGATGCTGCTGAAGATCTTTGCCCCAATGTGATGAAAAAGACCAACATCCGACAAGACCTAATTCACGCCAGCACTGAAAAAATTTCCATCCCACGCACCTTTGTTAAAAATGTCCTATTGGAGCAATCTGGAATTGATATTCTTAACAAAATTAGGTTGGTTGAAAATTCTGATAATTAGAATGTACAGTTTCTCATTTCTATATGTACAGTGAGCAATAAGATATTTCTTTGTATGTATATGTGTGTGTGTATACATATTCACACACATATGCAAAAACAAAGAAATACTTCATCGCTTATTGTATATCTAGTACATATTAGATATATACACATAGATCTAATTAGTAAGCCCAGTGTGGATACATAAATCTCAGTATCACTTGTAGATTTGCTTTTATCTGCTCTTTTGAGTTTTGATTTTTACACATGTATGTCATTTTTACTACTTATGATCTTTTAACATTTTGCCTTCCTAGATCATTAGCCTGAGGAGCATCAATCAATTTGTCATAGGAGATTGAAATAGTGGATGTAAACGTGCATTTCATCAATAGATAGAAGCCCACTACGATTTCAGTGTAGCCTCTCAGCTCTTTCATACACACATAGTATTAAGTGACATTACATATATGCTAAGATGACCTTTTTGGGAATTTACACAAGTTTCCCTTTGGGTATTTGGAAGCTTGTTTTCAAAGCAGTTCTCACAAAGACATTTCCATTTAGTATTTTCAATCACCACAAACCTTCTTCAAGTTGTTTACTAAAATACTCTGGTGATTGCGATTTGGTCCCAATTAATTCTTAGTTAAGATCTTTGTTAAGGAGATAATGGTCAATGAAAAACATAGATTGCTTAAAACACATATAATTTAATTATAATATAATTTTTGTGATTAATTACAAACTTCACTACCAATCCTTTATAAGAATGCAACAATGATCTAAAAATGACAGTCTTTGGGTTTTGTTCTAGTGATAATAACTGACTTTTATGTAGGACTTTCTGTGTTCATTGTCTTGGTCCTTAACAGTCACCTGTGAAGCAGGCACCTTAAGTATTCTTATTCCCATTTTGCAGGTGAAGAAACTGAGGATCAGAGAAGTCATTTGCCTATGTTCATATTGTATTAGAGATGGGATTTGAACTCAAGCCCCTCACTTTTTCTATTATATCTTGCGGCCTTTCCTTCCTGATCTCATTTAGTTGGTTAGTTGATGGACAAACAAGCAATTACATCACCATAGGAACATTGTTGTTGGGTTTGTCCTTCACTTTTGAAGAGGACCCTGACATCAAGCAAATGATGACATGACTTGCAGTTGACTTTGATTTGAGGGAGGGAGGGCTGTGCAAGGTCACAGACCTCACTTTCTCCTCCAGAGCCATCTGGGTTCAATGGCCAGATATTCATTGGGATGACTAGAGATGTCCCAGGATGTAATGGGACATCTTGGCCCTTTTAGGCTAAGACCTTTTCAGGTTCTTAGTTTGAGTGATGTAATAATGCCAATTCAGTGAATAGGCATCTTTAAGAAGTGAGTCAAGGAATGATCCCTTTAATTTAAAAAAAAAAAAAAACTTGGAGGGGAATACCCTGAGTGTTGCTGGTCAAAAGAGAAACCGTTACTACTGATATTCGCTCTGAGATTGGAGGGCCCAAAAGATAACCATTAAGTGGTGCTTGGGCAGGGACCTATTGTGGTCCAATCTATGAGCCCCAGAGTAAAATGAGTTTAAGATTTGGTGAAAGGAAAGGAGGAAGGGAGGTAGGGAGGAAGGAAGCTAACAATCTAACTAGTAAACCCCAGGTTAAGTGGGCAGCTTCCAGCCATCAAAGTTTACCTTCCTTTGGAGAGGAGGAGCTGACATCCAACTTACTGGGTCCTCATTCAGGCAGCTCAGACAGCTCATAGGTTGTGTTTGTCCTTTGTTTTTTAAGAGGACCATGATATCAGGGAAATGATGACATGATTGACAGTTTGATTTGAGTGAGAGAGGGCTGTGTGAGCTCACCAGCCACCTGGGTCCAGTGACCAGATATTCGATGGGATGACTGGAGATGACCCAGGATGCAATGTGAGACCTTGGCTCTTTTAGGCTAAGGCCTTTTCAGGTTCTCACTTTAATTGAGGTAACACCCTTGACTCACCATAGGTACACAGTAGGGAAAGAAAGGACAGAGCATGTCAAATTTCTACAGTGCTTTAAAATCCTTTCCATGCAACATTTCTGTGCAGGTGTCAGTCCCCATAGTATTAATTTCATTGTGCAAATGTGGGAATTGAGATTCAGAAAAATTTAAAGACCTCTTAGTGATCCAGTGTGCCAGAGTCAGGATTTGAGCCTAGGTCTCTGGTATATTTTCTAGTGTACCAGGCTGCTCTGCTCCTTGATAGTTGAGAATATACTATACATTTATCACTTCCACATTGCAGGGGTTAGGGGTGCAGTGCTCCTGAGATTTGGAAAATCCACATAAAATTTTTTGAGTATCCCTTCATACCAGAGAAGAACTCTGAATCTTTTCTTTTATGGGGCATTTATAGTACCTTATTGTAAAATTTGGATTAAGTATTTGGTCAAATGTTCCGTGTTGTCTACCTTTGCATGTCACCTGTATTTTCTGCAAAACTCCCAAAAAAGTGCCCTTTTAGTTTTTTATGCTGACACAAGATATATTAAAACTGTAATAGGGAAAGTCGTGATGTGGAAGGGGTAACTGTATTTATAATTTAAACAATCCACTTTGGAAGAAATGGTAATTCTGCAGTTATGAGAATGTCTCACATTTAATATATTGCTTTCAGTGACTTTCTGTGATGCCTGATTGTGAAGAGAAAAGGAATTCACCAAGATTACTGAAGCGATTTTTAAAAATTGAAAGTCCTGTGTGGAACTATAGACTTGTGTCACCAAGCCAATATTCACAGCACCTACAATGACTATGAATATGCCAGCATAGTTCTGAATTGCAAATTATAACAGACTCTCCATATATAAGGCAGAAGAAAAACATTTATTCAAACACCAGAGTAACCAAGTAACCAAGATGTCTATACACATTATCAGGCCTTCCCAAAATGAACACCCTCAGACATAATGCCCTTCTCTCACACATAGTCAAACAGAAAAAAAAAGAAATGATGAGGCAGTTGAGATATTACAGAAACTTTATAATGTCCCATTATGTAATGTTTTCAGATTCTTAGTCTTACCAAGATTGGGAAGCAGGATGATATAGTAGAAAGAAAACTCTCTCTGGCGTCAGGAGATAACAGTTCAGTTTTCATCTCTGAGGTTCCCTTCCTCTATAACCTTGGATACAATTTCTTAACCTATATAGGTGTCAGTTTCTTCATGTGTAAAATATGTTTTCCCAAAGTGGGTGATAGTGCCCCCTAGGGGGCTTTGGAATGAACCAAGTGGGTGGTAGTAGCTGAAGGTGCAGTTGTGGGGCACTGAAAATAAGAGGGCTATGGAAGCATAAAGAAAGAAGAAAATTTTGAAAAACTGTTTGTACATGTTTCATCTATTATGTAACAGAATTAGAGTCAGAGTGATTACATTATTTTCCAAATAAACTCACAAAATATAAGTTGTAACATATCAGTGGTCAAGTCTGCTGACAGGTCTTAATGAGCAAGTGTTAGCAGGCAAGCATGTTACGCATTGTTGGGAAGTCCAGCATTCAGTGGCAGGAATTGTTTATAATATGATACTATACAGTTCCATGACACAATATTGTACCATCAAAATTTCAATGCAGAAAAAAAACCCAAATTTACAATAAATTATTAAATTTAAGATGCATCATTTTTTTATTTTAAACAATTTTATTACACAAATTGGATATTTCTATACTTTGTACACAATTTTAATTAATCTTCATCTGCACAAAAAGGCTACTTCTGAACTTTCCTTCTAGTGATGGCAAATTCTAAAATTCTGATTTAACAGAATAATAGTAAAAATGCCTCAGCTGGTTTAAGTTGAAAGCAGAACATTGGTACATGGATCTTGCACCCAGTATTAGAAATGTACAAATGTCTTTATTCAAAAAATACAAAATAAATTATCTTTATCATGAATAATGACAGCAGTAAACCATTACATATTTTGTCATTTGAAACCAGTAACTGATGGTTATAGTGATTTTCTGAAATATCAGCCTTTACTTCAGTCCTCTCTTTTGTTACCATGGGACTTCCTCAACTTTGTTCAGCAATCACAGTTCTTCCCTTTGGCCCCATAGTAACAGCAACTGCTTCAGCTAAAAGATCTACACCTTGAAGCATTAAGGCTCAGGCATCTGCTGCAAGTTTGACATCTTTAGCATAAGCACATGTCAGGTGGGGGGCCAGTGCCCTAGACACTGGCCTTATCTGGCCAAGGACTATAGACAACTGGAGCATTACTGCGGGGGTAGGCATACAAGCACATGGTGCAGATTGGTAGGAATGAGTCTTCATCATTTTTTTAAAAAAATTTTATTTTTTTGAAATTACTCAAATTTCTTAAAAATGTTAAAGAGTTAAAGAAAGTAGATTGGGGGGGGGTGCTGAGTAATTTTTTTTAAAGGGGTGGTATGCCAAAGAAGTTTGGAAACCTCTGGACTACATGGACTTTGAGGTCCCTTCCAACTCTAAATCTATGACTTGAATGCAATTTTTATTTTGTGCATCAGTCTACTACACACATACCCACACACACATACATGCTCACACACACATGTGTTGCCTTGATCTGTTTTCCACAAAAATGTTACAAGCTTCAGCTAGCTGAGGCAAGCAAATGATAAACTCAGTGTCCAGCCTGGTAGAAGAATAATTACTGACGCATGCATATAGATTCATTTTTTACAGACTTTTCCTTTTTGGCATTGCCATCTGAAGGGTAGGGGAAAAAATGAAAAGCTTTCTTTTTTTATGTGAATTGTCCCTGTGAGCTGAGGAAAAATAGCAAAAGGTAAAACAAAGCAAACATAAAGACTTTATCAGGGATACTTAATAAAGTCTTTGTTTTTTAATTTAATCTTTAGCCTGGAATAACTTAATCTAAAACATCAGTGAATTAGTGCTTTCAGTTCTCTCCCTTTGCATTGCCAAAGAACTTTGAAGGCCTAAATGTCTTTGTTTATGTTATTGCCCTTGGGTTAGAAGAGATTTTTGCCTGATAAGCATAGCTGTGTTCCATTTTAGTTTTATAATATGATACTATTATTATGATTGTTTCAGTATATCCTTTGCCTTGCTAGGAAGACTAAAATACCCTATTGATTTCAGAAGCTGGCTGAATTTATTCAGTGGTATTGGGGTTTGGGGCTACCACATGGGTTCACATCTGTGAATGTATAGGATCATTCACAACTGAAAACACTCATGGATGTATATTCCTCATAAAGGCTAAACTGTGAAACCGCTACCTAAATTATCAGCCGTCCAACGGGAATTAGAAGGATTAAGCTTCCTTGTATCTGAAACACACAAGCCATGCTCCGATGCTTCTGAGTCTTCTTCCAGAGGACAGAAAGAAAACAAGAGAGCACTGAAATCAAACATTAATGCTTTCACTGAGCATTTTAGACCTGGAGTGCAAAATGTTGATGCCTCCTACTAGGACAAGATGAGACATGTCTCCCCAAAAACTCTCTTTTTGAACAGAAAACGAAGGTCCAGAGAAATGAAGTGACTTGTCTCAGTCTGCACAGCAAGTCAGTAGCAAAAGCAGAAAGGAGAACACTCTGTTCTAGACTGAGCCTGTGTTTGGAAATGCCCTGCTACGCAGGTGTGCAAGATGGCCAAGATTAGCAAGGGTGGAATACAGTATCATTTATTTTGTAAAACTGAGCAAAACAGAGACCAGGAAGGAGTGTGGGTATTAAGGTAATAACCAAGGCTTAACAAAACCAGACTAGATTTTCTTAATTTATTCCAGACCTGGTATGTTTTCACTCTTGTCAATGGATGAATTGTTCCCCAGCAAATTGAACATATGGTCCCTATTATGTTTGCCTTTAACCAGATGTTTTTTATTTCTAACATTAAATCTTGAGTTTTGAAATTGCAAAGGCAGGTTGAAATTGGTAAAGAAAGTCACTTACTTTTGTGTTTATTGCAGTATTTAAGGATTATTTTTAGAAGTTCCTTGCCCTGCTCATACATTCTTATATTGCATTTTTAGATATGGTAACTGGGTCACTGATCATATCAGCCCAGATTCAAAACTGGAAGGGAGTTCCCTTGTACAAATTAAAATGATTCTATAGCCTTCTTTTCCTTTTTCACACAGTGAAGTGAAGCTGACAGTGGCCTCTTTCCTCTCAGATCGAATTGTAGACGAAATCTTGGATGCCCTTTCACACTGCCATCATAAACTGGTGAGTGCTGGCAGAATTTTGAGCTGAAAATATACACGGTTACAAGATGATCTTACAATACTTCTTAGCTTCTGTGTAGCTTTGTAGATACACTTTCTTCTTCTCAATCATAATACTGCTAAATATCTTACCCATTTTATGAATTATGCAGTCCTAGGTCATGTTGTTCAATTTTTGAATTATCCGGGTTTTTGTTTTCTTCCTGCTACCTGCATTCAGCCTCTTCCACTGATTGTGAGTGCCTTTACTAGACTGTAGGGAGAAGAAAAAAAAATAGACCAAATACAGAGTTACTGCTATTTGTTAGTAACCTGGATCAAAATGTTTAGTAAGGGATGACCAAAGCTAGAAATGAGACTAGTCTTTTTATTTTCATTAAGCTTTGCTCATCTTGTCCTAGATATTTAAGAATAAGCTATACTTTAAAGTAGGGAAGAAGATATAATTTTTAGATGTGAATAGAAAATGCCTACAGTAAAATGGGCATGTTCAAAGGAGAGATTTCTGACTTCTGAGTGGAATGTTAGGAGATGCTGCAAAGGTAGAAATTTAAATTTCATGTATGTAGAAACCAGAGTTCATAACAAAGTAAAGGATTTCACTTCCATTATTAGGATATATAAGAGATGATGTTTTAAGAATTTTGTGTCCCCTGCCTTAGAACTCAGAGATTCCCCTGAGGCATAGCTGAAGTGTAACAACTATGGTTGAAGCCTGACACTTGAATACTAAAGATAATATAATGAGGTGGAAACCTTCCATGTGAGTTATGGGTTATAAGAAAAGTTTCTTCCCGTGAAGAAATTTCAACTGTGTACATAAGAGTTGAATATGAATCAACAGTCTAGATGTGGAATAGTGTAAGTGTTGGGGGATAGGAAAGGATCAGACTATAGGATTTAGTGTAAGAACATAAAGATTACCATTCCCAAAACTCTAAGGGAGCTTTATTAACATTTATTTTTTAGTGAGAAAAATGAGTCCAAATGGGGGAGGAGGGTTCAAGCAACCATGAATAAGAAAATTTACTATTTGACCTTTCCAATTGAATCTATTCTCCATAAGCAAAGAATAAACAAGTAGCACACTCTCATCACAAGCAGGTTTTTAAGGTGGTGTGTGTGTGTGTGTGTGTGTGTGTGTGTGTGTGTGTGTGTGTGTGTGTGTGTGTATTACCCTTCCAAAACATACGTCAAAGTTCATTTATGACACAAATCATATATCATCAAAACATACAGATGAAAAATGTTACTCTTTAACACTAGACATTTCCCGCTGTGGCATCTAAGTGTTTGACTACACTTTTTACTTTTCATGTTGAATTTTGGTAGTTTGTCTTTTTCCATGTGTGTGTTTTGGCCTTGAGTAGAGTTATAACCACTGAAGAAATGTTGACCTATCCACATAGTTCAGAAGCATTTTTTTTTTTTACCTCATAGAAAAATAATTCTTTGGAAATATTTTCACTTTCTTGAGTTTCAATTTAATGTCAGTTCTTCTGGGTTTGGAGGATTACTAGGGAGAGCGTAATTACTGTAATAAAGAAAAAGTAATTTCAAACTAAAACTTACTTGTTGAAGTAAAGTTTGGAAAGCGTGAAATTCTCTCTACTTTATCCCAAAGTACCCAAAGAATGACTTGAAATTGCTTTCCTCTTTCACCTCAAAATTCCATAGAATACACTAGTCTTAGCTAGTGCATAGTTCTTATCACGGTATCTTCCACAGCCTGCTGTTTGATTACACATTTAGCACATTGAACCAAAACAGAATACTGCCAGTTCATGGTGTGTATCTCAGATTACATTCTTAACATGAATTAATTAAAACCAACAAGTAGTTTATGAACCGACAGTAGTTAAAACAAGAGTTGCTAGTGATTTTCTTCCATTTGGATCTTGCTTTATTGAAGTAAGAGTTGAAGCCATTTTTTTCCCTCAGTCAACACTTTTTCAGTACTCAGCATAGAGATAAATTGCCTCACAACAGGTTCCTAATAAAATCACTGAAAGGAGAAATAGCATGTGTATTCTTCCCATGGGAGATAGAGATATGGCAAAAGCAAAAAACTTACCTTAGTATAGGAATATTTATTCATTACTGCCTGCCAATCTTGCTCCATCTAGTGGAGGATGACCACAAATGTCCCAATAGCCAAATTTTCCTGCTCCTCATCTTTCAGCCTCATCCTATGCATTTTTGACATGCTTTCCTCTCGTCCTAGGCTGACCATTTTACCAGGAGAGGCAAACTGCTTCCTCATCAAGAGTCCTTGGAGATTGAATTGGCTGAGGAAAAGCCAGTTAAACGCTCCATCATCACTGTGGAAGAGTTGACTGAAATAGAACGTTTGGAAGACTTAGATACCTGTATGGTAAGACAGCCTCCTTTTGGCAACAATTATGCTGCATTCTTCCCTCACCTATTTGGCTCTTTTTACTGGTTTAGAGTTTCATCTTTGCAAAAACAGGAAAAAAATAGCTATGGAGAAAGTCTAGCTTATTTCCATGATAGATATATTCCTAAATGAAAGAGTAAAATAAATGGATATGAGAACATTTGGCCTGAATCCAGTATGACAAGTAAGTCTTTTTTAGCTCTCACATTCTTTCCTCTGAAACCTGCTTTTCTTCTTCAAAATGTTCGCAGTTCATATGGTTCATTCACCCTCTGGCATGGTCCATCAAGTTCAAGCATTATTGCACAGTTGTCTAAGCATTTTTTTTAAAGTAGATTACTAATACCATAGTGTCTATCTGATTCTCCCAGAAGGTCCTGACACTTTCTGTCCTGTCTTAAAATCAGTAGTTACATGTCTAGCTATGTAGCTAGAGTGTATAAGTGTGTGTATATGTATGTATAATGTATATGTCTGTGTATATGTATGTAAATGTATGTGTACACATGTGCATCTACATATATATATATATATATATATATATATATATATATATATATATATATAACACAGACACACACACACACACGGTTTGTTTTTGGGTTTTTTTTTTTTACTCCAAGATAGACATTTTCCTCAAGTTATTGAGTTCATTATTAATATATTTATTGCACTACAATTATCATCAGTAAAAATAGTTGGGATAATAGTTTTTGCCTTTTTAATCCACAGATTTGAATATGACAAAACTATTCAACTCCTAAGTTAAGTGAGTAGGTGGTAGCAGACTGATCTTGCTACATCTTTCCTATATAGATGTGTACATTTGTCCTTATAAAAGTTACAACCACTTTGTCCTAGAAACTGTGTTAACTTTCAACTCAGCATATACTTTTTATATTTTTAACTTTTAAAAAATCTTACCTGATGTGATCAATATCATTTATTTAGCCATGAGGATTAATGAGGTTAATGTTTTGTAGAATATTAGTGATAGAGTTCTGACCTTCAGTGAAGATTGAGAAAAGAGAGATAATTCTCTGTATGCAAATAAGTGTCGATGAATGTGCAAAGAATTAAGCAGAAGAGTAGGTTATATTAAGAGAATTGTTATAAATTGTTAATTGTTATCAGTGGCTTATTGGAGTGCTTCTTCCTCTAGCTAAGGCTCGATAGAAATGTGTGTGTTGGTTTAGATGTGAGCACAAGGATTTTGACTTTTGTGTTTGCATTTAGGAGATCACATATCTTACCAAATCAATTACCTTAGTCTCTCAGGATCTAAAACATAAAATGACAGGAAGCAACTTTTTAACACCCTCATCTTTCCCTTCTCCCACCCCAAAAAATGGCAATGAAGAAGAGAGGATTTAAATAGAAACCAAAAGTGAGCCATATAACACTATCTGTTCTCTGCTGCAATTATAATTAAACCTCTAAGTCCAGAAAGAATCAGGGGGAGCCTTTGTAAGCTGGCCAGTGTTTTGAATCAAATAGTTGTGGGTTTTTGTTGTTTTTTGTTTTAAGCCTAAATGGAAGACTACTTAGCTTTCATGAGGAAATCCCTCTAACTACAAGTTTGTTTAAAACAGATTCTGTTTAGTTTGGCTTTTAAATGTTGAAGAAAAAGGTGTGTCCTCTTTAGAAAATGGGGCGATTACAAAATGCAGATGTAAGACACAGCAAGACTAGCCAAAAATTCAGCTACTTCTGTTTTTGTCTGAGAGTAGATATCCATGGGACAGAATATTGTTTGATTGAATGATAGAAAGTAATGGGGAGAAGAAGGGGAACTACCCACCTCACCCCCAGAAACTTTCTTAAGATTATTAAGTTGTAGAACAGTTGCTGATTTGCTGTGATTTAGGAAATTTTCTCACCTAGAGCCCTGCACACTTAGAGTATGAAAGAAGAAGAGGGAAAGGAAAAGTTGGAGAGAGATAAAGAGACAAAGCACATGAGAAAAAGAGCATAAAAATATGAAAAATATAAAAATATTTGTAAATAAGTGAATTTTATCATGATGAAGTTGAAAAAGCATACTCAGAAAATATTTTTTTATTTTTTCTTTTAACTCTTATTCTAATTTAAAATGTTAAATGTATAAGTGGAAATTGAGCATTTTCATGTCAGTAGCACCCTCCCCCATCATTAATTCTTTCATCTATGGCAAGTGGAGTCTCAGATTTATTCTACTCCCATGATAATCCATGGGTCAAGTTTCATCACTGATTAGTGAAGCAATATCCCTGCCTCTCCCTCAGCTGAATTCCCACTAATAGCCACATAGAGACAGAAGAATATACTTCAGAATGAAAGCCCATTCACACCTAGGAACCAGACACAAGGCAGTGGGTCCTGGGCCAGTAGCCCTGGTAGAGAACACACTCAACAGAAGATGCACATTAAATATCAAAAGTTTGAGGCTAGGCATATTCTCCAGTCCTGTGAGAATGGCATTCTTCCAACAACAGTGCAGGATACAATATACCTGTTTTGGTGCTAAATGAGTGGACAAAGAAGCTACTCATCAGTCCTTATGATACCTCCTCCTATGTAATGCAACTGTGGTCTATGTGGATACAATGAAAACTTAAAAGTAGTAAATAAATATAAGCTAGAATTACACGGTAATTTATTATATCCAAATCCATGGTCAGGACTTCTATCCAGTCCTTAGGTGAGCTACCTGTTTTCAGTACAACTTTGTTCAATTACACTCTTACTCTTAGAGTTTAGCATAGATAAGCTATTACTCTATGGAGAAGGTATTACCTTATTAGATTGTAAGCTCCTTGTGCCAAGGACTGTCTTTTCATTCATTTATTCCAAACTTGACAAACACCAAAAAAAATGCATTTCTATATACAAAGTAAAACAGGAAAACAAAGGATTTTACTTGAAACTGTGAATCTCTATTATGTACAGTTTGCTTTTCTTTTTAAGTCAAAGTGTCTTAATGTAGAATTCAAAGATTCCCTAAAGGATCTGTGGGTGGATTTCAGGAGGGTCACAACTTGGATGCAAAAAAAAAAAGTCACAGCTTTGTTTTTACTGATTTCCATCTGAAATTTAGCATTTCCTTCTGTTGTAAACTTAAAAACAAAAAAACCTTTTTTTTCTGAGAGGTGGTCCATAGGCTTCATGAGACTGGCAAAGAAATCTATGACACAAAAAAGACTAAAAATCTCTACTTTGAGTATATAGCAAATTACCGTATAATTCTAGCTTACATTTACTTGGTACTTTAAAGTTTTCATTGTACTTTATATTGGCCTGTAGGAACATAGATTTAAAGCTGAAAGTAACCTCAAAGATCTCTCAATATAATATCCTCATTGTGCAGATAAAGAAATATCCTAACCAGGGAAGAAAGACATTATTTAAAAAGAAAATTTGAGGAAAACATATATATAGAATTTTTGTAATATTGCTGTGACCTTAAAATAGGTACGGTTCTAGTGACTACATAATTTAGCCTTTCAGCAAACATTTATTAAACACTTACCATGTTCAGGGACTAATTATTGTTGAACAGAAGAGAGCTGAAGATGAATGAGGACAGTCTCTACCTTCAGCTAGCTTACAGACTACTATTCAATGTAACTGCCCTAGAATTTGGGGAATAGGCTAAGGGTTCTTTCTAGTGCCTGCTGTCATGGGGCTGGGTGGTCATCATTCTCAACATACTCAACAGGTGGGCAGTGTCCTTGGTGTAACTTTGCCAGTTTGCATTTGTTTGTTAACTCCATTTCAGCATTTAGCACTGACAGTTTGTGACCATATGTGCAAGGTATGATCAGTCAACCGGCTGTACTTTATGACCTGTTCCACTTGGCCTTAACTTTTTAGTATTTGTAATATTGATGATAGATGTTGGTAAATTAATAAATAGCAAAGAGGAGTAAAAAGTATCTTATTATCTCAGCTACCCTCAATTATTCTTACTCACAATAAACCTTTAATACTAGTGTGTTAACTCTAAGTTATCTACAATTTATCACAGTTCTACTTTGTTTGTGGTACAGAAGATAAAGTGCTTAGTTTAGAGTCAGGAAGACTAATTTTTATCCAGCCTCAGACACTTAATAGCTATGTGACCTTAACCCTGTTTGCCTCAGTTTCCTCATTTGTAAAATGAGCTGAAAAAGGAAATGGCAAACCACTCCAGTATCTTTGACAAGAAAACTCCAAATAGGGTCATGGAGAGTCTGACACAGCTGAAACCACTCAATAACAACCTATTTTGTTTGTACTTAGTTGTTTGTATGTGGTGTCTCCCATTAGACTGTGAGTTATTTAGAGCAGGGACTGGGTTTTTGTTTTGTTTTGTTTTGTTTTTAAATTTCCCAGCTTCTAACAGTGCCTGGCATACAGTAGGTGTTTAATAAATGCTTCTTGGTTTGTTTTACAGCTTAACCGAGCTAAACAGGCATCACTCTTCACCTGGTATCTACTGCCCCCAAACACAGGCATAATACTTAGAAGAGAATTAGATTCTGTTTATGTCCAGACCTGAACTCAGTAACAGAAATGTCTGTTACCTTGAAAGGAAGAGGCCATTAGAAAGATCCTTCTCTAGCTTCATTCCACTCACATCAAAGAATCAAAACTACGAATCTTTCTTTGCATTCCTTTTGTTGACATCCTTTATCAGATAGGTATGTTATCATTAGAAATCCTCAATAGTAGTACAAATAAATCAAAGCCCAGTTTTGAGGCATGTATTCCCAAAAGAGGGAAATGTGATTTTTAAAACTGAACCTTTGCCATTCACCCAAAACCAGTGATTGCACTCCCACAGTAAATTGCCCTGAGGGGGTACCCAGCAGCAGCAGGACACCAAGTCAACAAAGCGTTGTCACTGTTGCCCTTTAAAGGAGATTTTGTAGCCTTATGGTTTCTAACACAGCTCTAGACACATAGTAGACATCCAACAAATACTTATTGGAATGAATTTGGTAAGTTTATTTTACAAAAATTATAACATAGCGGTCATCTAGCAGTATTTTATAGTTAAAATATTTCTTTCATTCATACATCCAGGTTCTTGGAAACATTTTTTTCCTAACATCTAATAAATGCATCTATTCCCCCCAAAAATCCCTTAAGAATGAATGAAAGAATGAAAAAGCATTGATTGAGCACTTACTATGTGGAAAGCACAGTGAGAAGCACTAGGCCTACAAATAGAGAAGCAGACGGGTCCGTCATTCTCAAGGAATTCATACTCTAAAGGTGGCCGCAACACATAGATGACATTTCAGCCGTAAGTCTTAGATAAAGTTCCCATGGTCCCAAAGGTACAGCAATAAAGTAGATGGTAATGCATATTTAATGTGCTTTCCACTTATGAACCCACATCAGTTTCTGATACTAATTATTTGCCACCAAAGACTTTGATTGCAAGAATTATTAAGCAATTACTATGTGTCAACTATAGTGCTAAGTTGTTGTGTTTGTACTTCATTCTTGAAGGGGACCATGACATCAAGATGATGACATGACTTGCAGTTCACTTTGATTTAAGTGAGGGCGGGCTGTGCAAAGTCATCAGTCTCGCTTCTTCCTTCAGAGCCATTTGTGTCCAGTGGCCTAAAATTCACTAGGATGGCTAGAGATGGCCCAGGATGCAATGTGTGACTCTGGCCATTTTAGGCTAAGGTCTTATCACATTCTCACTTTGAGTGAGATATGCCCATTCAGTGAATAGGTCTCTTTAAGTAGTTACTCAAGGGATTGCCCCTTTAAAAAAAAAAATCAAACTGGGAGGGACAACTAGGTGGGCAGAGTACCAGCCCTGGAATCAGGAGGACCTGAGTTCAAATGCAGCCTCAGACACTTGGGACTTACTGTGTGACCCTGGATAAGTCACTTAACCCTGATTGCCTAACAAAAAAGACGGTGCTAAGTGCTGTGAAGATACAAAGATACAGGTTCCTGCTTTTAGGGAGCTTTCATTCCAATTGGAGAGATAATATGTGCATATATATAATATAGCAAAGTAAATATATAATAGTTTTGGAAGGGAGGACAGTGACAAAGGGAGCAACTGGGGAGATTAGGAAAGGCTTAGAAGGTGGCACTTGAGCTGTTACTTTAGATCTTATACTGAGTAAAGGCCCTAGGCAGCATTTCACTGAAAAACTGCAGCTTTCTCTCTACTCACATACCCACTTCTCTGTTTTCCCTATAACTCCTCAGACCAAGAAACCAATTCTATTTCCAAGCCTGTGTTTCATAAATAATAAATACAACTGAACCTGTAACATGGCTTAGCAGGAGAGGCCAGTGGTGGCAAAAGTTTCCTTGACAGCTTTTAGAATGTCCGCATAGCAACAGAGCTAAAAATCTGTATTATTAATTAATTTGCAAAAAACAAAGTTCAGTCAACAACTCTTTAGCTTGTTGCTTGACTACATGAACTCTGAAGAATGTTGAGAGTGAACGATCAAATAGATCAAATAGTCAAATAGAGTGTATGTTAACTAATGCGTTATTGACCTGAGAGCTTCTCGTCTGCTTTGGCTTTATACTAAATTGATATTCCCCTAATGAAGAGCTTTATGTAGTGGTTTCCAGTCAAATAAATATAAAGAATGATTTAGAAATCATAATACTGATTCCCGTGTACTACTTTTATGTTTACAAACAATTTCCCTCACAACAAACCTATGAGATAAGCAGGTGTCATCATTCCCATTTTTCAGATGGGAAGTAAAGCTCCCAGTTAAGTAACTAATCATTAACATACAGCAGTAAGTGTGGAGATTAAAATCCATGTCTCCTGACTTCAAGTGAAGTCCTTTTTCTTTTCATTAATGCTAGCTGCCTTGCCTTGACCAAGGAGCATAAAAATTGGTGATAGGCAAATAAAAAGAGTATTCACAATTTAATATTTGGCTGTACTTTACAGCCAAAGAAACTAAGGTCCAGAGTAGATGTGACTTACCCTCTGTGGCCTTACAGCTGACCAGTGACAAACTTGGGTTGAAAAGTCCAGTACTCCTTCTACTATATGTAGTTTCCTGATTCCCTTGACCAAGGAGAGCAAAAATGAATGGCAAATAATAAATTGGTTTTATTTATTTTAACTATACACTTGAAAAATCTTTTTCAAAAATAGGGAGTAGACTGGTGGAATTTGGTTGTGTTTATTATTGCTTGCAATTTTAAAATATCCTTATGTGTCTTCAAATAGGACTTGTATGAAATTTTCAACTTAGCAGTAGACAACATAAAAGTTGGCCTGAGCAGCATTGGGTGTGATTGGAAACAAAAAGTTATCTCAAGATAAAAATCATGCCAGCCCAAGTAGATTTTATGCAGCCTATTTCAAAGATTTAAGAAGTATAGGATGCATCAAAGGACAGTATAGAGGAAGTGGAAAGGGGATAGGTGGTAAGAAAGTAATAGTCTGTGTCATTATTTGCCAGAGAAAGAAACTCTGGTCTGGAATATATGGCAAAGAAAAGTATCTTGACTGATTTACATCATTGAAAGATGCCAATATTTATAGCATGTGTGTATACATATTTGAGAGAGAGAGAAAAGACATATAAAAGGTTTGTATTTGAGTAAAGATAACATACATATAATAGTCTTTAAAATTTTTTGTCAGTATATCAGAAGAAATTTGATGCCTTTAAAATTTATTTTAACTTATACTACAGATGAAATTGAGCACTTTTTGCCTACCTAGAACATTCAGTGAATCTGCATTTCTTTTTTTAGTAATGAAGGTATGTTCTTTTTTATATGTACTATTCATGTATTTCTTACCTTTTCAGAATACATGCCTTAAACATTATAAAGTATACTTATATAAGATCATTTTCTTTTTTAAAAGATATTTTGTTGATAATTTTCACATAATGGTTATTTCTCAATATTGTTCCCTCCCTCCCAAAGAAACTTCTCGACAGAAATGAGTCAAGCAATAAAAACTGAAATGTAAGTCCTGTCTAGCAACATATACCTTATTCTGTAACCATAGTGCAGCATGTAGAGCATTACCATGCTAATGAGAGGAAAGAAAAATACTTTATCAATGCTCTTAAATCAAGATTGTTTAATGATCAATAAATCTGAATTCTTACACCCGTTAGTATCCCATTTGCTGTGATCATTGTATATTAATTGTTCTCTAATTTGTATTTATGGAGTTTTATATCACTTCATGTAAGTCTTCATAAAATTTTCACATACATTCTTTTCATTCTGCATTATTATTTTAAAATAATATTATTTTATATTTATATGCCCTATTTTGTTCCATCATTCCCTAGTCATAAGATCATCATTTTAATAGAACATACTATAATTCTAGTTGTTCTAAAGAAAACAAATCAGTATTAGAAGCCACATTGGTCAACTCTTGAATCTGTAAAAAATGTGTAAAAATCTTAAGAATCACACGAGCATTGTTCCAAAACAAACTCTCACCAATGAGTTTTCACATATGAATATTTCATAACTTATCCATGGATATATTAATTTTATTTTAATATAAAATGACTATGGTATTGTGACCCTGATGTGTGTGTTTTGTCTGTACTTCATTAGTGGTGATACAATTGATAGTTTATTTTCTTTAGCATAGTCACCAGGCTTGAGTTATGAAAATATTTCATGATACATGGGTAAAACAATACTAATTCATAATAGTTACTAATTTTCCCCCTTTCCTTCCAAATACAATAAATTTCACACTGGTTTTTAACCAAGCAACATTAATATACAGAAATAATCCATGTACTTGTTATTGCTTCCTCAAAATAATAGTTTGAATTAATTTATATAGAGTACTTGTATCTCTCTTGCCTCTGATATAAAAAAATCACGATTGTTGCTTAATTTTCATAGGATCATCCAAGGATGTTCAGCATATAAAGTTTTTTTTATTTTCTATTTCTAATTGACTCAGAGAAAAGTCAGTCTATCAGTAAAAAGTCTAAACCATTTAGCATATCTTTTAAAAGAAATGTATTTTTTCCACTAGCAAGTAATACACCCAGTATACTAAAGTGTTGCCACATATAAGATTTTAAAAATAAATGTGCAGCTCATTTATGATACTTTATTCATAGCTGTCTTTACAATAGAACATAGTGCATACCCTCTATCTATGTAAATGTATCAGATAGACAGAAAACAGATAGATAGATAATTGCATGCATGCTATTTCCTCCTGTTAGATCATGAGGTCCTTGAAAACAGGGAATGTTTTTGCCTTTCTTTGTGCACAAAACTATAATATAATATAATAGGCACTTAATAAATGCTTGCTGACTAGACTTGACTTATTTATGTACCACAATGATTTCAGCTTATTAGAGTCATTTTAGAAATAGTTTGAGCCTACCAAATTGATTCCATTAAAAGGAAATATGAAAGCATGATTCAGACAGGTCCTCAATCTTAGAACTACAGTATAGTTTCTGAATTTGATAGAATTAGTATCATGCAAGGGTTCTTAGCCTGGGGTGTGTGACTTTGGTTTTAAAAGAAAAATTTTGTATTTGATCAACTATGATTTCAGTATAATTGGCTTCCTTTGTAATTCTTTGCAGCTAGGTGCTGTAGTGGATAGAGTATTGCATTTGGAATCATCTTCCTGAGTTCAAATCTGGCTTCAGACATTTATTAAGCTGTGTGACCCAGGGCAAGTGACTTGACCCTATTGGCTTCAGTTCGTTATTCATAAAATGAGCTGGAAAAGGAAATGTCAAAACACTCCAGTATCTTTGCCAAGAAAGACCCAAATGAGGTCACAAAGAGTCAAACAGAACTGAAGCTAATCAACAATAAAATTGTAATTCTGTGTCTTTTATTTTATGCATTTAAAAACATAATTCTGAGAAGTAATCCATACATTTCACTACACTGCCAAAGGGATCCATTATACAAAAATGCCTTAGAACCCCTGTTATATGTACAAGTCTCATAAAACTTTCTAAAACATACTTAAAGAAGCAGATGCAAAGCCTGCAACCCCTGTGATTTCCTGGTTTGTGTCTTGTAATTAAGATCAATAAATCAATACGCTTAATCAATAAAATAAGGATAATGGTATTTTCAATAGTATGTTGCAATTTTCCTCAGTAAACATTTAAGTGCCTACTATGTGCCAGTCTTTGGGCTAAGTGCTAGGCATAAAAAGGAAGGCAAAAAAACAATCCCTGCCCTCAAGGAGCTCACAGTCTAATTAGGGAGACAGTAAGCAAACAACTATGAACAAACGAAGGACACAACCTGTGAGTAGACTGAGCTGCCTGAATGGGGACCCAGGTAGCTGGGTAACTCAGCTGGTCCTTTCCCTCACCTTCTTCTCTCTTCTCTCCTCTCCCCTCCCCTCCCCTTCCTTCCCCTTCTCTCTCTTTCTTTCACAAAACCTTAAACTTGGCTCATTTTGAAGCTCATAGCTTGGACCACAATAGGTCTCTGCCCAAGCTCCACTTAATGGCTTTTTTTTTTGGCCCTCCTGTCTTTAGTGAATGTCTGTGGTAACTATTTCTCTTTGGAACAGCAAACCTGAGGGACTTCCTGTCCAGGCTTGATTTTTTTTTTCCTTTTTCTGATTAAAGAGGCTGTCTCTTGACTCACTTCTTAAAGAGGCCTGTTCACTGACTGGATATTACCTCACCCTAAGTGAGAACCTGGAAAGTCTTTAGCCTAAATGGGCCAGGATCTCCCATTACCTCTTCTTAGCCTCACAACAGTCCTGTGATGTAGGTGCTGTTGTCACCTCCATTTTACAGTTGAGGAAACTAAGGCTAAGTAACTTGTCTACAATCATACAGCTATATTTACGTATGTATGTGTGTGTGTTTGGGGTACTATATATGCATTTATGTGTATATAATATATATACATGTGTATACAGATATACTTTATGTGAATGTATGTATGTATGACACAAACAGGATAAATGGTAAATAATTAAGAGGGAAAGGTTTCCTACAGATGGTAGGATTGTATTTGGAACTTGAGGGAAACTGGGGATGGAAATGAGGAGAGCTTTCTAGGATTGGGGAACAGCCAGAGAAAATGCCTGGAGCTGAGAGATGGGGTGCTTTGATCATGGAACAGTTTGGAGGCCACTGACACTCCTCACATGGTGGGAAGAGGCATAAAATGTGAGAAAAATGGAAAGGTGGAGAAAGGCTAGTTTATGAAGGACTTTTATGGTTAAACAGAGAATTTTGCATTTGATCCTAGAGGTGATAGGGAGCTGCTGGGGTTTAATGGAGTGGGGCAGTGACGTGGTCGGACCATCACTTTAGAAGGTTCCCTTTGAGTGGAAGATGAGCTACAGTGGGGAGAAACAGGTGGCAGGCAGTCTGAGTCCCAGCAGGCTATTGCTGTGGACTGCATGTGAGAGGATGAGGGGCTATACTAAGGTGGTTACAGTATCAGAGAAGAGAAGGGGCAATTTATAGTTGAGAGATGTTACAAAGGTATAATCACTGGCAACAGATTGGCTAGGGAAGATAAAGAATCAAGGATGACACCCAGAGTTTAAGTTTGAAGAATTGACCAACTAGTGGTATCCTCAACTATATTAGGAAAGTTTAAAAGGAAAGACAGTTTAGGGGGAAGGATGATGAGTTCACTTATAGGCATGTCAAATTTAAGGTGTATTCATGATGTTATGAAGAAATTATTTTGCAAACTGAAAAACATTATGTGTTAGTTTTTAGTCTTGGGCAGCTGGGTGGCATACGGTAATAACACTGGGCCTGAAGTCAGGAAGACCTGAATTCAAATCCCATCTCAGACACAAGAAGTATGACAATAAATAAGACCTTAACCTCTGCCTCAGTTTCCTCCGCTGCACAATGAGGATACTAATAGCACCTACCTCCCAGAGGTGTTGTGAGAACCAGATAGACTATGTTTACAAAGTTCTTAGTGTACTGCCTAGCATGTAGGAGGCACCACATAAATGCTACCTATCATTAGTGTTACTCTCTGTGCCACTCCCTCCACAAGACATAAATAAAATGACCTCTCTCAGTTATTTTGTTGGCATTACATCTGCTAATGACAGATCCCCTTTCAGTGTTCACAGCTGCCAATGGGATGGCCACACTTGGATGTCCTTCCAGCACTTCAACATTTCCAACACTGAGTTCTTTCTTGATCGTTTCTCATCTTTCTGCTTGATATATGAAACCCATTACCTGGTCTTTCCTCAAACCACTCTCTAGTCAGTTAACAAGGGCTAATGATTTCTTCTCCCAGGTGTTTCTCACATTCATCTCTTTCTTTCCATTCCCTTTGCATTCATCCTAGTCCTGCCCTTTTATTACTGTTCACCTTTAGTGTCTTATTGTTTTCTTTTATTCCAGGCTGATCTACACACTCACTGCCACCAAATTTTTAATCTAAAGCATTATTCTCTACATGTCATTCCCTTGATTAAGATTTCTTACTTGATCACTGTTGCCCACCGAATCCAAATTCCTTAGCCTGGTATTCACAATCTAACTTAGTCTGTTTTTCCATGTTTACATTACCCTTTGCTCCCTTTTCCAACCCCCCAAAACCTACCCAACTTTCCAATCTAAATAAATCATTGCTTCTCAAACCATAGTTTCCCATTTACTTATTCAGTGCTTTCTTCCTGGAAAACTTTTTGATCTCTCTGCTCCCATCCCTGTCTGTGAGTCCTCTGCATCCTTCAAAGCCCAGTTCAAAACCCATCTTTTCCAAGAAGTCTTTCCTGATTCCCAAACTTCCCCTCCCTAAAGGAGTTTCCATGTCCTCTGAAATGCACTAGATTTCTGTTCTGTCACCTATCAAATACTACTCTGTATTCGGATTATTTGTGCATTTGTCTTATCTTTCCAAGATTATATGAAATTTTTGCATTCAGGGACTTTGTACAACTTTGGATTTTCCAAGGTCACAACACTGTGTCCTTGTACATCTTTGATGAGCTTCTTCTAAAGCCAATACCTATGGTTTTCTGGTTCACATCTTTCCAGATTTTAAAATGGGTAGAGTTTCCTTCTATCGCTAGCATTACTGCTTCCAACTCATGTTTATATAACACTTCAATGTTTGTAAAAAAACCCTTTTCCTGAAGAGTGACTGGCACATCCAAGAATGCTCACCTGAAAAGGAAAATAATGTATCATGCCCTATTGGTTGATAATCTCAGATTTTCCAGGACCTGAATCAGAGATGTTTCTGGTATGAAAAATTTCTTTATGTTAGCTTCACCAAAGTTCAGATTTTGGGAAATATAATGAGCCAAGCTGTCAGGATGAAGAAATAGATGATGAGTTTAGCAATTAAGATGCAGAATTTCTGCCAGAGGAATCACCAAGAAGAAAATCTGGTGTTGGATGGAATGCAAGCAAAGAACAGAAGAGTCATTTTAGACAATTTCATCCTTTGTATTCAGAGTGGCAGCTACTATGGCAGTACTCTCCTAGGAGCTTTTTATGTCAGTGGACCAATTTTCCCCTTCGTCTAATAAATCAAACCCTTTTCACATCATCCAGGAATCATCTTCTAATTTGAAACATGCAGTTTTCTGCTCATTTAGTGTGACTATTAATTAAGGGAGACATAGTAAGGATCTAATAAATACTTGTTGATTTATTGATTGATTGAGATTGAGCTGAAGTTGAACCAGACAGCCTTAGAGCAGTCTCTTAGAATATGTTTAAGGGCTGTGATATTAAATATAAATAAACTGTGCTCCGGTGTGAAGAGTCCTGGGTTTGGAGGCAGAGGACCTGGATTCAAACTCCACCTCTGTAACTAATAGAATGACCTCAAGCCTCTCTGGGCTTTCAGTTTCCTCATCTGCAAAATGAAGTTTTACTATATGATCTCTAAAATATTTTCCAGCTCTAAATATATAATCTTCTCTAAATTTTGTTCATTCTAAAGCCCCCTAAGGTTGTCTGGTGCCACATCTTTTTAGATTTTAAAATTTGAAGGGTTTCCTTCTATTGCCAGTGCTGCTGCTATTACCAACTCACATTTTTATAGCATTTTAATGTTTGCAAAGTCCCTTTCCTACGACAAACCTGTGGTTTGAGTATAGTGAATGTGATTATACCCATTTTGCAGATATGAAAGAGTTTGAAACACTAATAGTGATTATCGTACTTAGGATTCAAACCTAGGTATCCTGACTCCCAGTCCAGTGTTCTTTTCACAGATGTAAGGTGTTTTTCATACAAATCAATCTCTGCTTTCAAAATAGCATGATGTATCTTGAAATAAAGTCAAGACATTTTATTAAAAGAACTAAAATAATTTGCAGAAGAGACAAAAGAAGTAAATACAAAACTGTATTCTTCATCTAAATAAAATGAAATGGTTATACTGGGTGATTCCTAAGGTCCCTTCTTACCCCAAAATATACTGATCCTCTTTTGTAAACATTTTCAGAAATATAAGTGATTTTGAATCCTGTGCTTCAGTGTTGTTATAAAATTTCAGAAAATTAAAATATTCTTCACAAATTCGTGTTTTGACTCAGCATCCAAGACTACTGAGGTCACTGTTTATAATAGAATTTGATACTACAGATTCTCTCTTTCTCAAATGTAAATGACCTGAAACCCCATCACAAAGCCTGTCTTTCAGCAAAGCAAAAATGAAAATGTAAGAGGCTTATAATTTAGATTTTAACTATCTGTGCCACAGGAAGTAGGGGTTGGAAGGGTTGGGGGGGAGTCACATTGACATTAGCAGGCTTAGAAGCTGGAGCAGATAGTACTTCCTTGGTCTAAGGAGAACTGCAGACAACTTCATATGTTTCTCTGAAGTTATTTGTTATTAGTTTTGTTCTAATCTCAAAGCAAGCTAACTCACCAAGCAGATGGCAAAGCTGTTTTGTAAGCATAAGGGCAAGCAAGTCAGCACAGACCTCTTTTTCTGAAGCCAGGAAGATCTAAGTTCATATCTAGCCTCAGATGTATACTAGCTATAGAAACCTGTGTAAGTCACTTAATCTCCATCTTCTTTAGTTTCCTTTTCTATAAAATGGGCACATCTATAAAATAAGAGCATGTACTTTACATGGTTGTTGTGAGGAGCAGATGAGATGATTCAAATCTATGGTGTTATATAAAGGTTAGCTCTGACTCATTGTTAGTATGTTGGAGTTTTAATTATTCATCTTCCTCATACAGCCTTCCATGAGCCCTAATAAAGGGATCTTCTAATATTTGATTTGATCCCAAGATGCTAACTCTCCATGCAATATATGGCCATCCTGACAGAACTCTTACCTGAAAGTTCAAGAATCCTTTTTTGGTTTTGAGATGGGCTAGGATTCTTAAACTGGATAGGGTATGATACTTAAATTCCTGGTCAGGAAACCAAATTCTTGGCTGATTTGAATATAAGGTACCCACGTGCCCAGCTCCTCTCTTTGTCTTGAAAATTTCTAGTAAAGAATGTTCATCAGCATCATAACATTGAGTGGGTAAAAAGTGTTTGAAAAATTTGGCCTTTTTTTAATCAGAATGTTCATACTAGTAATTTGTGTGTGTGAGAGAGATCATAGTGATATATAAGAATACTGCACTTGGTAGAGAGAGAGAGTGGTGTTTAAATTCAATCTCAAATACTTTCTACTTATGTGACTATGGGCAAGTCAAAGGCTATCACTGAGCTTTGATTTCCCCCACTATAAAATGTCAATAATATTTTAATTCTGTGCATTGTTTTGAGAATCTAAAGGACTATGTAAATGTCAGCTATGATTATTTCCCCCCTTTCTCTATTAATCACTCAAATCAACAAGATTTATTAAATGCTTCTTGTGTATTAAATACTATGCCTGATGTGGTAGGGAGCAAAGACAAAAATTAAATCATACTCTCAAGGAGTTTACAGTTTATTAGAAGAAATAATTTGCATGTACTCATATGCAGTTCACAAAGTAAATGCAAGGTAATTTTATGGGGGAATCACAAGCAGCTAGAGAAAAGACCTACTATAGAAGTGGTACTTGAGGTGGATGACAGCCTGTGTCGAAGTGCCAAGGTAAGCTTTGCAATGTTCTGTGTAAAGAACAGCAATAAGGCCAGTTGTTTTGGGACAATAGTGTGTAGAGAAATATGAAATAAACCTGGAAAGGTAGGTGAGTCCAATTATAAGGGCTTCCAAATACTAAGCAGAAAGTGTGTGTGTGTGTGTGTGTGTGTGTGTGTAAAAAGAAAAATAAGCATTTTTATTTTCAAAAAAACTTAATATCAATTTCATGATACTTTAATTATAAATGGTATTTTTGTCAGCACAGAACGTTTTCATTCTAGCATTTTAAAGCCATTTAACCTCACATGTTATAGTAATATACACTTAGACAAAAATTATTTTACCAGTACAATATAAATAACTAGATATAATGCTGTGTTTGGTAAGGACATCTTATCTTATGTGAATTACTTAAACTTTCCTTAAGGAATGTAAATTATAGCATCAATGTAGGATAAACAGTCCATATTTATACTGTCCTTCCTGGACCACAAAGGGTCCTTTGATAGTTACCTTTGATATTAATCTCATTTTTTAAGGGAGAAAACTGAGACTTAGGCTCTAACTTGCCCAAGATCTCATAGTTAATAAAACTAGGTCTTCTGAAGCCAAATCCAGTGTTCTTCCACTACATCATCTTACTTGCTTCTGGATTCTTTATATAAATGAAGATCCCAAAGATTCAAGAAGTCTAAAATTGTATTGACCCAAGTCATAGAAAGGATCTGCATTTTGTCCTCAAGGAAAAGTTTCTTTAGTGGTTCTTTAAAACATACTTTATCTAATGTATGGACCCTTGTTGGAGGAACACAAGGAGGAAAATTTGATGAATTTTTTGTTTCTAGTAAGTGTGAAAAAGCTGTTATTTAGAAGTCATTAGAGAGAGGGAGCATTACAAGAGACAGCTAGGTGATGCAGTAGATACTCTATTGGGCATGGAGTTAGGAAGACCTTAATTAAATCCAGCCACAGATACTTAACTGACTGCATTCTATAAAATGGTAATAATGCTGACACAATCCACAAGGCTGTTATAAAGATGAAATGAGGCAAGGTAGAGAAAACCCTTTACAAAATTTACAATACTGTATATATGCTAAGTACTACTACTGCCGCTACTGTTTTTGTTAACTGAGTTTTTTCTCAGTGCTAGCACTTGAGGTAGTTTCAATAGGAAATATTTAGGATTTTTTCATATTTAATTATACAGGTTGCCAAAGTCCATTTAGAAATAATTGCACAGTACAATCTTTAATGGTAAAAGAGAGGAATCAGTCAACAAGCATTTAAGTGACTACTATGTGTCAAGTACTGTGCTAGTCATTGGAGGATATTGGGGGGGGGAAACCAGTTTCCCCTTTCAAGGGAATTACATTCAATTGGAAAAGACAAAAGTATTCACATAAAAGTATTTACAAAATAAATATGAGGTAATTTGATAGGAAAAGTACTAGTAATTGGGTGGTAGGGACATTAAGGTGAGGCCACATTGAGGACGTAATATTCAAACTCTGACTTCTGAAGGAAAGTAGGGATTCCAAGGCAGAGCTGAGTAGAAAGTGCATTCTCTCATACCTTTAACTTGTCCATCAAGGAGAACACGTTCCAATTTAAACCTATGACCTTCCTACACTTCAAAATTCATTAAAAATGTTTTTAAGACACTCAATTGGAAGCCGTATGTGATCCCATCTATTTAAAACCCTCTGTGGATAAGGTAGAGTTTTATTCCCTGGATGACTAGGACAGGGCTTAAATTGAACAGGACAGAAAATGGAATGTTATTAGAGGATAGAAGGGATAGCTGTTAGGGGATATTTTATGCCTTTTCAGACCACTCCACTCCCTTTTAGTAGACGTGTCCAAAAAACTACCTATGAGTAACCCTGTTTCCAGGTCAAGTGAGACTTAAGCTTATTCATCTTAATTTTTTTTCCTTTCATTTGGCCTTGGGCAAGATAGTAATTAGCAAGACTGAAATGGAAATATTTCTATGTAATTTGTGACCAGGAAAGCTCAGTACGGAAATGCTTTACATTTGTAAATTTGGTTCATTTCTCTTTCTCCAGAAACCTATATATGTCTGACAAGTTCAGGGGAAGTTTTGGATTTAGGTCAATCATAGCTTCTGTTGTTTGGTAGAGGAATTTTAAAGAGTTTAGTAATGAAGAGAATGAGATGAAGCTTTTAGACCTAGTCCAAGGAGTTTTCTGTAGACAGTGTGTCATTTGAGATTCTTCAAGAGTGATGCCAACTTGTACATGATAGATGGACAGTTTCATGTGTTTGTCCTATTCTGCAATATTATGTTTTGTTTGTTTTTTTCTTAAGTTCAGAATAAAATAAATAAAATATTTAAAAAGAGTATTGCAAAGAAATTAGTTCCAGTATCCATCCTACAACTAATAGGCAAGTATATGAGAACATCTCTAAATTACATCAATAATTCTGCCTCTGTTGGGTGTTTTGACAGTCTGTATTCCCGAAATATAGGAAAGACAGAAAGCTACCCTTGGAGTGAAGAACGTCTGAGTACAAGTCCTACCTACTAAATATGACCATCTACTGTCTTAGTGCTCCAAGCAGTTCTCTAAGACGGTTACATATAAGTTGCAGATATACAGCAATGAAGAAAATTTCCATACCACAAGTTCACTGCCCTGGTGCAATGTGCAGTCTAGACCAAAAAACAAAATAAAACAATTATTAAGATCATATCAATCTTTTTCATAAGCCTTCTATTATTATTCATTATTAGTAGATTATTCAAGTATAAAATGCTAACACATGAACTAATGAATGATAAAGCATTTATTCAGCATTTACTAAATACTAGACACTGTACTAAAATATAAGCAAACAAGACAGTCCCTGCCTTCAAGGGGTTTATATTCTCATAGAACAGCATTTAAAGGGAAAATAGAAAGATAGGAGGGTGGGTGTCAGTTAGCAAACAAGCATTTTTAAGTATCTGTTAGAGTCCAGGAACTATACTAAATATTGGTCATTCAGAGAGGACAACTCCCTCCAGGAACTTACTAGGGGAGATAGCATGCATGAAGTATATACAAATGCATTCCAATAATCTATAGAGGGAAGGTACTACAATTGGTAGACTTGGTTTGGAAATAGCAAGAAAATGATGTAGATCTCTAATTCTAGACTAGATAAGGAGAAAACTCACTTATCAGAGCCCAGGGCCTAAGACTGCCCAGTGGAGAGTAAGGATTAGTTAAATTAGTGTGTCTTCTCTATGGATGAAGCTAAATTACTAGTCAGTACTATTTGGCTATTTTCTCTAATCTTTGTTCCAAAATAATCTATTTTTATCTTTTCTTTCTCTCTTCTTCCCCTATGCCATCTCCACATAGTGTCTGTGACTCTTGTGTAGTTCTCCATAGGAAACAATGAGATGGAATAGATGAGGATGACTTCCTCTTGACCACTAGAAGTCCTTTGCTCTTTGAAATGTTTAGCTTCCTCTAAAAGTACTGAATTGAGTGACTTTGAAGGTGCCATTGCCCATATGGGTTCTAAAACTGGAAGGAAGAAAGAGGGAGAGAAGAAAAAAAATGAACTAGTGGCTTTTGATCTGTTGTAAAGGTAAAAGTTTATTTGAGTGTTGCTATGGTTACGCCATCTTGTTAAGAGGAATCTTCTTCACTGTCACACCAGGGCTGGAACCAGTAGAAGGATTCCCTGCCTTGCCTTATAGTGATCCATTAGGTACATAATTATGTCTGAAGTATTTTTCATTATACTGAATAAGTCTTCCATTGAGGAGAGAAAAAAACATAAAATGCAGAGCTTAAAAAGAAAAAGGGCTGACTTCTGTGGTAGTTAATCCCTGCCTGCTTGTTTTAGTGTATCAAGAGATCTTTTATTTCAACTTATCACTATAATATTTATTGAATGTCCAGTATATGTAAAGCACTGTGCTTTACATATCAGGTCCTTTTGTGTGTTCAGGTTTTAACAGGAGAGATAGAACCTAAGCATACTAGGGCTTAAATCTTAAATGTTGCAGAGAGAGACCTAAGAAAGCAGAGACTTGAGAATCCCTAAAAGACATGCCAACTACTTCACAGTTCTCCCCAGAGTTAGTTGTATTGCACAAGGTCAAGTCATAGCCCGAGGGTAGAGCATGAATGCAGATTTTCTGACGGCCTTTCTACGTCTTTGATAGTTTGAATCTCTCGAGTCCTTGATTTCCCCAGCCACCAAAAACAGTTAATGACATGTGCAGGATGAGGAGGGAAAGGAGTGGGGAGAGGGCAGATGAATCATACCTTGAAATTCTTCACATAGGGAAAGGCACTCACTAAGCTTAAATGTCTGTTATTTTTCAAGATAATTGTGTTTCTGATTATTAAAAAAAAAAACAACTGAGTAGCTAGCCTGTCTTGAGCCAGTGAAATTTTTACTTCATTCTTGCAATCCTCCTTTTCTGTTAAGATTTTTTATGTATTTTTGGCTTTCCTGTCTTCTTTGTGTTTTTGAATGGTGCGTCTCTCTCCTTTTTTCTGAAAACTGCTGTTGCTTTTTCTCCTTCCATTCATATTCTTTTTTTTTTCTTTCTTTTTGCTGCATGGAGACTCTCTGCTGTACAAGTGTAAGTATTTTTTTGGTAGCTTTGCAGTTTCTGGCCCTACTTGTTTACATTCTCGTGCTCCATTTGCTTCTGTGCTCCTTTGCTAGTCTCCCAGGAGACTAGATTGTCATCCATCCGCAGTTACTGAATGAAATAGGCAGCAATTTAGAGACAAGATTGGATTTTACAAGAAAGTTCAACCAGCCTAACAGCTGATGAATTTGAAATATCCCCAGCCATATGCCTGAAAGCAAGCAGAGAATTTTGGTGAAAAAGGTACAAACAAAATGTCACTCAGGTTTAAAAAGAAAAAAAAAGCATTCAGCTTTATTTGTCACAAAATGACAGGTTTGTTTAGATTTGCCAGTTTTTCTTTAGTTTTTTTTTTTGTCTATCATAGCAAACCCAAATTTGTGGAAAGTTGGCATTATGATTAATTTCCTGCATTAGAAATATTTTTGTACACCTTTTCCTTACCTCACAATGATCTGTAAGAAATCTCTAAAAGAAATTTATTTATTTATTTATTCGTTGTTTTAAGTTTGAGGTGAGAGAGTTGTTTGTTTTTTTCATACATTGTACAAAGTTGGTAAAGTTTACATAGAGTTTTGGGGGATACAAATTTGAAGTGGGCAGTGTTTTAAACTGTTCTGAGTATTTTCAGCCTAACTAGTACATGACTTAGGAAGTAGAGACTGAAAACTTGATATAACAGAAATATACCCTGGGTTTGGTTTATATGTTGGATTTCTACATTAGTTATTATGATTCATGTTTAAAATAGGCATTAATGGGGCAGCTCGGTGGCACAGTGGATAGAGCACTGGCCCTGGAGTCAGTAGGACCTGAATTCAAATCTAGCCTCAGACACTTAATACTTGCCACCTGTGTGACCGTGGGTAAGTCCCTTAACCCAGATTGTCTAACCAAAATAAGATATTAATGTGTATTAAACTGTAGGTTAAATTCTGTCACAAAAATTAGATGAAGTAAACAATGGCACTCAACAATTTACAGTAAGGGTCTCCGGCATTTGGGCCAAACTTATCCCTGAATAGGAAATTTCCCTAGTTGATTGTCTCATGGCCATAGAGGATACTCAGTGGCATGTTGCTGTGATAGCTTGAGAAAGAAGTCTTTCTATTTGCCCTGCTAAAGGTGTGATTTAAAAAATGATTTGTTTAGTGTATTATGTTTTGATTTGTTATATGATTTCTTCCATTTATTTTAGTGTGACTACATAGCATGACTATAGTGAAAATGTGCTCAATAGGAAAGTATATGTAGAACCTATACAGAATTGTAAGCTGTCATGGGGAGGGAGGGGGGTAGCGGGGGGAAGGTGTAGGGGGGGATAAAATCTTAATTTTAAGGAAGTGATTGTAGAACATTTAAAAATAAATTTAAAAAAATGATTTGACACATATTCCTCAAGCTTTGTAAGAGTTGCTAAAATAATTGTTGCTTGTTTGTAATCAGTTATTGCCTTTGAAGCAAAGGTTCTTGAAGTCCAAAATTTTAACTGGCACTGAGTAGTGTTAATATGTGCGTGTTTTGAGACCTGTGAGGTTTAGATGATACATCCCTTTCATGTTCATGGAATCAGTTTATAGCCTACTCACCAGAGGTTCCAGAACTGAAGCTTTATAGACAAAGGACCACAAGGATGAACAGATTCGAGGGATAGCTAGATAAAGTGGACAGGGATGACCCTTAGGTTGTTATAGATAGGGAAGTGGATGAATGATGCTGGAGAAAATTATGAAGTCAAAATTTCATCCCAGATATAACTAATCTGCAAAAGTAGGAGGTCAAAATGAAATGGTAGCTCAGGAACAGCATTATAGATCTGATCCTGAAAAACTATCTTTGTCAATACCCATACTTCCTGTTGATACATCTGTTCCAGGATTTTAATGACGGCTAAGTTTGCATGGTTGATTGTAATGGGACCATTTTAGAAATTAGTATCTTTGATAATTGTCAGCTAGGATAAAAAAAATCCCGGATAGGAAAAATATGTGGAAAATGAGATCTTATTTACCAATAGTGAACTAAAAACAATCTGAACTTTTTAAAATGTGACAAGTTTGGGGCCAATTGAAAAGTCACATTCTTCCATGAAAATGTTCATCTGTTTACAGAAATGTTAATTTATCCTTTTGCCAATGGGGAGTTGTCTCTGACAAATTGAGAAAATTATGAAGGGTTCTTTAAAATTCACTGAAATGTCACACTGTTTTAGAAAATACTTGTGAAGGACACAGATGTGATATTGTTACCAGCTCCTGTAGGGAATACAATAAAGCAAAATAATGAGACTTGTCTCATTTGGTCTTCAAGAATTTAACTTTATGAAATTGGGAATGGCCAAAATATGTATTATGAGCAGGGATTTCTTTTTCTTTTTAATTTGTAAGATCAGAACAGAATCATTTTCCTAATGATACTGAATAATCTTAAAGATTTGTTATGGTGTAAGGGAGAAACAGATTTGTTTTCAAATAGGACAGTTTCCATATTTGGCATATAGAGTTTATACAGACAGTTCTGCTTTATGTACATTTGCATTATGCAAATTTGACTTTACAAAATCTGCAATCCAAGAAAAATTACATAAATTCCTTATGCAAAGCACTTTTACAGGTGAAGCACCCTGAGTACCCTGAAAGAACACAGATATTTTACAGAAAGCAGTGGTTGATTTACACAATCTAAAACTCCTGCAGAATTTCATAATGTGCGGGTGTCTGGAGAGATTTCTAGTGTATATATTAAAGCAGGAAAGAAGTTTCCATAGTTCCTGCAATAAATTAATTAATCAATAGTTCCTTCTTACCAGACCAAATCTTCAATGTTGATGAAACTGACCTATTTAGTCAAAGAATGCCATCTAGAACCTTCTCCTTGGTGGAGGAAAAAACGATGCTAGGTCATAAAGCTTTGAAAACTACTGTCACTCTTCTGCTTGGAGGGAATTGCAATTTAAAACCTGTTTGTGTGCACCTCTCAAAAAATCCCTGAGCATGGAAAACCCTTATCATCTTTGAACAGTGGTTTATGCACTGCTTCCTTCCTGAAATCTTGAAGAAGTTTTGTGATGATAATGACATTCCTTTCAAGATTCTACTTATTTTGGATAATGCCCCAGGTCACCCTTCCCATCTGAATGATTTTAATGAAAGTGTCAAAAGTGGTATACCATCCCTTAACAGTGCCTTTTTGTTACAACCTATGGATATGAGAGTTATTGCAAATTTCAAGGTGTAATACTCACACACTACATTTGCCAAGGGTTGACTTAAGCAATTTCTGGAAGTCTTATAATATTTGCCATGCGGTGGGGAATATTGCTAAGGCATGAAGATATAACAGAAACATTTATGAAGAGAGTATGCAGAAAATTGTGATCCTGATGGATTTGACTGAGATAAAACTTTGGAAGAAGATTGTAAAATTAACGCCAAGAATTGGAGTTAGAAGTTGATGGGAATGATGTGGAGCAGTTGATTTAGTCTCATGGTAAAGATCTGTCAAATGACCATCTAATTGAGCTGCTAGCTTCAAAGATTGCAGAAGAAGAAAAGGGAAGCTTCAGAACCTGAGGAAGAAACAAAAAAAGATTCACAACAAAACCATTGGCAGAAAGGTTTCATCACTTCAGTGAATGTTTTCATGTATTGAAAAGGTAGATCCAAATACATCAAGATTTTTTAAAGTTCAAAGACTAATTGAGGATAATGTTGCTTGCTGTCACAAGACATACAAGGAAAAAAAGAGAGCCACTGTCCAAACATCTCTTGATAGCTTCATTAAAAAAAAAAGTTGCACAGCCAACCAACCAATGATAAAGGCTGGGTGCAGTGGGTGGGGAAGGGACAGTATACTGCTCATCTCTATTAACTTTGTTGTTCAGTACTATGTATACTTAATTATTTACTTTACCTTTCATTTCATAATTGTTTATTATCATGGTACAATATTTATATGTCTGCATTTTATGACTTGCATAAAGGTATTATTTTGTGTGTACCTTCATTATACAGGCTAAGAGAAGCACCTAGGGGCCAATTCACATTATGTAAAAATCACTTAATCAGAGGTCTATTTATATAAAAAGAGAATTGTGTGTATACATAACTTAATGATATTAAATGAAGCTTCATGGTTCTTAAGTTATTTTTTCCTGTGGAACTTTTTTATAAGTTCATTATCCATTTTATCAGGCTATACCAATAAAGACAGTAGTACCAGGTCCTTCTCCCATATGCCAGTCCTGAGGACCTTGTCTAGATTCTGCCTTTTCCTACAACCATCACAGCCTCCCCAAAACAGCAGCACCAACAGTGACAAACAAAAGCAGGATTAGCATCAGAAGCCTGTCCACTCTTGGACTAAATCTTGAATTTTGTTAGATGTCAGTGTCCATCCTTATTCATTCTTGAGTCTCAAGAAGTGGTCACTGGACTGTTATGTACTCTGCCTTCTTCTAGTCAACTGCAAGGATTTCTGTTGGGAGAAATAACCATGGATGCCTTAAAGAATAGGATACGTTAAAGACACTAGAAAGACTGTTGTTGACATTGGCTTGTTACAGCTTTAAGCAGGGATACTGTATAGGAACCATTTCAAGGTTGTTCACAATCTTGTGAATTAGTTTCTACTGAAGACAAAGTGCTTGGGAGGACCTGAGTCGTAGAGATTGTTGTAGTTGGGCTACTCATCTCTGGAGTCTAACTGTAGAATGTATTTATGCCAAGCCAAAGTTTTAGGGGCTTAGGAATGATCATCAAAATGGTTGCCTCTCACAGCCAATCTTAAGGTCATGATACTTTTACAGAACCACAAAAACTTTTTCTTTATCATATAAACATATTTCAATGGAATAGCAACCAAAACAACCAGGTTTACTATTGTCTGCCAAGTTGACCAATTTAGGTCTAAAAATGATCATTTCTTTCCCCTTTCCTTTCAAATAAATATTAGCACGAAGATAAAAAAAAAACTAGCCATGTTTTTGAAGCTATAAAGCTGTTTCCATCAAACCTGTGTTTGGTGGTTGCCAGTTTATTCAATGAAAATATCATTCCATTAAGATGATTTTGTTTTTTACTGGATTTTTACCATTAGGTGTGTGACCTTGGGCAAATCATTTAATTAGTGTAGGTCCCAATTTCTTCACCTGTATAAGGGAGTTGATGATGGTCTCAGAGGTTCTTTCCAGATCAAAAAATTTAATGATTCTATATTTTACTGAGGAGGATGATGACAACGACAACCATGAACTCACCCTTGCACCTTAGGGGGGTTCTTCAGCTTGTCTTCCACTATCACTCTTTTGATGAGACCTACGAGGTAGCTCTTTATGACTGAGAGTTAACAATGTGTTAAGAACTCAAAGCTAAAACTTTTTTAGTTAAAGAGAAAAATGCTTGTAGTAAAAAAAGAATGTTTTTTTTTTATGGTCTGTGATAAAAGGACCAGGAATTATGGCAATATATTGAGCATGACAGCACATATAGGCTATATAATTCCAGAAGGATTTCATTTGATTATAACTAAAGAAGAATGAGGAGAAATGCAAAAGAAAATCGAGGCAGAATTGAGAAAGGTTAGATGCTTAAAGGTTTTAATCAACATATTCTATTTCCTCATCCGTATAATGAGGGCGTTAGGGTACATGACCTGAGGTATTTTTTAGTTCAAGATGTGTGATCCTGTGATGAAGCTGAATTTATTCATTTGCTCCTGTGATAAACTGTTAGTAAATGGCTTTGTCTTGAATTCCTAGCAATTCATTCTGTTGTCTTTAATCTTGAATAAAAAGGATGCATCTCACTGATAAATAATATTTGCAAAGACATAGTAAAAGACTTCAGTTCTGGTTGTGAACTAATAGCACAGATATAGTTGTGCGTTCTAATCCTAAGTTTGGGAAGAAATTTGGACTGATTTGAAAAAGTGTTACTTTTCTTCAACATAGAATAATGCTTTCAGTTGAAGTAAAGTTTCTCAGACATTCCTAGAGGAAACAAATAAACTTTCTAATTAGACTAAAACTTACTGGTAAATGTTTCTAAAGGTAGTGGGGTAATTTTTCCGTGATTACTAATTGCTTTTTTACTTTGGTTGCTAGATGACTCCTAAATCTAAAAGGAAAAGTATCCATAGTCGAATGCTCCGACCTGTTTCCAGGGCCTTTGGTAAGTTAATTCTTATTATACTATAACAGTACCTACTTCTTATTTATACAGACTTTACACCCAAATTATTCAGACTACCTCATAAACAGAAATATGCTCTTCCTCATGACAGGTCTTACATGTCCCTGTTTTATAGATGGGGAATATTGAGGAAAAAAAGACTGACAAAGTGATTTGCCTGGCATTAAATTACAAGGCTTTAGCTGTCATTACCACCCCTATTATCAACAAATAGATGTTTCCTTATGTCATCATAACATTTACCACAGTGCCTTGAACACAGTTGGTGCTTAATAAATGTTTGCTGAATGTATGGACATGAATCAAAAGTACTTCGTGTCTTTGTTCTTCTGTTGTTTCAGTCACTTCTGACTCTTTTTTGTCCCATTTGGGGTTTTCTTGGCATAGATACTGGAGTGGTTTGCATTTCCTTCTCCAGCTCATTTTACAAATGAGAAACTGAAGCGAACGGAGTTACGTTACTTGCTCAGGGTCACACAGCTAGTAAGTGTCTGAGGACACATTTGAACTCAAGAAGATAAATGTTCCAGACTCCAGGCCTTGCACTCTATCCACTGGACCCCCTAGCTACCCTCTGGTCTTTAGGCATTGCTCTATGTGATGTTCACTCTTTTGTTGCTTCCTTTAAGAAATGGAGTTTGATCTTGATAAGGCACTAGAAGAAGTTCCAATTCACATAGAGGACCCACCTTTCCCATCCATCAGACAGGAGAAGAGGGCCTCCGGATTCATCTCAGAGCTGCCATCTGAGGAAGGGAAGAAGCTGGAGCACTTCACCAAGTTAAGGCCAAAACGGAATAAAAAACAACAACCTACCCAAACAGCAGTAAGTTCCTCTGGTAACTGCTGAGGCACCATCTCTTCTTTTCTTCTTTTTTCTCACCTCTGGCATGGGATATGAATAAGATATTTCACAAAGTTAAAATGTAGGGTTAGCTAGGATAGAGATGTAGTGGCCCACAGTAAGATCCACAGCAAATTAACATAACCAGACACCTTTTAAAAACTGAGGGATATAAAACTTAGAGCAAGTTAGAACCAAGATAGAAAGCCTGACAACAAATTCAATCTCTGGAGACACAAAACCATGCCTAGAGTTGCCCTTTGATGTTCAGGAGTGAAAAGGTTTGCTAAATATTAAAGAACAAGTCATTTATGTTTCACTTTATAATATCAGAAAAGACATACAGATGTGCAAAAATCCCACTTCCCCTTTTAGTATCCAACCATGACCCTCAGTCTGGCTCTGCTTTTGTTGGTCTGCGTTGAATGGGTTCTTAATCTGGAGTCCATGAATTTATTTAAAAATATATATTTTGGCAACTATTTCAATGTCATTGTTTTCCTTTGTAATAGTATGCATTTTATGCATAGACTTCAACAAGCTGTCAGAGAGATTTATGACATAAAAAAAGCTTAGAACCCTTGGCTTAGAAGTGGAAGAGAGCCTGTATCATTTCAGGTTATTAATACAGCACATAATCTACTTACAGATAACTAGTAATTGGCAGGATCTTCAACCCGTCTCACCCCTTCCCTCTTAACCTCAATGCCACTGGTAGAGCTGGAAAAAAATGCTTTTTTAAAGTTAGTTTTATTTATTTGAATGCATCTTTTGGGGGAGCACTTAGAGTTTATTTTTTTAAAAGACAATGTGAAGTGAACTGTTATCACTCATGGTGAAAAGACAACAATCAACACCATAGTATGTTTCCAGATAATTAGTTTCTCTTTGTCTCCCTCCCTCTCAAATACTATTAAAACTCTAATTTGTTCATGAAATGACTTTTGTTTCCCAGCACTTAGATCTGTGGTCCATAGAAAGATTGGTAATTACACTGCAGAATGTAGGTTCTGCAGAGTTGATTCTCTTGTTATGTTTTGAAGTAAATTGTGGCAGTTTCTTGGTTCAGGAGCACTTTGAAAATATTCTCAGAGTTCTTGTGACATTGGCTGAAGTTCCCCCTTCTGATCTCAGCTGGCTGTCCTATCTCTCCTGTTGAGTTCAGTTACTGTGTCTATGCAGGGCACTCCCAAATATACATGCCTAACCCTGCCCTTTTTCTTCCATATAATAGTCCTGCATCGCCAATTTCCCGTTGAACATCTGAAAGGATCTAACTGTGTCTAAAACAGAATTTTTTACTTTCCCCCAGCCTTTCCTCTAAGCTTCTATGATTTTTTTTTGGAGGTGCTACTACTTTACCTGTCACCCAGACTCACAGCTTCAGTTGTCATTGATGTTTTCGTCTTTCATCAACCTACACAATCAATCTCATTAGTTCTACTTCCATAATGTTTCTCAAATACCCTTCCTTCTCTCTCCTCACATAAATAATAACTTTAGTTAAGTCCCTCATCACCTCATTTACTATAAAAGGCTCCTAATTGAATGACTGACTTCTGGATTCTTTACTCTCCAAACTTCTCTACCAAACTGCCAAAATAATCTTTTCAAAGCATAATAAATATGACCATGTCATTCCCAGGCCCCAAAACCTTCAGTCACTTCCCTTTACCTTTACGGTAAAATCCTCACTCTTCAGCCAAACATTCAAGGTTCCCCACAGTCGAGATCTAACTTAATCTTTCCAGTCATATGTCGCATTACTCCCATTCATATTCTGTTTTTACTCAAATTGGGATTCCAGCTTTCCCTGAATTCTATCTTGTACTTTCCTCTGAATTTACACAGTAGCCATCCTCATCCCTGAAATGTAATCTCTTCTATTTCTGCCATTCAGAATCCCTTTTTCAAGGATCCACTGCCCGTTTGTTAGTGCTCTCTCCTCAGATTACCATGTGTCTTATTTGTGTATATGTGCTATTTCCCCACTTGAATCAAAGCTCCTTGAGGGCAGGACCTGCTTCATATTGACACTTAACAAATGTTTGCTTAATGGAGTTGAATTGCTTTGGAAATAGGAAAGGAAGTAATATTTGTTAAGCCCCTATTGTGTGCTAAATGCTTTACAAATATTCTCATTTGAGAATTAAAAATTGTCTTAATCCTCTGAACCTCCTGTTCCTCCTTACCTCAACCTCTGGTTTCTTAATACCTCCCTGTATTGCCAGTCTATAGCATTCTTCTTCTGGGGATCACTTCCCATTCTTGACTTAACAGCTAATCAATTCAGTAGGTCATCATTCTTCGTTCTTGGACAATTGGCCTCTACTCTCTTCATGTCCTAGTGATCTTCCCTCGCTTTTTCTTTCTGTTTGCCTTTTTCCCATCTATTCTCAAGCTACTGAGTGCTCTTCTCCAACTGCCTTTTAGACATATCAAAAAGGATGTCCAGTAGACATCTTGAACTCAGTGTTTCCAAATCAGACTCATCATCTGTCCTCTTAAATCCCACCACTTCTACTTTTGCTGTGGCTATAGAAGGCAACATCATACTCCCAAAGGCCCACACAACAACCTAGGTGCCATCTTTGACTCTTAATTACATCTCATCCCTCATATCCAATCTGCTACCAAGGGTGATAGATTTCATCTTTGCAACATGTCTTGACTATGTCCCCTTCTTTCCTCTGCCACTCTTCTGGTGCTGGCCCTCTTAACCTAACATCTGAATTATCTCAATGACTGTCTGATAAGGTTGCTGGTCTCAAGGCTCTCCTTACTCCAATCCATCCTCCATTCAGCCACCAAAGTGCTTTTCCTAAAGCATAAGACCAACTGTGTCACCCCCCCAATCAGTAAGCTCCTATGGCCCCCATCACCTCCAGGATCAAATACAAAATCCTCTATTTGGCATCATAACCTAGCCCCATTGCTCTGTCCATCTAGTCTTATTACTTATTACTCCCCTCCGTGTACTTTTTGTTCCAGTAACACTGATCTTCTTGCTGTTCCACAGTCTTCATCTCTTATCTCTGGAATTTTCTTGGGCTGTTCCCCATGCCTGGAATGCTCTCTGTCCTCATCTCCGCCTACTGACTTCCTGTAAATCCCATCTTCTACAGGAAGACATTCTAATCCCTCTTAATCCTAGTGCATTTCTTCACTCAAATATTTCCTATTTGTAGCTTGTGTATATTTGCTTAATGTCTGCCTCATTAGATTAGGAGCTTCTTGAGGACAGAAACTGTCTTTTGTCTTTATTTGTGTCTGGATCACTTAGCCCAGAATCTGGAACATAGTACATGCTTAATAAATGTTTATTGATCGAAAGACTTATCTGATTGAGCCAAGTTGCTTCTCTATAGTTCAAGAACTGTTTGCCAATGAATATAAAACCTACCACCCCAAAACAAAAAAATCAAAGCTGTTTTCCCTCTGCTTTTTTTTTTTAATATTCATAATATTTTGCCAGATATTAACATTTGGCCCTTTGTCTTTGCGCCCAACACAGCTAAGAAGTATATATTTCCCTTAGGACCCTCTCAGCTTATTTGTGTGACACAGTCATATAGCACATTACCACTGGCCCCCATAAAGTTAACAGTGAGCAGAATTTGGTATGTGGGTTATCTGTGTGAAGCATGAGCTTGGCACTTGATTTTATCATGGTCTATCACCTGTGTGTCTTGAACTAAAGAAAGTGTTTCACAAGAAGCTATTTTTGCTTTTTCAGGTCTGTGCTGCTACCCCCGCTCCCCAGGATGGTGAACAGAATGGCCTTATGGGAAGAGTGGATGAAGGTGTAGATGAATTTTTTACCAAGAAAGTAACTAAAATGGATTCCAAGTGAGTTTGTAGTAGTCAAAAAAACTTGCATTTATCGAGAATGACTTTAGTTACTGATAATTAGTTAAAATTTATGTATTCCAAGGGCAAATTAGAATATATTCATTTCTTAACCAATGTTTGACAGTATCTTGGAATAAACTACCTAGCTTATAGAATTTGTGAGTGTGTGTGTGTGTGTGTGTGTGTGTGTGTGTGTGTGTGTGTATATGTATTACCATGTGTAAAGAATCCATTAGATTGACCAGGAAACTTACAGAATGAGGTCTGGAAATCCCCATATTAGGAAACCTTTGTCTTGCTCTATTGACTCAGGGGTGAGGGAGGGTAAAAAAGGAAGAACTTGGAACTCTTGTCTCATGCAGCAGTGGAATTTGTGTATTCAAAGCAAGAAGTTAAAGTTTGCACAGAATGTTGAACCTAATATTTCCAAGCGTTGAATGAGAAGAAGATTCAGAGCTCGGAACACAAATCTTTAGTTTTAGACTGCAGTAGCTATAACCCAAAGCATTTAGTCAGTACTAAATTGAACTGAGATAGATTTTTTTAAGAGGTGCAGGAGAGAAGAAGGAGAGAGTTATCCAGATCTTAGAGAGGACAGATTGAGAGGATCATCCTCGAGGAGTCTCCACATCAGTGCTAAAGTACTATATGAGATGACTGATTCAGAAGTCATTAATAAAAATCAGTACTGGGGCTGAAAGTAATAGCTTTATTTTTAACCAAATTGTCACTTGCCCACAGCCTGATGTTTTTGGGCCTATTCAACTGCATGACTGTAATAAACATTTTCAAATAGGCAGCAAGATTAGTGACACAGTGTCAAAGTTAGCCACAAATTTTCATATGATTAAGGCAGAGTTGTTTTTTTTCTTAGATAAGTTAGTAGTACAGCTATTGATTAACATGATAACTTAAAATTAAATATTCAGTCTTCACGTGTAATTTGTATCAAGTTATTTGATATAAATTTTCAAAATGAATGTGTATTTATTTGATAGCATGCACGTACATACAAGCAAACATATGTGCATGTGTACCTGCATGCATACATACACATCTACTAAGTTATACTATTGGTTTTTTTACTATGATGAAGTCTTTATTTTGGGGGCATCAAATTCAAAAATGAAATTTAAACTGGAGAATATGAATATAAAGGATGTGCACCCATTGCATAAGTGGTTGTACTCAGATCTCACAAAGAGTTTTGTTTAGAAACATCATATTTCCATGTGCAGAGTTGAGTACAATAGTGCCCTAAGAAACTCTAATATACTAGTCATTAGCGTCTCATGTCACTGTGGCTTAGAATCATACTTTTCCAACAAGTGATTATCTCTTTTGTAGCAGTCTGGACAACGCGGACCTTTATTCATATAGTTTAGACTCTCATTGGGAATTAGCATTTCTGTAAAATGATATCATTATCTTTAATAGGGATGTTTCTGACCCTGTGCTCTTGATGATGGTTTTTGTGCTGCCTTTTCCACTTTTATCTCTAATAGTCTCTGAGTAGAAGATTTATAAATGCATTAAACAAAATAAAAATATATCTAATATATAATCAGACTATTTCAGGAAGATGCTATTATTGAATTAATCCATGGAAACACAGTACATGACACACAGCTTGATTGTATGCTTAATAATTACCAAATGATGATGAAATTGAACTGCTAACCAAATGATTATTCATTAAATTATTTTATGCAAAATGGGATGATTTCAGTTTGATACTTAAAATAGGACTGGCTCTGAAGAAAAAAATTGTGAAGTAGGGAAAGTATGTCTTGTGAGCCCTCCAAGTCCCCAAGAGTGTCCTTTTACCCTTTTTAGTGGCTTTCCTGACTGTTACCTACCTGCTCCCCGAGGAGCTAATGTATACTTGTAAATTCAGCATTCATCAGTTCCCGGGAAGGAGGAGACTCAGGTGCTAGGAAAAGAGAAATCAATTTATGAATCAGGATTCAAGGGAGATATAAACCAAAGACTTGGGGTTGAGCCTTGGTTTGTGGGAGACCCTAAATCCCGCTGTGGGAAGCTCAATATGACCAGATTTCCTATATATCATCAGGGCAGTATCATCAAGGTGACTTTCTGACTTGTCTCTCTGTATTTTCACCTTTTTTTTTTCATGGCTGAATGTGTTCCCCACCACTAGAATCCACTAATATGTCAATATAATCACGGACTAGATCCGTCATACCCCTTCTTGATTTAGCTGCATTAGTACGGCCACGAACTCAGGCCCATTCCTCCAAACCAAATAACTCCCTACACCCTTGATGGATATTTTTGCTGAAACAGTGTTACTAGAGGAACTGTACTGGTGCCACACCATTCAGAGTGTGTGATATCTTTCATGTTCTCTTCTTAGGGCTATACTCCAGCCAGAAGACTAGAAGCTAGATCCTTTCATTTAAATGAGTCAAAGACATTTTGAACTATGTATTCTCCCCATCCATCCATAATTAGCAATGATGAGAAGAAATTTGTAAGCCATAGATTTAAGTCAAGATGAGGTAATTATAACAAAGACTACAGAACCCAGTGTGAATTTAATGTAAGAAGGATAACTAACTTCAACTAGTAAACCTTAGAACTTATATTAAAGAAAAATAAGGAGTCTACCACCCTTTCTTCCAATTTCTAAGGATTTCTGGTTTAGAAGTTATAGAAAGATAACCCACATCAAATCTTCTTTGCTCAAAGGTTCCATATTTTCCCCACCCCTCAAAATTTGTATTATATATAGCTTGTTTTCCTTTTAAGTAGATAACAAATTCAGTATTATTGAATTTGTATTTAAGTGTATCTTTATTGTTACATTAGATTCATGATGCTTTCCCATGACTCAGCCATGGATAAAGACATATAGGTACTTTCCTGAAAGGACAGTGACAGTTGACCTCATGTTTTTATGCCACTTTAGCAGCTCATAGGATATAGTGTCATTTTGCTTATATAGCTTCCAACTTCCCTCCTTGTCTACAGGAGCTGTAGTTATAAAAAAAAAAATGAATGTAGGAAAAAGTCCAAGGTGGAAGTCACATTTCCCATGAAGGATGTTTTCTGGGTCAAAAAGAGGACTTAATAATTATAACAAAATGTTGCTATCATGTCAAAATGAGAGGAGTTGTTAGTACTAGAAATACTGTTCTAGTGTTAGGTTAATGTGCAATGTCTACATTTTAGATGAAGGTGGATACACTATTGAAAGATCATAGAGTCACCAACTTTTAGAGTTGAAAGTCCATGTCCATCCAATTCAACCCTCAGCCAAAGGCAATCCCTAGTGTAACATATTTTGCAAGATGTCCTTCAGCCTCTGCTTAAAGACTGTCAACTATCTCTCAAGGCTATCTATTCCATTTTCAGATAGTTATAATTGTTAGGAAGTTTTTTTTCTTGACAAACAGCTCAAGGATATTCTCTCACCTGAGTACCTGTGGCTCTCATGAGACTTATGTGCTGTTTGGAAGGACTTGGACCTGTGACTCACCATTGGGTTATCATGGTAGAGATGGAGCACTGACCATTGAGCCTTGTTAGAGAATTGGAAGTAGAGTGCTCCTCACCCCAAATACCACTCTTAAAGAGAAGGGAATGTATAGACATCTCATACCTGCTACTGAAAGTTGAACTCTTAAAAGGTTGGGCCGAGGTTAATGGCTCCAAATTTAGTATAGTCAAGATTAACTGATCATGCTGGGGATACTGCAAGTTCTTTTCCTTATTTGGCAAAAATGTATAAATTATTCTTAGTACTGTAAGGAGCTCCATCAGCTGACTTCAGTGATTAGCTGAGGTAAGAGTTGATTTCCTGCAGGGTGTTAGGTGCAGCCATTTCCATTGGTTTTTGTTCCAAGTATGTTGCAGCTCAGAAAGGTCTCTGGGTCTGCCCTCTTCTGGCAGTTGTTGGGGAAGGGGAAGGATAGGAGTTGTAGCACGTGTGATTCTGCCACCATCAGTTGTAGTCATCTTGAAGAGTTACTCCAGGATTAAAGGGGTTATCAGACCTGAAGGGATCCCAGGTGAGGAGCAGGAGAGTCCCTTCCTGTGTAATAATAATAAGTAAGAAAACACTACTTCATTTGAAGTACTTAATGGTTCACAAAGATTTTCCTTGCAGCCACCCCAGATGATACAAACATCATTGCGGATGAATAAACTGAGTCTCAAAGGAGCTAATGCCCAGGAGCATAGATGTATTGATAGCAGAACTGAGACATATATTTAAAGCTTCTCAGTGCTCTTTGCACTACATTGTGAAATTCAAGTGAGCAGAGGCCAAAAATGTAAAACATGATTACTACGTGAAGGAGGAGAAATTCAAGGTGATCCAAGTGAAGGAGTCAGTGATACCAAAATGGGGGGAGAAGGGGAGGGAGAAATAAAAATGAAAAGATGAAAAATTAAAAGAAGATCTTTGAGGATTCTAAATTTTTGAGGGAAGAGAACAAAAGAAAGATGAATAAGAAACAGGCAAGTAGGACAGCTTTGAATATTCATTTAATATAAATTCAATAATATTGAATTTGTTATCTACTTAAAAGGAAAACAAGCTCTATGTAATACAAAATTATAGTTTCATGTATGGTTCTTTTTTAAAAGTTCTATTTTCATATGGAAATACTCATCTTATTCAGTGTTCGATTCCAGTTTTTTTTAATGAGCACCAAAATACATGGCTTATTGGCTCATTTCAGACACTGATTTTCTTGACTGGTTTAATCCCTTCATGCATCTGTGCCTCACTTTAATAATACGATAGATGAAGATCCTGACTGCTCCCTGTACCTCGAGTGTGTCGTTCCAGTTCCCTCTTTTTAAGTCCTCAGTAAAGATGCTATGTCACCAGCAGCTTGTGTCATGGCTTTGTACTGTGTTTGTTGGGTTTTATTGTTCCAGTCAGACCAATAAGGACTTAATGTCTTGGTTTGGATTTGTAGGAGATCATCCACAAAAGGTTCAGATTCCCATGAGTCAAGTGAAGGAGGAGGGGATGAAAAGAAAAAACGGGATTCTCGGAAAAGTGGCTTTCTTAATTTAATCAAATCCCGATCCAAATCTGAACGTCCACAAACTGTCCTGGTCACAGAGGAGCCTTCATCCCCAAAAGGAGCAGTGAAAAGCCCTGCCATGGACACATCTAAGAAGGATGTAAAGTCCACAGGACAAAATGGAAGCACAGAACGGACGGAAGAGTTAAAAACACCGGACTCACTTGAAGATAATCAAATGGAGGAAAGTGGGAAGCTAGAGCGGAGTGATAGCAGGAGCAGCCCCCAGGGAGGGCGGAGGTACGGAGTTCAGGTGATGGGTAGTGGCCTGATGGCAGAAATGAAAGCCAAGCAGGAAAGGAGAGCAGCGTCTGCACAACAGGTAAGAGAAAGAGGATACCCTTTCAACTTGATTGATTTTCCATACAATAGGAGACTGAAAGTAGAGTGGAAAAATACGGAAAAATTGTGAAGTATAAATCCATAAACTAAAGAGCTATACAGGCCCTTAATGCCTATTGTAGATTTTGATAGCAGGCTTCTTTTAAATAAAGAAAAAACACTGAACAGAAAAAATCCCAAAGGTCTTCAAGTATAGTCCTAATAATATGTGTAATACATGGGCATTTTCACAAAACAATGTGTTGTATCTTTGGCATAAGAATCTTGTTCTTTGGGGACATGCTTAAGTCCTGGGGAAAAAAATCTTACAGATATCAATCAGGCCTTCTTATGAGAATCTCATAGGGGACTTTAATGGTAATTAGAGTTGGGGTGTAATATAAGAGATGGTTGAAACCAAGCAATTATAATATCAAAGCAAAAATCTGCTTTTCAGCAATTTTGTAATTTCCTCGCTGTCTTAAACACAAATGATGCTTTATATGCCCATGGATTTCAAAAATCAAAAAAAAAAAGTCCAGGTAATTTGGTACTGAAATTAATCAAAATGCCTGACCCCACTGTATTTTTACTATCCTTTTAATGATGGAGAGTTATTTTTTGCTCATAATTCCCATGTTGACCAGAAAAATCTCAGAATAAAATTTACAAATACTGTGTTCCAAAAAATAGATTATAACAATAATTATTTCATTTGTCTTTGAAATTTTTTAAGGAATGTGGGGAGAGGAGGTTATGTTCTGACCTTTCCTCTGGTTACTAAAATATTGAGTCCCTTTTTGGTAGTTGAGATAACTCCATCCAGTGTCAGAGGTTTCGGATTTTATATTATCAGTGACACTGGCTTGAGGTTTTGGGTTTTTTGTTTTGTCTCATTTTATTTTTTGAGAGCCTGGAAGGGAATGTTTTCTGCCAAAGAAGAAATTCCTTCTACTTGATTTAAAATATTAGAGTAAAATAAGTATATTATTATATTATATTATGTAAGTGCAGTGGAAAAAGTTTGTCATCAGAAAACTTGGGTTTGCATCCCAGGACTACCATTGAAATAATTGTATAACTGTAAAGTACTATCTACAAATTCAAGCTACTGTTATAAACTGATACAGCTCAGTGAACAGTTCAACTAAAGTCCCTCTCAAATAATCACCATGTACCCTAAATGGTGCTGCATCCTGCTGACAATAACGGGGATGATACCACGTGTCTCCAGATTGATCAGCATTCTGAACAAATACTCCCTTGAATGCATGTCTATCCTGGGTCAGATAGCCAAGACACTGCCTGAGTTCTCATCTATTCTCCTACATTTCTTTAAGATAAGAAGAGATTTACTGTTTTCACTCACAAGCTGCTCCTGTTTCATCACAGCCACTAATGATGAACAGCTGCACTTTGGATGGAAAAATGGCAAATGCTGGTTTTGTTTTCATATGGTTTCTGTTGTGTAAATTGCCTTAAAGCTACAAAAAATAAATATGAATTGGTATTTGTGTTTGCATAAGGCTCATACTAATGATCTCTTGGCTCCATCTAGTGTTTGCAAAACTTAATATTTAAGAGTTGGATGAAAAAATATTACACCCTATCTATTCATAATTAAGGAAAATCTGCATTATTAATAACTAAGGAATTTTACATTAGCACATTAATCAATAACTTAAACCAACTGTTTCTAAATTTTAATATTGTGGCATTAAGCTAAAGACATTGGAAACAAAGCTATTTTTAGGTATACTAATGAAAAAAACAAAATTTTCATCCTCCTCTTGCATAAATATTTAATTAGGCATTATTCATACTTAAGACATATGTCTGAAAACATTAAGAAATTTTGCAGAGAATAGAACTTGTCAGTTAACTAATGATTTGAAGTACAAATTACCGGTTGCTCGGTAGTTACATATCCAATTTTCATGTTCACGACATGTAGAACTGTGTAAAGTGTAATATAAGAGTAAGCTATCACAAACAAAACAATTTGATTCAGGGCTAAATATAATCATTATCAGGGCTGAATTACCCTCACTCTTCTTAGAATCAATCCTTAATGTCTTAATAATCCCAATTCTATTTGAGACAATCTAGAAACAGAAACAACGTGGAAGTGGGTAATCATTCCATGGACAGTGTTTATGTAGTTTTTTTTTTTATGTTAACTGCCTATGATCCTGCATAGGAAGACCAATGAAAATAAAAATCTTTGCCTTTTATAAGGTTATAACTTATAACCCTAAAACATTAGGACATCAGCATTGGGAACCAAGGGTCTAGTTAAGATCATTGTATTCTAGTTTACTAATGTTCCTGTCTACTCCATGGCTTCCTGGAAGTTTTAAAATCTGAGATTTGAAAGGGCCTCAGGACCATATAAACCTGTCATCTGAACAAGATTTTTCTCTCTGACATACCTGACCAAGGATCCATCTGGTTTCTGCTCAAAAACCCTATTACGTGGTGACCCACTGCCTTCTGAGTCTGCCCATTCTATTTTCAACATGTTCAGATTGTTAGGAAGGTCTTCTTGCTTCCATCAAGCCTAAATTAGCCTCTTTGAAAGGTCTTCTTAATCTTCCTTTTTATACCCCCTGAAGCCACATAGATCAGGTCTAACCCCTCTTCCAAATGATGGTCCTAAATCATGAAAAAGGTAGCTTTCATATTCCCCCTAAGTCTTTACTTTCCCACATTAAACATACAGCTTTCTTCAGACATCCTCATATGGTCTGATCTTCTGACTCTTCAATATCTTGGTTGCCCTGCTGTTAATACTAACCAGCTTATCAGTGTCCTTCCTAAAATGCAGAATACTACAAGCCCTGAAGATGTTTGTTCTAGATGTAGAGATATCACTTAGCTGCTTTTAATGTGTTTCCTTTTCTTGAGCTGCTCCCGCTGGGATCAAACCACATGTCTAGTCCTATTGCAGAGCATGTGTATAATTTCCTGTGTTTATCGATCTGAAGTATATCATAAAGCCTTCACTGCTAAATGAAAGAGAAGCATAATAGATAAAGCATGCCTCTGATACATATTGGCTATATGACCCTCTGTAAATCACTTACCCTCTCAGTTGTCTTGGAAACACCCTAAAACTAGGTCCTTCAAGACTTCCTCATACCAACAAAATCATAGACCCAGTCCTTATTATTAAGAGTGGGTCTGCTGTAGTCTTTCATGGACATTTCCTTGAGACAGAATAAACACTCTGGTAATTTTTACCATGACTTGGGTCTAACTGGCCTCCATTATATTTGAGGGCCCAATGACAGTGGTAGTTCAGTAATAAATATAATAAATGAATCAGATATAACTTATTTTTCAAAGAAAAATAGCTTGCTCTTCAAATAAAAGTAAATCCTTTGCTTACAAACAGAATGCAGAACTATAGATGAGAACAACCATGTGCCTTTTAAGGTCCTAGTTAGAGCTTCTTCAGGATGCTTACCTTGTTAGAACGAGCCATTGGAAGGCTGAGCCTCTGACATCTTTGGATGAGTTTATTAAAGCTATGTGAGCATCAGGGATTGTTCTTAACCTAACTCTCTTCCTCATTTTTGTGTCCAAGTAAGGATGTGGATCATCTTACTGGATAGGATTATTGAGACTAATTATAAAAATACAGAAATCTTATGTCATATCTTTTCAATATTTAAAACTCTTCAGGGGGAGAGGAGGAAGTTGTAATTTTTTTTCTTTTTTGCACAATAATTTGGCCGGGAGATTGATTGTTTCATAGGATTATTAGTTGCAGGATTGTTGTCTCCCCCTTCCCTGCTACCCCTGATTTAAACAGAAGCATTCAATGCAGCAAGATCAAAGGAACTGAATTAGAAAAATTGACGTCTCTACCATCTACTCTTAGGATTTATAGACTCCATTCCACATGCAAAGCTTTTTTCTTTTAATTTGAATAGAATCTAAGATCCGTGTAGCAATTTTTTGTAACCAAAAAATAATAGAGGAAGCATCTTCCTTTTTCTCTACAGAGCTTCCAGGACATTCAGAACGCATGATCCCAGAAAGCAGGGCTTTTTCTAGCTATATATTCTTTCTGCACAGTACCAAGTGCATAAATGCTGGATTGAACAAGAAATACAATGAAGAGGCAACAAAGCCTGCCTTTTCTTTGATGAACTTTTGTACCTTTTTCTTCCATTTGGCTTATTTTGCTTTTTAAGGAATTCTTTTCTCAGAGAAATTTTGTGTCTCTTTTAACAAATTGTCAATTCTCTTTTCATAATTTTCTTGCATCACTCTCATTTCTTTTCCCAATTTTTCCTCTACCATTTTATTTCTTGCTTTAATGTTTCAGGAATTCTTGTTGGGCCTGCAGCTTTGCGTGTAGCTGTTTTCACATTACTATTTTCTTCTGAGTTTGTATCTTGGTCTTCTGTACCATTTGTAGTAACTTTTTATGGTCAAGTTCTTTTTTGTTGTTGTTTGTTCATTTTCCCAGCATATTTCTTGACTTTGAACTTTATGTTAAAATTGGGCTTTGCTCATTCAGGTGTAGCAAAGTTCTGTCTCAGACATCAGGCTTTTTCATGCTGCTGTTTTCAGGGCTAATTCTGGGAATCTACAAACTTTGGGTGCCTCCAAGGTGGTGTGATATGGGGAGAGGTATGGTCACTGCTGTCACCCAGGAAGGGCCCCTGCCCCTCTACAGCTATAAGCGCTAGTGCTCTTCCTGTCCTTGAAACTATGACCAGGTCTCCTACACTGTCTTGTAGCTGCAAATGCAAGTGCTCCTCTCTGCCTTGGAATGGTGACCAGATCCCCTTGTTACTGATCAGCAGTGCTCTGCTGCACCCTTAAATTGCAACCCAGAACTGCATTTGGGCAGTGGAGTTTCCAATCAGCCCCAGATACATCCAGTGCTAGCAAAAGGTCTCCTGTGATCTCTTTCTGACTAGTTATATGATCTCCCCCACCCCCACACATACCCTACCATCTCTGAGCTGAAAGCTCCCCAGGCTGCTATTGTCACTGTCACAGCCCCCTCCAAGGCTACCTCTGGTGCTGCGGCTACCCATGGGCCAGTGCTCACCCCAGGGTCACAGATCTCTCCTGCCAACCTCCTAAAATGTCGTAGGCTGGAAAATTTTCTCCTCCTGACCCTTCGTTGGCTCTGCTGCCTTAAAATTTGATTTGAGGTGTTCTTTTAAAGTTTTTTTTTTTGAAAGAGATTGTTGGGATGGTTCACTTGAGTTTCTGCTCTGTCCATCAGTTTGTCTCTTCTCTTCCACACACACCCCAAAGCCCACCTTGCTTCATCTGCCACTATCACGAGGTCTCTTGGGTGGTAGAAGGTATGTAGATTTACCAATTGCTGTCAACACCAAGAATCCCAAACTGCACATGTTCTAAGCCTGTATGAGAGAAAATGTGGGCTAGTAGACAAGATATTTGGTCTCAGAATCAAGAAGTCCTGCTTCTGACACATCCCAACAAACTCTGGGCAAATCATGTTAACTTCTCAGTGCTCTCAGGCATCTGTCTGAGAGTCTAAATTGTACAGCAGTTGCTGATCTACATTGAAAGAGGCAGTTTCCTTACCAGAAGTTCCAGAAACTAATAAAATTTCAGATCTAGTCCCAAAAAATGTTTAATAGATTTCAACCTTACTCTTTCGTCTTCATAGAATTATTCCCTGTGAGGGCACTTTTGAGAGCCAGAGAGGGACAGGGTTTGTAAGAGATGCTGAAAAGGGCAGAGGGGAGTTTGGCAAGATGTATGATAGCTCTTTTCTGTTCTGTGACAAGTTGCTGAACAAGATGATTTTGTTTCGTTGCTGCAGTTTTCATTTTAACTTCATTAAGTAACTCTAGTGGGTGGGTTTGGGGGTTTCTTGTATTTTTCTAGAAGCTTGGGAATGAAGCCTCCCCCCAGGATGTTTGTGCTACTGCTTTGAGCAACACAGAGCGCTCAGATGGGAGTGGAGCAGGTAAATTAGGATAACTTTCTTTTTCTTCTTAGGATTTTCTTATTACCCTGATCTGTTGTGGTAAAGGCATAAAAGAAGAGATGCTAATGGTCAAATAGGCAGGACATAAACCTTTGTTGGCTTGTATTCCACCTTGTAGCATCGTAGGAAACTTCTTTTGGCCCCACAGCCTCCCAGCACTTCCAGGGACCACATATCTTTACCAGTATCACATATCACAATATCACATATCATAAAGACCACATATCTTTACCAATGAGCTTTGCTCTTTTTGCCTCTTCTCTGATTCAGGGAAGATATTTCTTTCTAAATCTTACCTTCTTACCAGATTTTTTAAGAGGTAGATTTTCTTCTACTTAATTACATTTGCTGAATTCCTATGTTATTTGAGCTATTTAAATAGAGCAATAACATACCGGAGATGGAAAGTGTTTGCATATGATACACACCAGAAATTCAGTATTGTTGTTTGTATGCCTGCAGCAGTCAAGCAGACATTTTATTAAGTACCAATTGTGTACCAGCTTCTATGTAAGACAATAGAGACAGAAAAGCAAAAATGTGAAATTGTCCCTGCCCTCACAGAAGTTGCATCCTATTATGATAAAATGATACAAATGTAACAGGATTAGAGTTTTATAAAATACTATTTCTAGCCCAAATTTTGTAAAGTCTTTTCTTCCAAAAAGTGTGAGTCATTTGCTGAAAGATTGCCATCACTGCATCCTCCTCATTACTTCATTCAACCCAAGATTCATAAATAGGGCTACCAGTAGAGTTAGTACTTGTATTTATAATTCACCATAATAGTAACTTTTATACTCATGAAATATTTTATTACCATAGAACAAGAAAGAAAAGATTTTAAAATCTGGTTGCAGTAGATATAATCTTAACTTTATATAATTATTAGAGAGCCTATTAATTGACCAAATAGATGTATGTATAACAGTACTATCAAGAAGTCAGCTGGCTTTTTGTAAAGCTTTTTAGGTTTCCAGGAAGAATCAATATAAAATAATATCCAGGATTAAAAATGACACCAGATTAGTTGTGTGGAATGGACCAAGTTTCTTATGGTGATTGTTGAAGATATCACTTCTAGGTTTAATATGTAAATGTATGTACACATATGTATAGGGAAAATATTACTTGACTTCCAGTTCTTAACTCTATCCCACTACAACCAGTTGTTCTAGATTTTATGTAGCATGTCTGTGTTTCCTTTCTAGTACCCAAGCTGCATCCAGGTCTTTCAGAGAACCGTTTTATTGCAAATAAAGGTGACTCCATTGCAGCAACACCAGAGAAAAACACCAAAATAGACCCCAAGGTGGAAGTCAGCATAAGACCTCGGAGCTCTTCCAGCACACCCACCAGTCCCAAGCCCCTCCTTCAGACGCCCAAACCTGCCTTGGCAGCACGACCCACAGTTCCACAGAAACCAAGAACTTCCTCTCGTCCTGGTAAGGGCCTTTGCTTGCCAGGGGATCAACATCTGATGGAGATATTGGTGGCTCATGTAAGCAAGAGAAACTGGAACTTCTGAGAAATATACCTCATCCTGGCACAGTGGTAAAAGGCATAGGATTTGGAGTCCGAGAACTTGGGGTCAAATCCCACTTCTGCCACTTAACCATGGTCTAACTTTTATGGGCCACAGTTTCCTCATCCATAAAATGATGGCTTTAAATCTGTGAGCCACAAAGGCAGGAAGGGACCCAGGAGAGTTAAACTGGTCTCTTCACTTTATCCTAAAGCTGATTTATTGTCGAGAAGGGTGATGGTTAAACATGACTCATAGATAATATGTCCAGTGAGAGTACAAAGAGAAATCATGGGAATCCTATCAGAATCCCTGGAAATTATAAAGAATTCATAAAATTATATAGCCTTACATCACATTGAACTTGCTCTTACCTTTTGTTTGGCTAACATCCATCATCATAACATGCATGCAAACACTTGGGACAAAGTTGTCATTTGTGACCATGGAGTACCAGAAAAGGAAGAATAATTTGTTTTGTTTTAGCCTCAGATCAGTGAACACTCCCTATCCAGGCTAGAGCAGGTCAAGTGTCTTAAGACCATGGTGTGGAGAAAATTCAGGACACATTAGAAGAAAGGAAATAAGCATTTATTACTCACCCATATAGGGTGGCCCTTGGCTAAATACATAACAAATACTATCTCAATTGCTCTTCACTACAGCCCTGTCAGATAGAGGCTGTCATTACTCCTATTTTTCACTTGAGGAAACTGGGGCAGAAATTAGTTGAGTGACTTGCCCAGGATCCCACAGCTAGTCAGTGTTAGAGGCCATATTGGAACTCAGGTCTTCCTAACTTCAGGTCCAGTGCTCTATCTTCCATACCACCTACCTGCCTAGAAACCAATTTGATTTTTTCTTTATCCTTCCCCTATATTTTATCCTCCTTCTCCCCTTACAACTCTGTCTCCCATGTGCCTCCACAAGGAAACAGGCTTAAACAGGCAGAACTCTCTATCCCACTGAACAAGCAGGGTAAAATAAAATAATTTGGTATTACCAAAAAAATGTATATGTACATATATGTGAGTGTGAATAAATGTGTATATATGTATATAAATGTGTGTGTGTGTGTATGTATCGCTCAACACAGTGAATTGTGTGTTTGCCAATCAATATGCACACAGCATTTGTGTAATCTCAAAAGTACCACCGTCCCATAGCCTCACTCGCAATCTCCTCCTCCTATTGTTCTCTCCAGTTTTCTCTCTGCACAGTAGCCACCCTCATCAGTCTTACTAAGCCACTATAGCCCATTAATCCCTTCCCAAACCCAGCACACAAAACCGGAGTAATCACGGGTAGGAGGAAAGTGGAACATTTATGATCTCCTAGGGCGAATTCTCTTGAAAGTCATTAAGTTTCAACCTTCCAAAGTTTTGGAAGTTTTCTTCCAAATAAGTTGTAAAATTCTTCACAATGAGAAAATAGAATTAGTAAGATGCCCTGGATTGTCCAGCATATAGAGAAGGCAGAAAAATGGAGTCATGGAGTTACGTTTCTTTCACTAGTTGCTGTGCAAAGACAATTTTTTTTCCTTTAAAAGAGCATGATAAAATCACTGCTTTCAAGTCACTCTTACAGTCATTACATTTATATAGCATCCCCATTCCTTGGATATGAAAACAAATGAAAGCAATGCATTGTGAAGGCTCGATAATATAAGAAATCAAACACCCTTGAACCTAGGAGCTAAAGGGAACACTTGGTTAATTTACAAATCCAGGCATGTTCTACCTTTTTGAGGTTGAGTTACATCTGTGCAGGTGTTAACCTCTTATAAAATACATTATTCTTATCTATATTGTTTGCCAGTTTTGTTATGTGAAGCTGAAATGTAAAATTTCTCCTAAGCCAAAAAAATCCAGTTTTTTAAGTCATTTATCATATCTGTCTGTTGCCTGACTCATGCTCTCAGATATTGGATTTGTCTGTCTCAGAAACTTGATTTGTCTGTTTATGTCTCCACAGAGGATATCCCAGATTCCCCAACTGGCCCTGGTTCCCCTAAAGTTGCTTTGCTTCCGCCTGTTCTAAAGAAAGTTCCTTCTGACAAAGAGAGAGATGGCCAAAGTAGTCCCCAGCCTACAGTGAGGTCATTTTCCCAAGAAGGTAAGATACACTTTTCTCTACATTGCTCCATTTCTTTCCCCTTAGATATGTCAGGGAAAAGCAATCAACATTGGAGTAATTGAGCTGATTGCATGTGATTTGGCAAGTGGTAAGTTCCCTCCCTATGATAATATTACAGTTTCTTGGTTTTGCAAGTTTTTGCCAAGAAGCATGTGTTTTATTAATAGATTGTTGGAATAAATTGGACTTACAGTGTAGCTAGAGGAAAAAAATTATTTCTGACTATTCACTGGATTCTGCATTAGAGACCCCCTCACTGTCCCCTTCAGGGATGACCTCTAAGTTAATAATCAAATGTTAATGGATTAATATGAAACAACAACCACCTGTAGGTTTCTGGACCCGATTATTTATCAGAAAAGCCTTCACAGGATAAGATCTAACACTTTTTGTTTTAAATATAGCACACACCCAGGGACTGAGTTGCTTATTGTCTTACTGCTTCAGATCATCTCCCTAAACATGGTGGTAGAGTTCTTCTGAGGCTCAAAAGCCACAACATTCAACTATGTGAATACCATCAGGGAGCAGCTCTACTCCTTTAGCTCTTACATAAAAGGTGGATTGGTAATGTGAACATCATCAGTCAAAGCAAGAGGGATTACCATAGTCTATGTACAAGCTTTCTTCTTTCTGTCTTCTCTTAGAAGTGGGGCTTTGGGGGTCAGAGAGGTATAAGTTCCTTCAAGCTCCTTTGATCTCCCAGTGTTTGACAAGTCACTAAGTAACAGTTGTTGGGCTGAAGTAAATGGTAAGAAAGTGTTTCGATCCCTGGTGTTTGGCAGACAAATAACCAATGAAAAAAATAAAGCAAAACCTCATCTTCTGATAATACTGAACATTAGACCGTTTTAGGGGGTCTGGCCTCTTTTGGATAGAGGCCATAAAAAGGGAGACTTGGCTGAGAATACAGTTTGGGAGTTTTAACAGAAATCGTCTAACTAATGGTCCTCAAAAAGAGCTAAGAAAGCCATTTCCACCCTTTTTTTAACATGATTCATGCTCCATGCAAGAGAAATTCATAGTGTTGGCAAGGTGACAGTGACCTTGGCCACTTAACAACATTTACAAACAACCTTTTCCTCTTCATTTGAAAATATATCCTTTTCTCTTTTCTTTCTCTCCCCACTTTCTATACTTGCTTGCTCTAAAACTGTATGTAGCCAACTCTGAGAACCTCCAAAAAACAAATGAAAAATCTTGATGCAGAGAAGGTGGGGCAAAATGGCCCTTTGTTCTAGGACAATTAAAACTTTGAAGTTGGTTAAAGTTAAAGTTTCAATGACAGATCTTTTAAAGTAACTTCTGTAATCAAAGGAAAGTCTACCCTCCCTCAGATGTCTGATTAAATGAAATATAGGATGCCATGAAGATGGCCTTGCCTAGTTTGAAATGTTCCTGTTTCTTTTCCAGAAAAATGGGAGATAGAATGAATTGTTTTTAATACATTTCAGGGGAGCTGGAGTAGGTGTTTGGATCTTTTCCCAGCAACTGTTAGGATTGGGTAGTGTCCTTTTTTAGGGATACATAAAAATCTTACTTTTGAGGCTGGGTGGTAGGGAGTGTTTTCTGATTAGAATTCCAAAAAAGACAAGTTATAGTGATTCAGATTCCCTCTGAGCTTGAGGTGTAATACATTGAGAAAAGATGCAGTTCAAAAACAAATTTTAAACATATGCATATCAAAGGTAGTGAAACTTCCATTTAAGGGTTTCACTATGGCTCATTATCAGATTTTTCAGCTAGGGTTACCTGGGAAATAGACTTGCTTGTGAATAAGTACTGTCTCTTGCTTTAGAAAAAATTCCTAATCATTCCGTTTCAAACTTTTTGATGCTTTCTTCATTCCAATTACTCCCGTTTTCCTTGTTCTTTGCTTTCCTTTGGACTAGCATGCCCAACTAATTTCTGAAACAGGTAAATCACTGCAATTATTCCTGATTATTCCATAGTGAATGTGTTTTATTTATTTTTTATCCATTGCAGAACCAAAATGGAAATAGAATGCACTTTATAAGATTTTTGTTTTGTTTTGTAAATAACTTCTTGGGGCAATCTCAAAGCACACCTCATTTTGCACTACATTTCCATAATGTTGGCTGTTGAATTCTGTAAATAACAGCAGATATGCCCAGGACCGAAACTATCTGAATAGATGGCCTGTTTCCCTTGAATCATGATAAGTGGGGTGGATAAGATGATATTAAATTCTTTTTTTAATATTAGCTTCCACACGTGGATTTATTTGACAAGGGGGTAAAATGAATCCCTTTTCCCCAGTAGAGCAAACAGGAGATTATAACAAAAGAGATTCAGACCATGACAATGACAAGTTCACCAGTGGAGGAAAAAGATCTTCAAAACTGTACTCCACCACTGCGGAAGAGGAAGTGAATGCAGTTGGGCACAGGAAGTCACAGCCAACAAATGGTTAGAACCTTCAATTTTCATCTTTCATGGAATCAATGCTTAAGAACTGGCACTAAAGGTTCACATTTAGCTGCAAGGCAGTTCATTGTGTTCCATTCCAAGGGGTGAGTTTGGGAAATTATTCAGATAACAGTAAGTATCCCTAGTGTAGAAGCACAATGCCTGCTTCCATTTTAACATGACTTCCCTCCCTGCCCCAACCCCTCCCTTCCCCAAAAAAAACAGTACTTAGAAAAGAGTGGAAAAAAATCTGAGGTTGTTAATGTCAACCAGAGTACTCACAGAGGATTGGGTTTTACAGCGGGGAAGGAATGACTTATTGCTTGGCATCCAGTCTTTTCAGATGCGTTTGTTATTTTTAAAAGGCATTCTCCCTGCTCTTTTCCTTTCCGCTCTCATTCTTCTTGGCAGAGTTGTAACTACTGTGAAGTGACCGGGCCAGAGCCTAGGGCATTGAATTTAGAGTTCACTGACAGCATTTGCAGCCTTCTGGCAGGATGAAAAACAACAGAGCCGAGGCACCTAATTAATAAGAACAATTAGTTAACATGGGATGCCACCAGATGGGCTGGAATGAGTTCTTCCATCTCCCTCCGCCTTCAAGGAATGATCTCTCCAAAAACAAATCTTATACCACACCTTTGTCTCTCGTACATAGACCGTGTCCTCACCCAGCAGAAGCGTCCTGTGGGTCAAGGACTCCTAGTCACTGCTTGATCATTTTCTTTTTAGGTATCTTCAGAGAGGCTTACTATAAAAGTAAGCTTGAGTCTTGGGAGTCATAGGGTTTCAGAGTTGTTAGGGACCTTAGATAGGACCTCTTCTGACCCTTTTATTTTAGTGAGGTCTGTACAGGTAAAGTAACTTGTCTAAGTTCACATAGGTAGCAGGTAGGAGGGGCAGATTTTGAGCTTGGCTCCTCAGACTCTAAATCTAGGTCTCTTTCCACAGAAAGCAAGTAGGCAGCACCATGGAGAGAGTAATCAATTTGGGGTTAGAAAGCCCTGATTTCAAATCCCACCTCAAACATGTATTAGCCACGTGATCCTGGACAAGTCACTTAATTTCCATCTGCCTCACTTTCCTCATCTGTAAAATGGGATAGTAAACACATCTACCTCCCAGGAGTGTTGCGAGGAGTGCTTCGTGAACCTTAATGCGCTGTATAAATGCTAGCTGTTATTACTGTAACATAGTGAAAGCTTTGAGAATATTGATACTATAGTATAAGCTTTTTAGAATAGAAGAGATGACATAAGCCAGTAAATAGTAATAGATCTCTCTGCCATTGCATTATCCATACATTAGTCTGGATAAGAATTTTCTGTGATTATTTAGTAAAATTAGGGGAAAGCCCCAATTATATATCTCTTCTTTGGCCACATTATTTGCTCTTCCAAGTTCCTTCAGCATGGTGTTCTGGATTATGCAGTATAAATGAAAGTCATCCAAAGATTAGAGGAAGGTAAGATTTCTGTATAGATTTTAGTTTCTGTAAAGTTTAGAAAAGTCTTTTATTATATAACATTTTGAGGGAGATAAATACATTTGTTCACAGTTGGGGGCATGGGAAAGGAAATGTCCTTTCTCACTTGTTGCCATTTCTGATAAACATGGCTTGTGAAATTAATGGCTGCCCCATTTAAAAGAGAGTTTAGTTTCCTAGAGAACAAAGAGAGAAAAACAACTGTTTTACGTTTGTTAATGTTTGAGCTTTCTTCAGAGGGCTCTAGATCATGAAACGAAATGAGTCTTTGCCTTCCTTCACAAAGACCATTTGGTCACTTGAAATTTGGTCATCTCCCAGGGTGTCCAGTGGGACTGCTGCCCCACCACCACTTCTCTGATCTTTTTTTCTAGGATGGTGATAGATTTGCAGTGAACTTATGCACTGCTGCGCCTGGTCTCTCAGCAGACTTATGGCACATATTCATAAGATATCTGATAGGAGTTAGAAAAATCATCTGGACCCAAAAATCACTGTGAAATAATCACATGGTAGTAGAGACTTCAATGTTGGACTTGTTAATACTGTTTATTTTATTAATCCATCTATGTGACATTATTGTGCTAGTTATTTATTAAACATCTGTGGCAGGTACTGTCTTAGTTACCAGGGATATAAAGATAAAATCAAAGACTGATGTTTCCTTGCAAACACAGTTTCAAAATATCCAACTGGAAAAAGCAAGCCCTATAACCTTCATCATTCTAATTCTAATAGTGTCTATCCAAAGGTAGCACTTTTCTACAGAAGAAAACAGATAACTAGAATTTATCTGTCTACAACATCTTTTTTTTAAAAAAAAAAAATCACTCTCCAAATCACCTAAATGTCACAAAGGGACATCTAAGGGCAAGTACCTTTTCTGAAATGGCAGAAATTCCTAATTGTGGGAAGTACCAATAGAAGCAAATATCTGTATAAAATACAAGTAAATTCTGGACATTTTTGCATCGGAATTACTAAATTAGCTTTGTTTATGGTCCTATTTGTACAGAGTGGATGACTCACTTTTGGATAATTAACAGTGTTTGGTGAAATGAAGACACTTATGACCCTTCCACTTGCATACTTTCTCTAAGGAATGAATCAAAGTACTTTATAAAACTGAAAAGTAGTAGCCTTTCTGATATCCAGAAGATCATCATTCCAGAGGTCACCTAATAATGGTTTTGATTGGGAGAGGAAATAATGAACATAAAGAGAGGACTAGACTAGAATCAGAGAAGAGTATGTGCTAGGGGTAGGGAAAATATTCTCCATAAAATATCATGCACTCTTGGTATGTCCATTGATTTAATCAGAACTTAGTTGCTGTGCCAAAAAGCTCATTTTGAAACTCTCCATTCTTTGAAGCCAGTTGTTCTGCAGCCACTCAGAGTTACAACCTCCAGGTAGATCATCCTTGAGTTTTCATTCTCCCCCACCCCCTAACCCACATAGCAGGGCAATTACCAGTCAGTATTGATTCAAATGACACACTTTTTGCATCCTCTCATTCCCTTGCCTGCTCCAGCACCTACTTTCCATCCCTAGTTTTTTCTCCACACGTATCCATCACCATAGTTTGGTCTCTCCTGTCTGGACTTGGGCGGCAGGCCTCCTAATTAGCCTCCCTGCCTTCATGCTCACCCTCCCCAAATCCACCTCCCACGTTCCTCCCAAAGTGGTATTTCCAACAAGCAGTCTGACTGTGACCACTACAGATGCTCCTCTTGTATTAAATCCAGTTACTCCGGCATGTAAAACCCTTCACAGCTTGCTTCCGACCTACCTTTCAAAGCTTATTATACGTTATTTCTCTGAATGCACTCTTTGATCCCACTAAACTCACCTCCTCCTTGCTCCTTAATGTAATATCCTATGTCTATCTTTATGTTTTTGCACACACCTAGTCTACTCTCTCTCCTCTCCTCCATCTCTTAGAAAAACCTGTTTTCCTTCAAAGTGCCATTTCTTAAACTTTCCCAGCTGCTGACGTGTCCCCTCCTATAACATTTTTGTCCATATCCTTAGGGTCTAGCACTGTATCTGGCACATAGTAGGCATTTAATAAAGGCTTATTTGATTGATTGATATCTAATTTTAATGTGGAGGTACCTCTGAGACCTTAACACTATGAGTGGAGGTCAGACTTCAAGTATGGGCCTAGTCATAGGCTCTGTATCATTTGCCCCAAGTCTAGTATAATGAAAATTGAGTGAGGTGGGTCACCTGATTTCCCCTGCCCTACCACCTGCCCCCATGGACAAGATATTAAGGCAAGCTAGTAAGACGTTATGCAGTTACAATATACGTTATATTGGGGAAGACAGTACTCCTACTAACTCAAATGAATTAAGAAGCTTTTGAAGTATTGAAACTTGAGACCACTTGAAATTGGGTCATCTCATAAAAGCTGACCTTTTGGAAGCTTACTTGTCATGGTATCTTAAAGGCATTAGTATACTTCGTTTTATAAGCACCAGAAAGGTGGTGATTTTGTATAAGGAGTGGCAATTATATTTCTACATGAATGACTTTGCTTTGTTAGTGCCAGTTCCTAGCACCTGTCTAAACCTTTGAGAACTGAATAGCGTTCTGTGTTCAGAAAATCATTTTGGGGTTCAGTTTTGCTGTTGATGAACAGCGTTTAACAAGTCTTTCAGGCTGAGCTGCAGCTTGTCCCCCGATAACGCTTTCAGCAGCTTTATTTACACAAAATTTTCTTATTGCCTTCAAACATGAGCAGCATTTATGAAAGATACAGAAGCTATGTTCTCAAAGCACGTCGCATATTGTTTTTCTCATGATTTTTCCTCTGTTTTAATTGAGACTGGCTATTTTAATGTTTATTTGACAGATATTTGTATGCAAAAATATTTTAACTTCATTTATGGAAAATATTTCTAACTGTATCTTTTGTGTGTCCTGTCATTTTCTCTTTCCACTTAATTATATTTTATGCTATTTCTTGTAGAAAATAGTTGTCTTTGCATATAGTATAAACATCCTTGAAGAGAAAAAGGGAAAGGCAAAAGACATCTGATGTTGAGGCTTTTTTTAACATCATCTGCCCCATCCCAGTAGTCAAAGTTGCATTCTACAAATATTTATTATTATTTGGGGTCTGACACTGAATTGCCCGTGCCCTGTTTCATTTCCCTCACAAGGCCAAAGTTCCATTTCCTTCCTATGTTACCCCCAAGAGAAACGTAACAGTAGCCTCTTGCCACTCTGGCTTATTCTGGGAGAGGGGAGTAAACAAACAGTTGCTGAATGTTCCTTTCAGGTCATGATAGATTTAGCTTTCTAGTCTATTAGTATATCACTGAAGTTGAATGGAGGGGAAAGCAAAAAGTTTGATCTAAGTTTACTCAAGGAAAATATCTTCTTGTTCTTCCTGGGAACCTCTGTTATAACAGTGCTAACATTGGCCTTCAGCCTATATATAAACTCAAATGATTTGGGGGAATTAAAGGTTCCATTTTTGTGCCTCTCTGTCTGAGGCCTTGATGGTGTAGATGTGGTTTGAATATAGATAGTTTGGGATTAAGTGTTGAGTACTGTACACAGTTACTTAGTTTGTTTATCCATTATTTATAAATGTCTCTCTTTTTTTTTCCTTCCAGTGTGCTTGAGGCACACATAAAGCTTATAAACCACTGGAACAGTAACCTTATATAGGAGGATTTATATCGGAGAGGTTTAATGAAACAATATGAATTTTAAAAAACAAAGTAAAATTAAATTAAGTCAGGTTGACTGGGCAAGCATAATTAGTGAAAGATATGAAATTTATATTGGTTTTTTTTCAAGTGTTTTAATATAGGGCATTTTTATTTCAGGTACATATAATCAGTAATACCATCTGCTAACCACAGGCCTGCTGTGTGATCTTTAATAAATACATAACTCATCTGTAATTAGCATAATATATGTATGCAAATGGATATTGCTAAAATGCTTGAAAACAGTGTCTTCCCTCAGGAATAATTACCCTAAAAGTTTGTTTATATTATGAATTTGGCATAGTGAATTAACCTGAGAATTAGGAGCCCTGGTTCTAGATCCAGCTCTGCTACTGCCTAACTATATGATCTCAGAGAAATCATTTGCTCTCTCTCTGTCTCCATTTTCCCACCTGTAAAATGGGGATAACATCTGCTATGCCTGCTTCACAAAGTTGTTGTAAGAGCAGGAGGTGGAGCTGTAGAAAAAGCTGAAGGTAATATAGACAAGATATTATTAGAAACCCTTTCTTCGTAGCCAATGTCAAGGTAAACCACCCTAGTCCTGGCGAAATGATCACTGTTTCCAAATTAATAGAAGGATCTGAACTAATAAAATCTCCTACTTAGGATGGATGTTAAAATGTAAAGCTCAACACATAAACCACTCTCTAGAGAGAGAATTTGGTCCCAGATTCTGTTTTTGGCATTTATACTCAGTACCGGGTTTGCATCCTAGAACATGAAAATTGGCTTTTGTTCTCCCATCCACAACAGAGGAGGACCCCCAAAAGTAATTGATTCAATAAGAAAATCAGTGCTTTTGAATGAAAACAATGGAAAGATGGCAGTTGTAATAATGAGAGTCATCTCTAGGGTGGGGGGAGAGACAGGAAAAGAAGTCATTTACAGGTTAAGTTTATTATAGATTTGCAGTTTCATGTGCAGTCATCTTTTTTATTGTGCTATGTTATGGAAATGTTTGTTTTATTCCATAAGTTAAAAATAAAATAAATAAATGTGGAGGGGAAAAGAAAACAATAGAATGTAAACGTATTACAGGCAGAGACACTCTTGTTTTTGTGTGCCTCAAGCTTGCCACATAGGAGCCCCTAAAAAATGCCTGTTAGCATTTTTGATGATTGATGTTATCAATCAACATTGATAACAAAGAATTTTTAAGCCAGAACTAGTTTTGGTCAGGTGGATTGATGTGTTAAAGATGGCCTTCTGTGAGGCAATTTAGAAAGATGACTACTTTTGTCTCAGGGGTTAGTGTCTCTTTATTAATCTCTGACTCAATTATTTTTAGTTGTATGAGTTCTATCATGTAAAAAAAAAATTTAGTGTGGGCCATGTTACACAACACGAACTGAATCAAAGAGTGTCCCTCAAACCAAAAAGTTAAATAGAATGACAGGGAAAACAAGATAAAGCCAATAGAGAAGATATTTAGGAGATTAGGAAGAGTGTTCCCCCAGACTGGTTTTACCCCTGCATTCTGAAATTGAAGTTCATTATAAAGCGACAAATGCCAGAGAGACAGCTAGCTCCTTCTGTATTTTAAATATTAATAAAGCAATCACAGCTAACCCCTCTGGTCACAGCATTTCCTTATGGCTGAAGATGAAGGTCAGTAATAATCACCTACCTGCATCAAGTAGCAGGGGAGGATTTTAGAAGTACGAGGCACCTAGAGATAATTTAGTGCAATTCAACCCTGTCTTTTAATAGAAGAAAGAAAAGGACCTAGAGAAAGATCAAATTACTCATCCCAGATCTCAATAAGAAGAAGAAGAATTTGCATGTCTTTAGCACTTAAGGTGTATAAAGTACTTCCCATTCTCTGCTTTGTGATTTTGATAATACAATTAGTAATGTATCCCCATTTTACATATGAGGAAGGGGCAGAGCTTGTATTTGAACCCAGGTCTTCGGGTACCAGTTCTAATTCTCTCTCTTCTATATTAGCTGCTTAAGAAATTAAAAGTTCTCAAGGCAGCTCAGTGGATAGAGCACACCAGTCCTGAACTCAAGAGGACCCGAGTTTAAATCTGACTCTTAGACACTTAACTAGCATGTGACTGTCGGCAAGCCACTTAACCCCAATTGCCTCACAACAAAAAAAAGAGAAAAGATATTAAAAGTTCCCATTGAACTTTCACATTATAATAATTTAATACCTAAGAGCAACTTGAAGAATATATAATACCTAGGGTTACGAACAACTCCCGAGTGACCTTGATAATCCTCAGACAGGTAACCCATTTTTTCCCTTGACACCATTGTGTAAGTGGAGAGTGAGGATGAAGGGACAGCTTTTCTTTTTAAGGATTCAAAATCCATGATCAAAGTTGGGAGCTGAAAGTATCCTTCATTTGGAACTCAGAGGGCTTAAATACTCTTCAAATCTTACTTCATGTCATTAACTAGAAGTTCAAATTTTTCTTGGCTAGAGATTAGAACCTGGAGATGACCACAACCTTGGCAAGGGAAGTCACGCACAATATTGTTGTTTGCATCTTAGACTATTAGGGCTAATGAGCCCTCACTTCCTGAACATTCTTTATTAGGTTAACTACTTAAATAGCCAAGTGGAATTTGTGAGCCTAATGCTCCTGGAGCCAACCAAATAAGAGCTTCAGATGCATTTTGAAGGTTTTCCTGGAACAAGATGCTCAGTACTTTTGGGAAATCCTTGCCACTGCTAAGCTAAATGAGGCAGTTCCGTTTTTCATTCAAAGCCCACAAAACCCATGTTTATTATTTTAAGCTGAATAGTGTCTATATGACAATCATTGTAAATAACCTTTAATAGCCTTCAATAACATATACTGTCGTACAGAATTTAAAACACTTTCCCCAGGCAATGGAAACTGTAGTGCCTTTTTCTTTTCTCCCTGTTGCTTTTGGTAAAGATGATTTTGCCTTTTGCAGGACCTTTGTTTTTGCATGTGACCAAAGCAAAAATTATAGCAATAATATCTCTGTATGGAAAGTGGTTCAGTGTACCTGCTGGTATCAATTAATTCCTCTTATTGCCCATCCTCTAAAAAAAAGTAAAACTGAGAGGTCAAATGCAGGAGGCTTCTCTGTATTTTATTCAGTGTCCACAATCAAAAGCAAGAATAAGTCCTAAATTGTCTGCTATACACCTAATGTAGGATATGAATATCCTTTCAGAAAATCTTTAAGGAAACTTTTACCCATTTCTCTCTAAGAGACATTCAGCTCAATTCAGTGTTTATGGAGTGCCCACTGTATACAATACCCTGAAGGTGATAACACAGTGAACAAATGAGAATAGCTCTTGTTTGTATTGTGCTTTAAGACTTATAAAGCTCTTTCCTCACAACACCTGTGTGATGTAGTTAGTGCACATTATATTACTCCCATTTTGCAGATTTAGAAATTGAGGTTCTGAGATGTTGTGACTTGTACTCAATATCATACCTTGCAAGTGTCAAGAGTAGGGCTTCAGAGCCATGTCTCCTGAAGCTTTCCCCTATACTTAATAAGTCTCTTCAAGGACCTTTCAGTCTAATGGAAGAGGAAAGATTAAGTTAGTTTCAGGAATATCATCTTCCTCCATCTTCCAAAATGTCACCTCTTCCCTTCTGGAAACATCTCCCAGAGAATCTGAAGACTTTCTCTGGTGGCTTCCACATAAGGGAAAGGCCATGTAAAACCCCAGTGAGTGTGTAGTTTAAATATATGCACACATTTGTTAATAAAACAAGCCCTTTACTGATAATTTGTTGCCAATAAAGTCTGTCTCAAACTCTTTGTGCTTGGGTGCCCCCATCTTCTAGCCTGAGTTGACTAACCATGCTAAATCCTGGCATCCCCCTATAGCAATCTTTGTATAAACTACTTCCTTGTTTACTTCAGTTTCATGGAAGATCCAAGGATACCAGTCACCTGAACACCAGGAGCAAAGGCCAAGGTCCTCCAGCAAAGATGGCAATCAAGGCAGCAAATCCAGTGATTCTGGAGAAGATGCAGAGAAAGACTTTATTTTTGTTTAAAGGGATATGCCTTGCAAATGGCTGTACAAGGTACTTTTGTAACCCTGAGTACTGTTTTCTATTGGTGCAGTTGGTTTTCTTTCTTTTCTTTTTTTTGTGAATAGGAATCAAATTTTTTTATTAATGGTATTCAAAGCACATTAGGTTTGGTCTTTTCCTTTTCTTGATGATGCATTTGATTCTCAAACATTCCTTTATATGCCTTCACTAAAAACCAGCATTCTGCTCATGTTTCCTACTGGAATTTCACTGAAGCAGCTACAGAAGAGTGCCCTGCCTACAGGTTTGGGGAAGGCAAACGAAAGTAACTGGAAAACATCTCACACAAATCCACTGTGCAACAGGTTGTGTGTTGTACTGCCGAATGTAAATGTGTCAAATCTGCACGTGTCCGACAAAAAAATATATTCTTTCTGTATGCAATTGCACATTGTAATTATAGTCACAGAGCACATTAATAAATAATTTGTACAAATTATATATATTAAATGCTTGGGTCTGGGTTTTACATTCTCCCAAGGTCTTTCTTCCTGTTGAACTGTACAGAAAAAAATAGACAACAATCCTCAATTGGTTACATTTGCATACTGTCAACAAGCACAACTAAGAGTGGAATAGAACCTTGACTCTACTAAATCCTCGGATTAATGTATATAGTTGATTGGAATGAGGCAATCAAGATTTTATGAATATTGGTGTCTGGGAGGTTGTTTTCAGTTCTGTCTGCATATTAGCTCTTAATGTGTGATTTGAGAGAGAAATAATTAGACATCTGTAAAAAAAAAAGTACTCTTGGGGGCATATTTCAGAGATATTCACTTACATTACAAGTTGAATTTTATTCATATGTATATTTGTATCAATAAAAATGATTTTGCAAGTTGAATATTGGCCTTCTCCAATGCCTTCTTAAGATGGGCTTGATTATTGGTGAAATCTCATTCTTCCTGGGAAGAAAAAATTGGAATAATCACAGTTGTGACACACCACAGGGGGAACTGTTCTATTCAAAACAAATAATAGAATTCACTATTACAGTGGCCTACATTTCCAGTGTGGGGGGAAAATTTACATAAGGATGAAGAATCAAATACTTATCAGTGCCTTACACCTGGCTGCATGACAAACAGATTTCCATATATTTTGAAGCGTGAAGAAAAACTAAAGGCTCAGTTGGATTTCTGTTGTTGCTCTCCGGTTCCTCATAGAGTGTCCTGGGCACTGGGGTCAATGATTCCACAGATGCAGGTGAAATTCAAGATATATAAGGTGGAGAATTTGGAGGAGCCAAGACATATCCATCTAAAAGGTGCCCATTTCTTATCAAATTGAATGATTCATGCCTACTTATATTTGGCTGTGCTCTTGGTAAGCTGAGCCATTTGAAGGTATATCCCAACATACGCTTGTGTAAATTACCTAACATAGTCTCTAACATTAATAAGTGCTTAAAGAAAAGGCTGTCAAATTCAGTTATGTAGGCATTTCCCAAACTGTTGAACTTAGTTCATGTGATAAGGACAGGAATTCTTAGAGAATTTTGTAAATGGGTTTTTTGCCTTCTAAAATATTTTAATACAAAATTATGTATGTGTTAAAACTACTTGTGCACTAATTTTTGGCATAAAAATATATTCAATAAAAAATCTTCATTTCCCCCTTTATCCTGGGTAGAGTCTAGAACCCTGAATCAACATATATAGTTTTAGCCAATGAAGTTAAGTCTTAAAAAATGAAGTAACAATTACAGAAAGGTTAAGGAACTCCTGCAGGTGGGATCAGAGTCAGAAGGGAGTGAGAGGAGATTAAAACAGAACCTGTAATTTCATTGGTATAAGGAACTACAAGGTGGGTAAACTTCCCCTATAGATACAGGCAATTAAGCCTTAAGAGAATTATCTAGGTTCCTAAACTTACTGAACCTACCACCCCCTTTAAAAAAATTATTCAGTGGCCCCCTGGAAATCTTTATTTAAGCCTTTAAATGTTTTTTTGAAATTTGTGTCATTTCAAAAAAATATATAATTTTTTTAAAATGGTACATCTTAAGTTTAATAATTTATTGTAAAGTTGTGGGGATTTTCCTGTATTGAAATTTTAATGACACAATATTATGTCGTGTAACCATATAGTATTATATAGTAAACAAGTCATTACACATACATATTCCTTCCGATGCATTCTGGACCTCCCGACAATGCAAGGCACATTCATTGCCAATGCTTGCTTGTTAAGACCTATCAGTGGATTTGACCACTGATCAGTTATAACTTGCATTTTGTATGGGTATTTTTTTGGCAAATGTAATCACCACGACTTTAACTCTGTTATACAACAGATGAAATGTACGAATGGTTTTTCAAATTTTCTTCTTTCTTATGCTTTCAGTGCCCCTGACTTGTACCCAAGGCTACTATTGCCCTCCTGAATCATTCCAGTGCCCCGCAGGGGGTGGTATTGCTCACTTTGGGAAACTGTGGCTAGAGCACTAAGGTTAAGTGGCTTCCCTGGGGTCACACACCCAATAAGTATCAAGAGCAGGACTTGACTTCCAAGTTGTCTTGGCTTTGGGACCACTTTTCTCCCCATTACACCACCCTGCCCTTCAGAGTGAGAGGGCTCAAACTGCAAAATTCGGGATCATGTGAGAAGCACAAATTCTGGCATCTTAGTCTTGAATTGGGAACTGAAAGCCCCTAAAATTCCACAGAATCATAAAATCCTATCACACTCTGACAGCCACATTAAAACACATATAGTAAGGGAAGTAAAGTGTCAATAAAATGTATTTTCTAAAAAATAAAGCCTCATTTACCTTTTTGTCTATCTAATTTATTGGGCCCCACTCCCATAAATTACACCTTCTAAACCAGAAGGTCTGTTTAACTGACTTAAGGACATATCCAGGGGGTGGAGCCAAGATGGCAGAGTAGAAAGACTCACATATGCTAGCTCCAAACCCACAGCCCATGGATTTCCTGTAAAAAGAACTCCCAACAAATTCTGGAACAAGAGAAGCCGCGCAGCAACAGGGTGAAGGAGATTTCCGTTCCAGAGAGCCTGAAAAACCAATCTCAAAGGTCCGTCGCGCATCGGACGGCAGCAGGGCCCAGCCTTGCCCTGGCCGTGCTGCACAGAGAGGAACAGATCCGAGCAGGCTTCAGGGATGGAATCTCCAGTGGCCGCGAAGGTCCCTCCACCCACAGACACACAGGTCAATGAGAAAGACGTCTGGACGGGCTGAGAGGGGAGCGAGGTGTCTCCATGACTCGGGCCCCCTTGGGAGGCAGCTTCAGAGGCAGCAGGCGGCCAGAGGCTCCCAGAGCAGGCAGGAGCTTGGCAGCAGCTACATTAAGGAAGGTCTCTGCATAAACCCCCTGAGGGAACTGAACCTGGGAGGCAGCCCTGCCCCCACCTGAGCACTAGAACTTAAGCTCCCATTAAATAGCAGCCAGGCCTGCTGCTGAAAGCCCTGAGGCTGGGGAGCAGCATTTGAATTTCAGACCCCAAGCACTAGCTGGGTGGATCTAGGTGGGGGTGGAAAGGAATCTCAGAAGTCAAGTAACACTGGGAAAATGCCCAGAAAAGGGGAAAAAAAAATAAGACCATAGAAGGTTACTTTCTTGGCGAACAGATGATTCTGCCCTTCCCTCTCTGGCAAGGAAGAACAATGCTTACCATCAGGCAAAGACATAGGAGTCAAGGCCTCTGTATCCCAAACATCTGAAATAGATATCCAATGGGCTCAGGCCATGGAAGAGCTCAAAAAGGATTTTGAAAATCAAGTTAGACAGGTGGAGGAAAAACTGGGAAGAGAAATGAGAGAGATGCAAGAAAAGCATGAAAAACAGGTCAATACCTTAATAAAGGAGACCCCCAAAAAATGCTGAATAAAATAACACCTTGAAAAATAGGCTAACTCAATTGGCAAAAGAGGTTCAAAAAGCCAATGAGGAGAAGAATGCTTTCAAAAGCAGAATTAGCCACGTGGAAAAAGAGGTGCAAAAGCTCACTGAAGAAAATAGTTCTCTCAAAATTCGAATGGAACCGATGGAGGCTAATGACTTTC
>CM053773.1:88866664-88880498 GCA_028658325.1 Potorous gilbertii | reverse complement strand
TATGAAAACTTATCTTACAATACAGGAAAGTGAGGGAGGAGATAAGCAGGGTGGGGGGGGATGATGGAAGGGAGGGCAATGGGAGGAGGGAAGTCAACACTTGGGGGAGGGACAGGATGAAAAGAGCGAATAGCAACAACGGGGGGCAGGATAGGATGGAGGGAAATATAGTTAGTCTTACACAACTCGACTATTATGGAAGTCATTTGCAAAACTACACAGATATGGCCTATATTGAATTGCCTGCCTTCCCAAAGGGAATGGGTGGGGAGGGAGGGATGGGGAGAAGTTGGTACTCCAAGTTTTAGGAACAACTGTTGAGTATTGTTCTTGCTACTAGGAAATAAGAAATACAGGTAATGGGGAATAGAAAGTTATCTGGCCCTACAGGACAAAAGAGAAGATGGGGACAAGAGAAGGGAGGGATGATAGAAGAGAGGGCAGATTGGTGATAGGGAAAATTAGATTGCTCAGTGTACTGGGGTGGGAGGAGGGGACAAATGGGGAGAAAATATTGGAACCCAAAATTTTGTGAAAGTGAATGTAAAAAAAAAAAAGAATGAAGGACAAACAATCACTTTCTGATGGTTAGTGACAGGGCAGTGGTCACAATTAAGAATACAGCATACATGCTTATTCAAATGTCTTGTCTAATGGCTATAAAAACAAAACAAAGTTTAAAGGGCAGTGTGTGGTTCTTTACCAACTCTCTGTAGACATACTTACTTGATAGGTAATGTATCAGCTTGCCTTTCTCTTGGCTGGTTGAAATCACTCTTAACTTCTACCATTATAGTATCAAAAGAAATGCAATCAAGGAAGGCATAATTTTTTTTAACATCTTTCAGCAATACTATTATCAAGGGACATGAGTCCACTGTGCCACAGTGTCTCAAGAATGAATTCCTTTCTTTGTTTAGCAAAGTAATTTACTATCTTATGTAATTTACTGTCTTAAGTAATACAGTCTTATGACCATTTTTTGATAAAATATTAATAAAAAAAGAACCTAAAGTTTGGGACTATGGGGGGAAAAAAAAGGACATATCCAGCACCTTATTGAAGCCAACTAAGGAGCCAGACTTCTGAATCAATAACTTCCATTCTTATATTACCTTGCTAAAACAATCTTTTTTATGAGGAAGGCAGGGAGGGCACATAGTATTTTCTGCACTTTATAGGGGAAGAAACTGAAGCTTCAATCGGGGAGCCAAAGTGACTTGCCATGGGTCTCACATATCAGAAGCTGAGACTCCCATACAGACTTTTTGACCAGTGAGTGTGACTATCAGCCTGGAGGGAGCTGTCTTCCCCATGTATTTCACTGCTTTAAAATCCCAAGCTCCGATTGATTGCTAGTTTAGGAGTTGGCTGACTTGCTGACTTACACGCATACTGGAGAGGCTTATTGCTATAAATTCAGAGAAAGGAATGTCTTGGTGTAAGGAACTGAGTTCTGAACAGAGCTTTAAAATTTCAATTTGTACCGTCACAGGGTTTGTACCACAGGCAAAAATTTGTGTAGCTTGCCTTTGTGTGTCCTTGCTACTCTGATGCCTTGATACATTGTCCTGTGAATTGGAATGTTAGCATAATTACCGAGACTCAGATGTTTAGCAAGTATTGAAAACCCACAAATTACATTTCAGAACTTCATAGGCTTGTCACTTTCTGAAATATCCCTTAAGAGTGAGCTGAAAAAAATTTTTGATTGATTTAAATAAATTAGTGCTAGATATTCCAGGTGTGATTATAAAATAATGGGACCAACCTCAAGAATTGTAGGATCACAGATCTAGGTCTAGATCAAAAGTCCAACCCCTTAATTTTCTTTTTAATTTCTCAGGAAACTGAGACCTAAGAAGAATTACAATCCAGAAATCTTACAATACTTTGTACATACATACTTTCCGACTAGAAGCAGTTCTCATCTGCACCTGCACTTTTAAAATATGCCTTATTCCAGATGAAAGGGAAGTGATGGAGGAGAGAAGTAGCAGCAAGGCATCCCACCTAATCCTAGCTTTAGAGCAGTGCTTCTTAACTTGGGGGTCGGGTGTGGCTTTTTAAAACATATATTTTTATATCTGTATTTCAGTATGTTTAGCTTCCTTTGTAATCCTGTATATTTTATATGTTAATAACATTATTCTGAGGAGTACTCAGGCCCCCAGATTGCCAAAGGTTAAGAACCTCTACTTTTAAGTCAATCTTCATTCCAAAGTTACAGATCTGGCTTGCTAACTCCTTGTAACTACAGTGTTCCAACATGTCAGACACTCTTATTTGTGTCTGGAGGAACATTCCTTGAGGAAAAAGAGTGTTAAGTGTTCTAGAACCTAACTAAACTTCATGTAAGACTTGACACTATTCTGTAGTGACAACATGAATCAGATATTTCTTACCCCAGGTGGAAAGATGTACACTTGTCCTAGTGAACTTCACTTTATCAGAATATATCTAGATGTGAAAAGAGCAATTCTGTGCCTCTTTTGGTTATGGAATACCTCAAATTAAAGTGTCCACTGTCCTTTTTGATTTTTAAAAGTAAGGTGAGTCAGAGTGGATATTTTTAAGCTTCCAGCTGCTGCTTAATGAAACTTTGACAATCCTGGAAATCCATTCATTCCTTCACTTTTTAAATTATCTAGCACAAAGATGACCAAGACTAAGAAGTGCCCTACTGGCTGGTTTGTTCCTGAAAAAGAAGACACAACATAGATGTTTGGGCTGGGGTGATGAATAGGGTCCAAGAAACCAGGACTGCCTTCATCACTGTCTTCACTGAGTTGGAAAAGAAGTAGATCTGAAATAAGGAAATAAGGGAAACTCAAAAAACAGGCATTTCCTTCAGACTATGTAAAACCAATTTATGGACTAAAACTGACCATAAGTGACAAACTATTTCTACATTTATCATCATCAAAAAAAAGTCATCAAAATGTATATCTTTCATTGCACAATTGGGTTTATTCATGGTCAAGCATTCTTATACCTTACTTGCCAGTGTGTTCTCTTGGATCCACTGACACTGTCCTCCTAAACTAAGACACTCCATCTCTAGGTATTCTCTCTCTGGCTGATCCCTGTGCCTAGCATGCTTTCCCTCCTCCACTCTGACTACTGAGCCCCTCTCCCCCAGCTCCCTTTAAGTCTCAAATAAAATCCCACCTTCAACAGGGAGTCTTTCCCAACTCCTCTTAATTCTCATGCCTTACCTCTGTTAATTATTTCTTTTTTTATCCCTTATTTAGCTTACTTTGAATATATTTGTTTTCTGTTGTCTCCTCCATTAGATTATAAACTCCTTGAGGGCAGGGACTGTCTTTTGCCTCTTTTTATATCCCCTGCACTGAATGTAGTGACTGGAACATAGTATGCACTTAGTAAATGTGTATTGATTGTTAGGGGAAAAGGCTTTACCAAAGTCTCATTTGCCCTAACACTACTCTTTTCATTTGAGGCTTTAGACCACAAACCTCACCCACTGTGTTCCTGCCAGGTCCTGCCACATTTTGGCCAAGGGACCCATAAGCATATGATTTATTTCCATGGCAAATGGGTGTTATGGTAACTCTAAGACCATGAATAACCTTAGATTTCAGAGGCAATGAAATCAATCCTCCTGCTGGCCCATTTCAGATAGGGGTTACTGAACTATTGCCAGTCTAGAAACAGGAGTGACTGCAGATTCCACTTAAATGCCAGTGAAGGAGGCAGCATTGCCTGAAAAAACCCTTATCTATACCACCATCTACCATTTCAGAAGGAAGATAATTGTGCACTTGTGCTTCCAGGAAGTGAGAGTTGATGATAACCAGAAAATTTCTATATTGGAAGCCTTGATCCCAGAGAGAAATACACTTGCTTTTGGTGGGCTTAGATTTTGTGTGTGCCTGTGTGTGTGAGTATGTGTGTGTATGTTGGGGGTGAGGATGGGGGGAATCTAGAGATGCACTGCTCTTCTACAGAGAAGATGTCATTCACCTTGGTGTCTGTTCTGTCTACCAGACTATGACTCTTAAAATAAATGTCCTGCAGGCACAAGACTGCTGGCAGGACATGAAGGGTGGTGGGCTGGTCAGCAGAAGATATGCCAGTTAAGTTCTCAAGGTAGTCAGGAAGGTGGTGGTGGTTGTGGTGGTGGTGGGAATTATTTTTTATGAGCCTAGGGTAGGGGGGGCATCGTAGAGGAGGGGAAGCACGGACCCTGCAGCCCAATCTAATTTCAGTGCCACCTATGATATTTTATTCTGTTTGAACCAGTGTATTGGACACTAGTTAAAATCCTATTTCTGTCTCCTTACCAGCAGTATGAGTATTGGCATTTTAAATGGATAACTACCCTCAAAAGGCAACCCCTACTGTATGAAAGAATCACATTCAGAATTCAAGAGAGATTCTCTTAAGGCATTATGATTCTATCTATTGAGTTTATATTTTAGTAGACTGCCTGTATATGGAGCCAATGATCAAATCATAACAATTATTTTTAAATGATCCAAAATTGATCCATGCACCTCTCCCCTTGAATAGAATATCGACTCTCTTATTTTCTTTTCTCTCAAATATTCTTTAGTATACTTGTAACTTCCTTTCCCATAGTGTTCTCACCTAAGCAGCCTTCCCTGGACTGCAGAAGAGCCCAGTTTCATCACTTTCCCAGCTTCTTCATGAAGCAGTCCGCATGCATTTCATTCACCAGTCTGGTTTACTTCACATGCAGGCAAGCAGACCTGCCCATCCACCTTTAGCCTGGTTTGGTGGTCTCTCAACCCAGGTTTGTATTGGAGCTAACCCAGGGTCCTGGAGTAGAGAGGAAAGGAGGCTGTTAGCCCACGGACATTACCATGGCACTGCAGGGGCCCTCAGAGAATCTTTCTACTGTCTGCTACTCTACTGCAGGGGGAAAAATTCAGTAGAGTAGCAGGATACCCGATAAGGAACAACCAATCAGTAATTCCTGCCATTGGAAGATGAAGCCAGGCCCTGGAATCTTAACTCTTAGATGCCGTTAGCAATCAGAGTTGTGTGAGAACAGCCAGCAGTACAAATGACTGGATCATCTCAGCCTGTGTAGCAGTGACCCAAAGTTAAATCGATCACTTGGCTAGCTGCCATGGAGTAACCAGGACAGTAGGGAGAGAAGGCAGTATGGTCCTATCAATAACCTGGCATCCGAGGTTGCAGAGTCTGCTATACTCTAGGTGTCCCGATAGTCTGGGCATTCCTGCCTATTAGCTGGGGGCAGAGGGAGAAGAGAGAAAAGAGAGACTGAAGGTAATAGAGCATGGGTAGAGAAATGAGGCCAGGACCCGTTTGTTCCCCATCCAGCAGTTAGAATACAAAAAGTTTCAAGCATATGAAGAGGCACATCTCCATGTTGGCTAAAGATGGGCACACCCTCACTGGCACTCGTAAACTTGTTTGGTTTCCAGAATCAAAAGCTTAGGAAAGGGAGTTTGCTGACTGCCTGATGGTACTCTGTCCCCTTTCCACGTTGCAAAGCATTCTGGAAGCAAGCAGGAAGTCAGATAGATTGGTGCCAAGGAGCAGCCTGTTCCCTGGCTGAGCTCTGGGCTGCCTCCTGCAAAGCATTTAGAGAGAGAGGAAACAGCTGGCGGCTCTCCCCCTGCCAGGGACGCTAAAAATTGTATTAAGGGAAAAGGTACTATTTGTGCCCGGGAAAGTGATGAGAGTCCAGGGTTGGCTGAAGCTTGCTCAGGATTAAAACTTGGTTTTCATTCTTAGTAAAAACCACAAGTGCAGAATACCACCATTGTGAGACTAGCAAAGGAAACCAGAGCTGGGCCTGCAGCCAGTACCCTCTCCCAGAAAGACAATATTATATGTAGCTAGTGCACTTGGGCACTGCAGGCCCCAGAAGTCCAACCCTGGGAGTTTGGGGCTTGCCCTACAGTCTGTGGGACATTCTCTTACTGAGACGCCTTCCTCAGATCCATTTGTCCTGGCCTCAGCATTAGTGTCAGAAGACTCAAACCAAGCACACTGAGCAATAGCCAACCCCCTCTCTGCCTGACCCATCACCTCTTATTAGCTATGAGAGCCAAGAACTGCAGAGCCCAGTGAGGAGAAACAGACAACAGGATGCATACATGATCTAAATTATATTCCTGAAAAATGAAAAGGAAATGAATTATCCCAAGGGATTTGAATTCCCTTCTGTTACATTTCCTGAGCTGTTTCCTATTCCACCGCACCTTGAGGGATCCCTCAGGATTTCCTCCTTTATATTCAGGTAAAAGAAATGTAATACTTCATGGTTTCATGGTCTTTGAGTTAAGAAGACCTGGTTTCAAGTCCTGCTTCTGACATACGTCAGAAGGTTATGTGACCCTGGGCAAATCTCTGAAGCTCTCAGAGTCACCAGGAAATTCCAAGACTGCGTTTCAGAACAGATGCTGATCCAAGAGGAGGGAGATTCTTCACTATGAAGTTCTTTATGTCAACAGAAACGTAGTTTCTGAACAACAGCAAAAATGGTCAGGTTTTCAAGCCCATAGCCTGATCAGGGCATGGCTCAAATTCAAGGCCAATGTAGATATCATAGAGAGCACAACACAAGCTGTATTATGGGAGGGGCTGTATGGAATGGGACTGGGCAATGGGGAGGGTATTCAAAGCAGTAAGATATCTATGTTGAAGTATTGGCTACAATGCTTACCAAATATGTGATCATGGACAAGTCACCCAGACTGGTCAGCTTCTCTAATAGGTGCCTAATACCCAAATTGGCTACATGGTGGTAATGGGTGGGGAGGATGGGGGAAAAGGAGAGGCTGAATAGGATGACCCATTTAACAACTGTAGAAATCCTCTTAGAACTCACCCAAACTTCTCAGTTCCCCAGTGACTGAAGAAGGAAATCCCACACCACCTTTGTCCTCCATTATCACAGCACTTTGATGGGTGGAGGCCACAACAAACCAACCGGCACTTCCAGTCCTTCTACAGTCCCTTAGGGAATTCACACCTCCTGCTTCTCTAATTCCTATGCCTGAGTCACTCATCTCACAAGTTGAAAACTCCTTTCCTCTTTAACTTCTCACAGCCTCTCTATCAGTTTTGCCCTCCTTTTCCTTTGGGATCCTTGGATCTCTTTCTTCATCATTAACAAGGTTTCCTTCATCACAGTTTGGTTACTTTCCCATATGGTTCCTTTTCTTTCACTCATAAGAACCTGACTCTGAGGACCACATTAAATCCCTGACCACCTTCAGCAGTGATAGTTGCCCCTTCTCCTATGTCCCCTGACATATTGGACTAGAAGGAAGAGTTGGCATGCCCCTGCCAGATACTCTGTCACTATGACTTATGAACCTTTCCTCCACTGAGATTCACTCTATCCTTTTATATAACTCTGGCCAGAGTCTTTTTTCTAAAGTCTCCTTGCCTTCGTGTGATCCTTTTGCTTATTTTCAAGGAGATCCATATGTGTCTGGCTCATAGTCTTTCCATTCTAACCCTTGCCCCCATGCCTTCAACATTCCCAAACGCTCTGACCTCCCATTTTGTCAATTTCCTCAGCTCTCATGACCTAAATCTTCACTTTCCCATGGGCATTCACAGGAATTTTCACCATCACCCACAACTGTTCCATCTCTGTGATTTTGAACTCTGTAATTTCTCTTTTTGATCATAATTTCATGTTCTTTCCTTTCTTCCTCTCCCTCATTTCTCCTCTACTTCCATCTACTTTTTCCATCTTTTCTTGTTTTCCTAGTCTGTCCCTCTGTTCCTGTTCTCGTTTTTGTCCCTTAGAATCTTTATAGTTAACCAATTCAAATAAAGATTGCCTCTTGCCCTCTTCTCCTGCCATTGTTTTTACCTTGTTGATCTTCAGCCTACGTTACCCCACCATCCACCTTGTCTGCTGCTGAATGCCAAGAGATTTAAGAAGCACATCACCATGACGACCAATCCACTACAGATTCATGCTATCTAATCTCAACTATGCTGTTAGAGCTATATGGAAAGCCTTGATTCATTATTTCATCTGGGAGTGATTCGAATCACTTTCCTCTTCAAGCCCAATGCCACCCTCAACCATTTTCCCATTTTATTGACAAAATCGAGGCTTATCCATCATACCTTCCCTGGTGCATGACTACACCTTCACCAATCCTCTTCTTTACTCTTGTCTCTGAGGAAGAGGGGCATTCTAGTCAAGGTTAACCCTTGTACTCATGCTCTTGGATCTATCTTTTCCTGCCTCCTTTGGTAACATAAGTCATAGTTTATTCCTTCTTTCACTCTCCCTTTGATCTCTTTTTATTTACTAGATCTATTCTCATCCACTAAAAACATACTCAGGTCTATCAGCTCCTTTTAGAAAACGCAGTCTCTTGATCCTACAATAGGACTCTAGATAACTTCCTATAACTTTCCTTTTTTTATTGTCAAAATTTTTGAAGCATTTCCACTTGATGACTACTTCCTCACAACCCTCTCCCTTACCTCTCCTATCCAATCAAGTGCTGAGCCCTGTTGATTCCAGCCTCACCATCTTTTTCTTATCTGTCTCTTCAGTCCACCCACACAGATGCCACTCCAGCTCAGTCTCATCACTTCTCGCCTAGACTACTGAAATAGCCAAATTAAACTATTGGCCGTTTGTTTCCTTGAAATCAACATGCTTATTATCTCCTGCCTCAGTGCTTTTACCGAAGCCATTCCCCATACCTCCATGTACTTCTTACTTTTGTGTCTCAGATTTTTTGTCTTTCTTCAAGATTCAGCTCAGGTACCATCTCCTCCAAGAAGTCTTTTCTGATTTCTCCCTTCCTTCAGTTATTACTTGTTCTGACCTGCTCTCTCAGGGGCAAGCAGGCTGCTCAGCCTCAGATGGTTCTAGGGTGCCCTGAGAGGTTGGAGTATTTCTTTCCTGCTATCATTGGCTCAAGACACCACCACCTATGCCCCCCCCCAGCCTCACCATTGTTAGGAGCCACCCCATGTCCATTTACCCACAACTCCAGGAAGCTTTTCCAAAGGCCTACATAGCATTGGTCCCATCAAGTTCAAGTCCAAAGGGAGACATTGCTGCCGGATGAGTCCTGCTGGGCTGGGATCCCAAAGGTCCCTCCTGAAGATCGATCCTTGCAGTGATGCTGGGTTAGCTACAACACCCAGCCTGGATTCTGACTCCTGGATTCCTGTTGAACTCCCATGGTCAGAGACTACACTCCCTTCCCCTAGAATGAAAAGAAAAAATGGAAAAGGACCAAGGCTCATTTCATGGGTGTGGCAGGGGAGAGGGGAGCATGTGGACTTAGAGTGAAAGAAGAGAAGTCCCTAAGGTTCTCCCCCATTTTGCATGGTCTTTCTCTGGACATTATGAGAGTCACTGCACAAAGAGGGGGACGATGCTGACTCAGACTTTTTTGAAGATACCAATAGGTACGGTAATAACACAATAATAGCATAGGAGGTAATAGCAGCACTTGCCTCCAGTGTTGTTGTAAGAATTAAATGAGATAATGATGGTAAAGTGCTTAACCCTCGGGCATGTAGTAAACACTATATAAATGTTGTTATTAGAAGTAGTGGTAAATAGTAGTACTACTACTAGTAGTAGTAAGCCATTTAGCATGGTGCCTGGCACAGAGTGGACACTATATAAATGCTTATTCCTTTTCTCTATCCCCCAAATGATCTTCCTAACACAGTCTGGCTATGTGATTCTCTTGCTCAAGAAGTTTCAGTGGTTCCCCATTACCTCTAAGGCAAAATATTAACTCTTCTGCTTGTCATTTAAAGTCCCTCATCATCTGATTCCAGATGTCTACACTGATTTCACATTATTCCCCTTTATACTTGCCACCTTGTAGCCAAACCAGCCTCCTTCCTATTCCCTGTACAGAACATTCCGTCTCAGTTTCCATTTCTTTGCTCATGTTGTCCCCTAAGGCTTGGATGAACTCTGTCCTACTGTGAACCTCTCCCTCTTAGAACCCTAAACTTCCTTCAAGGTTCAACTCAGGTCAGTCAAGAAGCATGTATTAAGTGATTACTGTATGCCAGGCTCTCTGCTATGTATTCTATGAAAGTAAAGGGGCATGGGGGTGGAATGTCCTTGCTTTTGGGAGCTTAGGAGATAACATAAATAAATAGATACATAAAAAATACATAGACAGTAGAAGGAAGATAGTCTGAGAAAGGAAAGGTCTTATAGAGTTGCGGGGTGCCAGAAAAGGTGTAGAAGGTGGCAATTGAGTTGAGTGTTAGAGGAAGTCAAGAACACCAGAAGGCAGAAAGGTAAAGAGAAGGCATGCAGAAAACAGGTAGACCACCAGTACAAAGGCACAGAGAAGGGAGATTGAACATTTTGTTCAAGAAATAGCAAGTGTGGTTGGACCACAGAGGGTGTGGAAGTGAATACAGTTCACAAAGACTAGAAAGGCAGAAGGAAGCCAGACTGTAAAGAATTTTCAGTGTCACACATAAAACTTTATATTTGATCCTAGATGTAATAGGAACCCAATCATATTTTCTGTGGCTGTCCCCCAGGCCTGAAATTCTCTCCCTCTTCATCTCTACCCTTTCTCCAGCTTGTCTTCCTTCAAGTTCCACTAAAATCCCACCTTCTATGAGAAGCCTTTCCTAATCCCCCTCAATGCTAATGCCTTCACTTTATTGATTATCTCCAATTTATCCTGCAGGTATTTTGTTTGTATGAAATTGTTTGCTTGTTGTCTCCCCAATGGACTGTGAGTTCCTTGAGAGCAGAGACTGTCTTTTACCTTTCTTTGCATCTCCAGGCTTGGCATTGTGCCTGGCAGAGAGTAGGTAGTTAATAAACTTTTATTCATCGACTGACTGATTTCTTCTACACACTTCCTCCCCTTATTGATCCCCTCTGCACTAATCTGTAGGCTCTTTCTATTGAAATGAGCTCAGGCAAGCTTCATGTTCAGGTGTCTTGCTTTGTCTGTCTTTCAGAAGTGACTGGAGAGTTCACTTTGGGCCTATGTTCAATGAAATGAAATTGGATTTACCTAGATGGAAGGCCCTTCCTCTTGCCCTTTCCAGGCAAGACCTTTTCTGGTCCCATCCAGCTGATAGTACCTAACCCTCAAAGGATACTTTCCATCTACTCTACATGTATTCAGTATGTAAATATTATCTTCTGCATTAGTCTGTAAGCTCCTTCTGGGCAGGGACTGGTTTTACTTCTCTCCAGTGCTTAAGTAATATAGTGTCTGGCGCATAGTGTTATTTAATAAACGTTAGTTTATAGATCAGTTACACTAAGCCCATACTCTGTTCATGTCTATGTGGCTAGTCACCCTCACTGGTATCTCTTCCCCAGGATCCTTCTTACTTACTCTCTCATTTGCTTCCTCCAGAAAGGGGACTGGATTGAGGTGAGCTGGTCTGGGGCACTCACTGCTTTAGGGATAGCAGGCAGAGATCAGAGAGGGTTGGAGTTAGGAGGAAGGAATGGATTCAAAGCAGGAAAAGCAAAATTAATGATGCAACATGTGGCCAATAAGAGTTTTATGAACATGAAGAAGGAACATGGCATGGCAGGGAAAATAATTCAACGGAAGTATTTGAAGTATTTACTTCATGCAAGATAGTATTCCAGATCAGGAGGTCTAGGTTCAAATCCCAGTTGTCCTACACTTTTACTTTCCTGTGTGACTGGGCAATTCATGAAACTCTCTGAGACATGGTTTCCTCATGGATAAAACACTAGATAAAACATCACTTGCACTAGATGATTCCTAAGGCACCTTCCAGTTCTAAATAATAATAATTAATATATAATAAGAAAACTATTACATTAACATTAATGATAATCAATCATACTTAAATAACAATCAATAATTAATAATAAATTAAATTAATAATTAATAACAATATCTAGTATTTATGCAGTGCTTCCCATAGATTATATCATTAGATCCTTACAAAAGCCAGTGAATTAAGGTTCTATTATTGTAGATATTTGGGCTGGATGCTTTGTGTCAATCAATCCTTCCTTTCAGAGGAGGTTTTGTCCCAAGAGAACTATTTTAAACCTAGATTATTCCAAAAAATCTTTGCATGCCACCCTAGTTGCTTTATGCCTTAGGGGGAAAAGAGTACCACCATCCCCATGAACACATTTTAAATTCAGTAGAAATAAGAAAAGAGATAAAGACAGCTTGGAAGGATGATCATGTTAATTAGATTGATTCTGCCTGGAAAGGGCAAGAGGAAGGGCCTTCCATCTAGGTAAATCCAATTTCATTTCATTGAACATAGGCCCAAAGTGAACTCTCCAGTCACTTCTAAAAGACAGACAAAACAAGACACCTGAACATGAAGCTTGCCTGAGCTCATTTCAATAGAAAGGGCCTACAGGTTAGTGCAGAGGGGATCAGTAAGGAGAGGAAGTGTGTAGAAGAAATCATTGACTTGCAGAATTTTAGAGCTAAAGGGAATATAAAGATAAGCTAGTCTAGGAGTTCTTAACCTTTTTTGTGTGTCATGGATCCTTTTGGCAGGCTAGTAAAGTACATGGACTCTTTTCAGAGTAATATTACTAAATGCAAAAAATAAAATATATATGCTTACAAAGGAAAAAGATTATATTGAAATAAAATTATCAAAAAGGCAAAATATAAAAAATAAAGCCTACAACTTCACAGACTTGAGGTTAAAAAACCTGATCTAGTCCAGCTCTCTTATTAACAGATAGGAAAGCTGAGGCCCAGAGATCTAGAATGTAGCCGAGTTGGGATTGGAACCTGTGTTTCCTAACTCCTTAGTGCTGGATACTTTTATCTTCACAATGCAAAAGTGAAAGTAAATTCAAAATATTAATTATTTACACCAGTAATATGATGCATTATTGAACAAGACTATTGAGTACTTATTAAATAAAGGGCCCTCTGTATGGATGTCTAGTTATATAATTTATTGCCTTCTGATATCTCTTATCATTTAAATCCATCTTAAATTTAAATTAAAGGCATCTTAATTTTTTCCCTCTAACTAGATCTTCAATCCTGTGAGAGCAGAAATCACATCCCAGGCTTCTTTTAGCCCAATACTGGATACATAGTAGGTACTCAACAAATACTAAATGAATGAGTCAATTCAGATCAAATTACTGAAATCATGGAAGTTATTAGCATTAACTGAGAAGGGAGCCACTGGCCTCAGCCATAGACATATCTCCAATGATAAGAATAGTCCAGCACCACTGAAATCTCTGTAAATTTCAAAAGCAAAGTCCAGTAAGAAGAAGTTGTAAATGCAAGGGCTACAATTAGCTGAACTGGATAACCACCAGGGCCCCATGTTTTAATATGACAATGCAGTAGTAGGTTGGGCATTACTGGTACCACATCACTGTGTATGGGTGTGGGGGTGGATAGGGCACTGAACCTAGAGTCAGGAAGATCTGGGTTTGTATCCTGCATCAGATATTTACTACTTGTGTGTGAGGTCGCTTCATCATTGTAGCTCAATTTCTTCATCTACAAAGTGAGGGCTTAGACTCAGTGGCCACTAAGATAGACTTTCCAGCCTAAAATTCTACAATTTCTCCTAGATTTTTGTTCTTCACATGACCTTTTCTTACTAATCCATGCATTTAGGATTTTATATGACTTGAAATGCTGTGATTTTTTTCATTTTACATACCAAACCTCCTTGAAAATACGTTATTGCACAAGCCATTCCCCAATTGATAAATGGTCAAAGGATATGAACAGGCAGTTTTCAGAGGAAGAAATTAAAGCTATCTATAGTCATATGAAAAAATGCTCTAAATCACTATTGATTAGAGAGATGCAAATCAAAACAACTCTGAGATGCC
>CM053773.1:88743046-88866564 GCA_028658325.1 Potorous gilbertii | reverse complement strand
ATGTTGGAGAAGATGTGGGAAAGTTGGAACACTAATTCATTGTTGGTGGAGCTATGAGCTGATCCAACCATTCTGGAGAGCAATTTGGAACTATGCCCAAAGGGCTACAAAAATGTGCATACCCTTTTGACCCAGCAATACCCCAAGAGATCATAAAAATGAAAAAGGGTCCCACATATACAAAAATATTTATAGCAGCTCTCTTTGTGGTGACCAAAAACTGGAAATCAAGGGGATGCCCATCAATTGGGGAATGGCTGAATAAATTATGGTATATGAATGTAATGGAATACTATTATGTTATAAGAAATGGTAAACAGGAAGACTTCAGAGAGGCCTGGAAAGACATATAAGATCTGATGCTGAGCTAAAGGAACAGAACCAGGAGAACTTTGTACGCAGCAACAACCACAATATGCAAGGATTTTTTCATTTTTTCTGGTAGACTTAGAGTTTCATTGCAATGCAAGGACTTAAAAAATACCCAGTGGTGTCTTAAGGCAAAATGCCTTCCACATCCAGAGAAAGAACTATGAAATTCCATTGCAGATTGTAGCAGATCATTTCCTTTTGTATTATGTTTTGGTTTGTTATGTGATTTCTCCCATTCATTTTAATTCTTCTATATAACATGGCTATGGTGAAAATGTATTTAATAGGAATGTATGTGTAGAACCTATATAAAATTGTATGCTCTCTTGGGGAAGGAGAGGGGAGGTGGTGGAGGAAGAGGGAGGGAGAGAAAGAAAAAATCTAGGTTGCATGGCAGTAATTGTGAAATAATTTAAATACTGAAAATAAATTAAAAATTTAAAAAAAGAAAATACATTGTTGCTTTTGAACGTTATCAAAGCTTGGCAAGATGAGTAAGGCAAATATGATCACTTCCATTTTATAGAAGAGGAAATTGAGATAGTGACATGCCTGAAGTCATGTAGCTAGTGAGAGAGCCAAAACAAGAAGGTAGGTCTACTGATTCAGGCCAACTGGCTAGTCCTGAAGCCTCAATTTGGGCATGGCAAAGGATCATAGAATCAGCTAAGAGACCTCAGAGACCATGTAGTGCAACTCCCTTATTCTACCAGTGAGGAAGGAATGAATGGGTAGGCAGATACATCCTAGGGTATCATAAGTACCTTATTCTTTTTTTTTTTTTGGTAAATTTTTAATTCATTTTAAACAAGTACAAAATGAGAAAAGAAAAAAAAGAACATTTCCATGTACACAGAAGAACATGGGAGAAGATTAAACATAAAACAATAAATTTCCATTTCAAGGAAACTTATGTAATGAATACTGCACGTTGTTTTCAAGGCAATCTAGCTTTTCTTTGCTTACTTCTACGTTTTCTTTTGTTCTTTGCTGTGCACTTCTAACTTTATTTTTTCCCTTTCTCCCCCCTCTAAAAAAGATTACATGAGGATACATATACATGTAATAGATATATATATATATATAAATGTACATATACATACACATATATACTCGTAAACATAGATGTAAACCATACTATGCATATTTCCACTTGTCACCTCTTTCTCTAGAGGTGGATAACATCTTCCTTCATTGTCCAAGTCTTTCCATGTTTTTCTAAATCAACCAGCTCATCATTTCCTAGACCATTGTGTTATTCCAATACAATCACATCCTATGTGAGAGATGGTCTATGGTAGTTTCTTCTCAATTTTCTGCATTTTTTCTGTTCTTGGTTACATTGGTTTTATTTGTATAAGAAAGATTTTAATTTAAAATAATTGAAATTTTACACTTCAATAATTCTCTCCCCTAATAATATAGTTTAAGATCTATTACTGCTAAATTTTCTTCCTGTACATTTTTTTCCCCTGGTATCTTTGAAATTCTTGACTTTTGTTCTTCCAAATGAACTTTGTTATTATTTTTTTTTCTAATTCAGTAGGATAATTTTTTAGTAATTTAGGTGAGATAGCATTGAATAAATAGATTAGTTAGGTAAAATTGCCATTTTTTTTTATCATCTTGACTTTACCTACCCATGAACAATAAATATTACTCCAATGTAGCTTCTGTGTCTACTTTGGCAGGTATATTCAGGTATTTTATACTGTCAAGTTATTTTAAATAGTCTAAAATAATACTGAATAATATTGGTGATACAGTGTAGTTTCCCCACATTTCTCTTTTAATGAAATCAATTTTAGCTTTAATTTTGTCTGAGATCATGACTACTGCTCCTGTTTTTTTATATAAATAAATTCTACTCCTAACCTTTATTTTATATTTCTGTGTATTTCTCCTTTTTATTGTGTTTCCTGAAAGCAACATATTGTTGATTCAAATGTTTGATCTGCTATCCATTTCCATTTTATGAGTAAATTTATTCCATTCACATTCTAAATTGTAATTACTTGGTGAATATTTCCCTCCTTCCTATTTTTCCTCACTATCCTTCTCATTCTATTTACCCTATCGCTGGGTACCTTATTTTAAAGAATACCATAACCTTTTCTGCCAGGGGAAAGTGACAATGAGACACTCATTGGGTCATTTGCACTAATTACATTTCTTGATGAGCTGAAAATTGCTCAGGGATTATTATAGTTGGGGTTCTTGTTCAGATATGCTTTGGAGTAGGTAGATTTTCAGGTACCTTCCTACTTTGATTCTGGGATTCTGAGTTCAATCGTTTTCACCATTTGCTCTTCATTGTGGTTGATGAAACCCAGGGTGTGGTAAGGATTTGGGTAGGGATTCTTCCCAGAATGGGAAACTGAAGGTTCCCAGAACAATCTAAAGTCACAGATTTCCAGAGCATCTAGTCTGGTAAAAGTCCTGATGGTTGTTTTAATATCAATCACGCGCAGTGAAAGGGAGACTGCTGTGCTAAACCTCTCTACTCCAGAGGCTATAAATGAAAAGCTAAATCCAATTTCATTTGACTCCTACTAGTGAGAATCAAACCCCAGCCAAGTCATCTTTATACCTCTTTGCAGTTCCAAACATAATTGTGCTTCCCCCTTGCTGGCCTCCTGATGTCAGGAGCTAGAGAATACTGAAGTTCAGTCTCACTTGTTCCCAAAGTTCTTTAATGAAATGCCACTGTAGAGCATCTTTGAAGAAATGGCCATAAGGGTTCCTACTCCTTGTTAAAAAAAGCAAAACAAACAAACAAAAACCTGAACAAAAACCTCTACCTTGCTCCCCCTCACCATTTGGATTGCTTTAATTCACCACTCATATGGGAGAAAATTGGTTGTTTGACTTTAAGAAAGTCATATCAGGTCTCTGGACATCATTGGGTTGATCTTGATGAGTTCTAAAGTCCATTCTACATCTGAAATTCTAGGTTTCTATGATTAAAATTGGTTAGGGAGTAGACCTGGTATTATAACTGAGTTGACTCACCTCATCTCAAGTATCACCTCCTAAATGAGATCTCTCCTGATAATCACCACTACCATCACCACCTCCTCTCCAGCTATGAGTTCTATCTCATCAGAGTACTTTGGATTTATTTGTGTAATAATGGAAGGGGAGGAGCCTAGTCCTCAGAGCATGCAAAAAGAGCTGTGCAGCTTCACCAACACATGTGAAGGGTGTGAGGAGACAGCTTCTGGAAATACATGATGACTATTGGTAATCTAGGGGCTTTGCCTCAGCTCAGAGGATTTGCAAGTATCCTCTGTCTGCTTTGCTGTGTAGTAAAGAAAGGACTTTTAATTAACTGTTGAGTGAGAATTGAGAGTGCTCCAGCGAAGGGATTTGACCTTTGTCTTCACTGGTGGTGACTGAGTCAAGAACTGCTGAAAACCTCCGAGGACTGAGGGTGGTAGTGCCAAGATGGATTGCACTTCCCATTCAGGCCAATATGTGGCCATGAACACATGACATCTCTGTTTCTTTGACTCTTTGCATTTGTTCTTTCCTGTTTTTAGTATATAGAATGGATCAGACCATGACCCTCATGACCTTTGAAATGTTGGAGGAGCCATCAAAGGTCCAGTGGTGGAATTCAGTGGCAGTAACTGGTTTAGTCTTCACAGCCTTGGGAGCAGCCAATGTGACCATCCCAACTGTGTGTCTCTAGGACACCATTTGCTCCAGGGAAGGGAGTTACTCATTCAGCAGCTGATCATCCAGAATTGAACATGGTGGGGTAGATGTTTAGTCACATCCCCTTTGAGTGTGAGTCTATTCTTCCCCAGCACCAAGTGAGTATAGGAAAGGGAGAGGGCACCTTCATCTGTGAATGTCATTGTACTTTGGTTCTAGAGACATCTCTTTGTAAATCCTAGTTGATGTTAATTAATTATTAATGATTTTACAGAAATATTCATGAGTAATTGATATTTAGGCACTAACCATTTGCTGATTAATATTAAGGAGATGCTGACTGATAGATTGGTATGGGAGGGAATGCACCAGATTGGGGCTTGTAAGAATGGTATATGGAAACCCTCATTACCTCAGGGTGCCCCAGAGCCCTTGGGGACATAGAGCACAGTCTTGCTCTAAGGACTCAAGCACCAGTGGAATTGGGGCTGGGAGATTGAGTCCCAGAGCATACCTGTATAAATGCTACACTTACATACTCTTTCCCCTGTAGAATATTAACTTCTTGAGGGCAGAGATTGCTTCATTTTTGTCTTTGTATCCCCATCTCCTAGCCATTGACTGGTATGTAAGTGCTATTGATTCATTGAATGCTTATTGAGTGAAATATCCCCCCTCCACACACATACAGCTACACTCCTTTACTTGCTAGAAAAGTCATCTGAATCTTAGAAATATTAAGTGAGTTGCCCAATGTCAAACAACTTAAGGTCAGAAGGAGGACTTAAAATCAAATCCCTGATTACAAGCACAAATGGTGCCCAATGCTTTTTCTCCTGCCCTACATTAAGTCTCTCTAATTAGTGAAGGTGGTCCTATGATAAGCATGCCCATTATGGAAGACTTTCCATTAGGATAGTACCTAACAGACTGAACTCTGGCATAGACTTTGAGAATCTAGGGTAACTTACCCCACACACTGAGATCATTAGAGTAGAAAAAGGTTTTCTTAAACGAAAGGGGAATCAATAGCAAGGCAGGAAGTCACTTAACCTTTGTGTGCCTCAGTTTCCTTATCTGTAAAGTAGGGCTAATAATAGCATCTACATCCCAGGGTTGTTGTGAGGATTGAATGAAATAATTCATGTAAAATCCTTAGCACAATGCCTGGCATATAGTGTGCACTTATATAAATGTTGGATATTGTGATAAGACCACCATTCTTTTCTCTTATCAGGTCATGTCTAGAATATTGTATCCATTTCTTGATGATAAATCTCAGAAGGGGCTTTGAGGGGATGGAATATGACTAGAAGAAAGTATCTGGTATGGTAAGAGGGGTAGAAACTGTGTCATAGGAGGATTATTTGGAGAAACTGGGAATGTTTATGAGAATGAGATGAGAAGACAGTGTAAAGAAAATTGGGTTTGTTTTACTTGTTCCCTAAGGACAGAACTAGAACCAATGGGTAGAGCTCATAGGGAGGCATACTTCAGCTTAACATAAAAAGAAACTCTCATAATAATTAGAACTGTCCAAAATGGAATGGGCTGCTTGGAGTTCTAGAGGTCTTCAAGTAGGGGCTGAATGATCACACTCCAGGGGTATCACCGATAGGATTCATGATTTGGGTAGAAGTAGAACCATGTGACCTTTGAATTCTCTGCTAATTCTAAACTTTTTTGAAACTCTCTGAAGGTTGTGAACTAGTCCAACCATTCTGGAGAACAATTTGGGACCATACCCAAAAGGCTATAAAACTGTGCATATCCTTTAACCTAGAAATACTACTATGAGATCTGTATCCCAAAGAAATCAAAGAAAAAATAAAGGATTTATCTATATCAAAAATATTTCTAGTAGCTTTTTTTGTAGTGGCAAAAAATCAGAAATCAAGGGGATGCCCATCAATTGGGGGATGACTGAAGACATTGTGGTATGTGATTGTGATAGAATACTAATAAGAAATAATGAGCAAGATGGTTTCAGAAAAACTGGGAAGACCTATATTAATTGATGCAGAATGAAGTGAGCAGGACCAGGAGAACATTGTATGCAGTAAGAGCAATATTGTAATGATGATCCATTGTGAAAGACTTAGTTCCTTGATTATCAAGACAATGATCCAAGATAATTCCAAAGGCCTCATGATGAGAAAGCTTATCTACATCCCACTGATGCACTCTGAGTGAAGACTGAAACATACTTTTTTCAATTTCTTTATTTTTCTTGCTTTAATTTTTTTATTTTGTGAGTTTTTTTGGCAACTTGGCTCATATGTAAATGTTTTTCATTATTTCACATATATAATAGATATACCTTGTCTTCTTAGTGGGTAGGGCAAGAGCAATGGGAAGGAGAGAATTTGGAACTCAAAAATTTTTAAATGTTGAAAATAAATTTTAAAAAAGAAAAAAGGAAACTCCATGAAGCATATAAACATCACATAAAGAAAGAGTGGTATCACTTCATTATCAGTGGTTTACCCTGAGTAATGAAGTCCTAGATGGTCTGAGTTTTATTTCTGTTCAATATGTTTTAAGGAAATTTCAAAAGGCCATACACAGCTTTATTTCTCATAGGTCTCTTAAGGCTTGGCCAAACCTCTCAGGGGACTCCCTCAGAGGATGCTTAAGTCTAGACCCTCATCTCAGAGTTTGGTACAAGATTGATCTCTAGAGACAGAGGAGGAGGGCACAATTATTAATGACCTCACTATAGCCACTTCCATTCAATAAACAGCATCTGTAAAAATGCTCGTAAGAATATGTGAAATATTTTAGGAGAAATATCAGTCAATCAGCAAATATTTGTTAAGTGCCTACTCTGTGTCAAGCACTATGTTAGAGTTAGAAAAGATCTAATATTTCTTTATCAAGTACATGGTATGTGTTAGTCCTATGTTGGGGGCTCCATGTTTGGTCTTCTCTACCCTTGAAAAGATTTTAGAAATGTTAAGCATCTCTGTACAGCTATAAGTACAGATGAAGGCACCAAAGTTTAGAAAAGTGACATTTTCCTGAGGTTACTCAAGTGGCTAGTGGCAAAACCAAGACTCAGGTGCTTATGCTCCTGGATCAGTACTCTATTGACTGCTCTTTCCATGATTACCAGAAATCTCTTAATTTCTGCATTTTATGATTTTTTTCTCATCTCTCCTAACTACTTGTCCTCTTTGTAGGTTTTGCTACTATCACTCTTCTCTTGAATATTCTTTTTTTCTTAATGTTCTGTGCATATTCGTACCTCCCACAATTTATAATTCCTAATTCTAGGCTGCTTCAAAATCCTTGAGTGGCCATATTTTATCAGATTTGCTACAATACGTTTCTTCTAGGCACCCATCAGCTAGACCTAACAAATTCAGGCTAATTCCCAAGATGGCATACTCTGGAATCCATGTGAATTCTAAACTTCACTGAGAATATCTCAGGATATCTTAGTCATCCCCTCTTTCTTCAATTTAGATGCCCTGACTCAGGCAGATCTTAGTCCCAAGCCACATTCCTTCCCCTGTGGAGTCCCTAGGATCCCTAATACTGTCTCAGATATTAAAGACATGAATGAGAGTATTCAGCGGTTAAAATAAAACTTCTAAGTGATTACTGAATAAAATGCACCTAAGCAAGTTTCATCTGACTAATTGCCAACAATGGAACAAAAATGACTTTACAGTGGTACTTCCTGCTGCCAGCCACCTTCATGTGGTGGAGATAGAAGTAGGGATGGGAGAAGGGCAGGAACTGGGAGATGTAGACAGAGGAGACTAGGAAGACACAGTGAGAAATACAAACTGCTTAGCTATACAAGGCATAGTCACTGGTGCCATCATGTCTACTAGTCTCATTTATTTCATGATTTTCTGCTTTTCCTAAAGAGAATAATCTGTTTCCATGGTTTCTTTAGGGAAAAACACCGTAATTATCAATATTGTCATATTGTATGTGGATTAACATGGGAACACTGTTAGAGGAAATAAATGCACATGATTCCAACAAGGCAAGGGTTATTGTAGGGAACAAGAAAATAACAGCTTTATTTCACTCTCCACTTTGGTAAACTCACTCTTTCTTCCGCCTTATTTAGATTTCCTGCTTTAACATCTTCACCCACCATACCCTTGTTTTCCTGTGTCAGCAGGGTGGTGTCTTTCACATTCAAATCAGCTCTAACAAGCTTATTTATTTATTTATTTTTAGTTTTCAACATTCATTTACACAAAATTTTGAGTTCCAAATTTTCTCCCCATCCCTTTCCTTCCCCCACCCCAAAATGTCATGCTTTCTGATTATTCCTGCCTCCAATCTGCCCTCCCTTTTATCACATCCCTCCCTTCCCTTATCCCCATCTTCTCTCTTGTCTTATAGGGCAAGATAAGTTTCTATACTTCATTACCTGTATTTCTTGTTTCCCAGGTGTATGCAAAAACAATTCTCAACATTCATTCCTAAAACTTTGAGTTCCAACCTCTCTCCCTTCCTCCCTCCCGACTCATCCTCATTTCCCCCTGAAGTTTTGATGGGTAGGTGATTCTTGGTTTTAATCCTAGTTCTTTGACTTCTGGAATATCCTATTCCATGCCCTTTGATCCCTTAATGTAGAAGCTGCTAGATCTTGTGTTATCCTGATTGTATTTCCACAGTACTCCAATTGTTTCTTTCTAGTTGCTTGCAATATTTTCTCTTTGACCTGGGAACTCTGGAATTTGGCTATAATATTCCTAGGAGTTTCTCTTTTTGGATCTCTTTCAGGAGATGATTGGTGGATTCTTTAAATATTTATTTTGATCTCTGCTTCTAGAATATCAGGGCAGTTTTCCTCAATAATTTCATGAAAGATGATGTCTAAGTTCTTTTTTTTGATCATGGCTTTCATATTTTTTAATTGTCTCTCCTGGATCTATTTTCCAGGTCAGTTGTTTTTCCAATGAGATATTTCACATTATCATCTCTCTTTTTGCATTCTTTTGGTTTTGTTTTGTAATTTCTTGGTTTCTCATAAAGTCATTAGCTTCCATTTGTTCCACTCTAATTTTTAAAGAACTATTTTCTTCATTGAGCTTTTAAACCTCCTTTTCCATTTTGCAAATTCTGCTCTTTAAAGTATTCTTCTTCTCATTGGCTTTTTGGGCTTCTTTTGACATTTGAGTTAGTCTATTTTTTTAAGGTGTTAATTTCTTCAGCATTTTGGGGGTTTCTTTTAGCAAGCTGTTGACTCACTTTTCATGATTTTTCTTGCATCACTCTCATTTCTCTTCCCAATTTTTCCTCCACCTCTCTTACCTAATTTTCAGAATCCTGTTGGAGCTCTTCCATGACCTGAGATCATTGCATATTTATTTTGGAGGTCTTGGGTGCAGAAACCTTGACTTTTAGGTCTTCCTCTGATGGTATACATTGTTCTTCTTCATCCTCATTTCTGTTCACCAAGAAAGTAGCCTTCTATAGTCTTATTTTTTCCCTTCTTTGGGCATTTTCCTAGCCAGTTACTTGACTTTTGAGTCCTTTGTCAAGAGGAGGGTTTACTCCGGGGACCTGTAAGTTCTCAGTTCTTCCAAGGTGGCACAATCAAGGAATGGAGTTACTCCTCTCCTGGCCTGTGCTCTTATCTGTGAGCAACAACAGGCACTCTGTTCTGCCCAGGATCTACCAGTAGGGTTCCCTCTCCAGAGCCTACACCAGCTCCACCAGCACTCCTTGTCACCCCAGGGCCACCACTCCAGGCTGAGATCCAGATCAGTAGCTCAATTCTACCAGGGTCTTTAGATCAAGGGCTCCAAAAATGGAGGCTGTCACTACAGTAGCTGGTGCGAGATGGTCCAGACCTCATTCCCTTCTAACCCAGGTGAGAGAGCTTTCTCACTGACCCTTGCAGCTGTCTTTGGTGTTTGTAGGTTGAGAAATCTGGGAACTGCAGCTGTTGCCAGGAATTCCACCCCTGGTCCTGTTCCTATGGTGCCATGCAGCCAAGTCTGGGCTGCACTTTGTGGGCTGCACATTGCCCCAAGTCTGGTGCAATAGACCTTTCCTGTCAGCCTTCTAGGCTGCCTTGGGCTGGAAATCTCTTTTGCCTGTTGTTTTTTGGCTTCTACTGCTCTAGAATTTGTTTAGAGTCACTTTTTACAGGTATTTTCTATGGGTCTGTCTTTCTACTATGATGTCTTGGCTCTTCCTCCCTCTCCAACAAGTTTTTATTGAGTGCCTGCTGTACTGAGCATATGAGATAGTTGACGTTTTACTTTATAGCAATAACTGACATATAGCACCTTAATGTTTACAAAACACTTTGTGTATATTATTTCATTTGATGTTCAATCATTTTTCAGTCATGTCCCACTCTTGATGACCCTATTTGGACTTTTCTTGGCAAACATACTAGTGTTATTTGCCATTTCCTTCTCCAGCTCATTTTACAGATGAGAAAGATTAAACATTGTTAAGTGACTGCCCAGGGTCATACAGTTAGCAAATGTTTAATGCTGTATTTGAACTCAGTCTTTCTGACTTCTGGTCTGGCATTCTACTCACTGCAATCCTGTGACATAATTGGTATAGGTTTGATCATTCCCATTTTACAAAAGAAGAAACTGAGACTCAGAGAAATTACATGTGGAAGGTTACACAGTTTGTGTCAAAGCTTGAGTTTATACCATAGTATCTCCCAATGCCAGATCTGCTGTATCATCTTGCCTCTCCTCCCATAGTACACTAAAGATCTCATTTGGCCCAAATGGAAAAGGTCAATTAGAACTGTTTCTTCCACTTCAGGTACAACACCAATCTCTTTTTATAAAACTGAACTAAATATAACAGAGCAAGTTGTACATGATTTATTTGACTGAAAAATAAAAACTGATCACTTCCAAGAGCTTTAAGACTTAGAGAACATTTTATATACATACAGACATACATATACATATATATATATGTATATATATATATATATATATACATATATATATAATTTGATCCTACAAACAGTAATCTGCTGCTGCTTTTCCTAAGTGGCTTCTCTTCCAGTGAAAAAGCGTGGTTAATAAGGGAGTGCCCATCAGTTGGGGGAATAGACAAATACATGATAGTATGTGACATACTATCATTATGTATTGTGTATTGTCATTATACTGTAAGAAATGACAAAATGAACAGTTTCAGAGAAACACTGGGAAGACTTAAATGAACTGATTCAGAGTGGTGAGAAAAACCAGTCAGTTGGTCTTTTTAAGTACCTGCTATATGCCAAGCACTATGCTAAGGGCAAAGTTTGCAATAACATTATAAAGACATATGCCTTTGAAAAACCTGAAAGCTCCAATCAATGCAATGACTAACCACAATGTTGGGGGACCAAAGATGAAACATGTTACTTACCCCCTGATGGACAGGTGAGTGACCAATTATACATAATAATTTTCAGTTTGTTCTTTTTCCAGCTTCTCCAGCTGCATGCCCAAGTCATTGATCTCCTCTTTCTCTCTTCCCCTAAGAACCTGCTTTTGCAGAATCCCATAAGATTTGGTAGGTTGTCTCATTATTGTCATTCTCTTGAATGAAGTTGTTGATTGTTTCTATGATTTCTTCTTTAACCCTTTAACTTCTTTAGGATTAGAATATTTAGTTTCCAATTGATTTTTGGTTTATCTTTCCATGGCCTTTATTACATATAATTTTTATTGCATTATGATCTGAGAAGGATGCATTGATTATCTCTGCCTTTCTGCACTGGATTGTGAGGTTTTTATGTCCTAGTACATGGTCAATTTTTGTATATGTGCCATGTACCACTGAGAAAAAGGTATATACCTTTCTATTCCCATTCAGTTTTCTCCAGAGATCTATCATATCTACCTTATCCAGAGTTTTATTTACCTCCTTAACCTCTTCTTTGTTTATTTTGAGGTTAGATTTATCTAGTTCAGAGAGGGGGAGGTTGAGGTCCCCCACTAGTATAGTTTTGCTATTTCTTCCTTCAACTCCCCCAACCACTGCTCTAAGAATTTGGATGCTATACCACTTGGAGCATACATGTTTAGAATGATATTGCTTTATTATCTATAGTTCCTTTTAGTAGGATATAGTTTCCATCCTTATCTCTTTTGATTAGATCTATTTCTGCTTTTGCTTTGTCTGAGATTAGAATTGCTACTCCTGGTTTTCTTTCATCAACTGAAGCACTGTATATTCTGTTCCAACGTTTGACTTTTGTGTGTATCCCCCCATTTCAAATGTGTTTCTTGTAAATAACATGTTGTTGGATTATGGCTTTTAATCCATTCTGCTATATCTCTGTTTTATGGGACAGTTCATTCCATTCACAGTTATGATTACAATCTGTTATTTTCCTCCATCCTCTTTCCCACCATTTGTGCTTTTAGTTCTCCCATCTCTCTTCCCTTCCTCAATAGTTTTCACTTTATACTACCACCTCCTGCAGCCTTCCCTTTCTTCTTTTAGCCCCCTCCCTTTTACTCCCTCTTACCCTTACTGCTTCTTCTCTCCTTTTTAGCTTCCTTCCCCTTTCCCCCTTCCCCTCTTACTGCCCATAGAGCTAGTTAGGATTATCTGCTTAGGTTTACTGTTCCCTCCTTGAAATTTCTTAATATAGTTAATATGGTAATTTGCTTTGTTTAACTTTGCACATTTGCTATGAGTGGTTTTTTTTTTTGTCATTGTTGTTCAATTGGAAGAAGAGAGATGGAAAAGAGAGAAAATAAATGCATTCTAATTTTAAAATGATAAAATTAAGTTTTAAAAAGAAACCACTGTTAACTTTATCAACTGTTTTGCTGCTGGGTTTTACATCTTTCAGAAAAGGACAAAAAAAAGATTAACTCATTACAAAATTTTGGAAGATGCTACAGAGCAATGGCTGGGGGCAGGTTGTAAACTAGAGATGAAAGTCCTAATTGAAGAAAGACTCTTAGAGTGAAGTTATCTTGCAGATGGAAAAAAAGTAGTACAGGGAACATAATAGACAGGGAATGATAGCTTAAAAGAGCAGATCAATTATATTTGCTTTTTTTGTTTGTCTGTTTTAAATATCTCAGACAGGGAGAAATAGCACAGCAAACATATAACAGTAAGAAAACATTATCTGTACTTTGATAAGGAACACATGAGAAAGATGGGAGACAGCTAGATCTGAGAATAAATTTTAGTAATCCAGTTCTGAATCCTATCCCACCAGGGCTCAATGATAGTGTGTAAAATATATGTGTGTGACTGTTGCTGTCTAAATATAAAGAGGAGGCCTGAGTATGACCTGAATACAAATTTCATCCATTATCTAGCCCACTCCTCTCTTTTTAAAAAATAACATTTTATTTTTTTCAATTACATGGAAAGACAAATTTTAACATTCAATGTTTTTAAATTTTGTATTCCATATTTTCTAGCTTCCTAAAACAGTAAGCAATTTGGTATAGGCTACATATATGCAATCATGTAAAATGTATTTCTGTATTAGTCATATGTGAAAAAAGAAGCAGACCAACAGAAAACATACACACAAAAAAAAATAAAGAAAGTGAAAACAGTATGCTTTGATCAGTATTTTTCATAATGAATCTTTTGGACTTGTTTTGGATCATTGTATTGCTGAGGAGAGCTAAATCATTCATAATTGTTTGTTGTACAATATTGCTGTTACTTGTACACTGTTTTCACTTCATTTTGCATCAATTTATATAAGTCTTTCCAGGTTTTATATGAAACCTGCCCGCTCATTGTTTCTTATAGCACAATAACATTCCATTACATTCATATACCACAGCTTGTTCAGCTATTCCCCAATTGATAGGCATCTCCCCGATTTCCAATTCTTTGCTACCATAAAAAGAGTTACTATAAATACTCTTGTACAAATAAGTCCTTTTCCCTTAAAAGAAAACTCTTTGGGATACAAACCTAGTAGTGGATTTGCTGGATCAAAGGGTATGCACAGTTTGATTGCCCTTTGGGCATAGTTTCAAAGTACTCTCAGGAATGGTTGGATCAGTTCACAACTCTACCAACAATGCATTAGTGTCTCAATTTCCCCACATCCCCTCCAATGTTTATCATTTCCTTTTTCTGTCATATTGGCCATTCTGACAGGTATAAGGTGGTGCCTCAGAGTTGTTTTAATTTTCATTTCTCTAATCAATAGGGATTTAGAGTATTTTGTCATATGGCAATATGACTTCAATTTCTTCATCTGAAAGCAGCCTTTGACCATTTATCACCTGGGAAATGACTTCTATTTTTATACCTTTGACTCAGTTCTCTGTATGTTTGAGAAATTAGCCCTTTATCAGAGACACTTGCTATAAAAATGATTTCCCAGTTTTCTGCTTTTCTTCTAATCTTGGTTATATTAGTTTTGTTTTTGCAAAACCTTTTAAATTTAATATAATCAAAATTGTCCATTTTTCATCTTGTGATACTCTCCATGTCTTTTTTGGTCAAAATTTCTTCCCTTCCCTGGAACAGAATCTATTATGCTTCAGCTGAGGTAATAAAAGCAGGGCTAGCAATCTTAATCTTAGATAAAGTAAAGCAAAAATAGACCTGATTAAAACAGGTAAGGAAGGAAATTACATCTTGCTAAAAGTCATCATAGACAATGAAGCAATCAAGTCAAAAAAGCAAGGAATAGCCTACATGTTAGATCTATGGAGAGGGGAAGAATTCATGACCAAACAAGAGATAGTGTTACAACATGTATAATTTAATAAATAATTATTAAATCAAAAATTAAATTAAATTAAAAATTATTAAATAAATAATAATAAATCAAAATAAATAATTTTGATCACATTAAATTGAAAAGCTTTTGTAAAAACAAAAATGCAATTAAGATTAGAAAGAAAGCAGAAAGCTTGGAAACAATCTTTATGGCAAGTATCTCCTATAAAGGCCTCATTCCTTAAATACATAGAGAAATGAGTCAAATTTATGAGAATATAAGCTATTCCCCAAATGATAAATGATTAAAGGATATGAATAGGCAGTTTTTAGATGAAATCAAAGATATCTATAGGTATATGAAAAAGTGCTCTAAATCACTTTTGATTACAGAAATGCAAACTAAAACTCTCAAATATCATTTCACACTAATCAGATTGGCTGTCATAACAAAAAGGGAAAATAATAAATGTCGGAGAGGATTTTGGAAAATTGGGACACATACGCTGTAGGTGAAGGTGTGAACTGATACAACCATTCAGGAGAGCAATTTAAAATTATGCCCAAAGGGCAGCCCTATTGTGATCCAGTAATACAACTACTAAATCTATATCCCATAGAGATCATAAAAAAAGGAAAAGAATATACAAGTGTGAAATTATTTATAGCAACCTTTTTCATAGTGGCAAAATATTGAAAACTGAGGGATGCTTATCAACTGGGAAATGGCTAAACAAGCTGTGATATATGAATGTAATGGAATATTATTGTACTATAAGAAATGATGAACAGGCATATTGCAGAAAAACCTGGACAGACTTGTACAAATTGATGCAAAGCGAAATGAGCAGGATCAGGAAGACACTGTACACAATATCAGCAATACTACATGATGATCAACTATGAATGATTCAGCTCTTCTCAGCAATACAACAAGCAAATACAAAGGACTCATGAAGGAAAATGCTATCCATATCCAACTAAAGAACTGATGAACTCAGAATGCAGATTGAAGCATATTTTTCTCACTTATGTTATTCTTTCTCATGGTTTTATTTCCTTTTGATCTATTTGTTCTTTCACAACTGTGATGACTGTGGAAAAATATTTTACATGATAGCGCATGAATACTATCAAATTGCCTATCATTTTGGAATAGAGGGGTGGAGGAAGAAAATATAGAACTCAAAATCTTGTAAAAATTAATGCTAAAATTTATTAAAAGGATAAAAAATAATTCTTCCCCTTTCCATATATCTGACAGGCAAATTCTTCCTTGCTTTCCCAATTTGTTTATGGTAGCATTCTTTTTGTCTAAATCATTTTGACTTTATCTTGGTATGTGGTGTAAGATATTGGTCTATACTAGTTTCTACCATGCTATTTTCCAGTTTTCCCAGTAGTTTTTGTCAATAGTGAGTTCTCATCTCAGAAGCTGGGGTCTTTAGGTTTATCAAACGTTAGATTACCATGATTATTTACTATGTTTTGTGTACCTAATCTATTCCACTGATCCACCACTCTATTTCTTAGCCAGTATAAGATAGTTTTGATAATTACTGCTTTATAATCTAGTTTGAGATCAGTATGGCTAGACCACATTAATGTGCATTTTTTCATAAATTTTCTTATATTCTTGACCTTTTATTCTGGCAGATGAATTTTGTTATTATTTTTTATGGCTGTATAAAATAAAATATTTGGTAGTTTGATTGGTATGGCACTGAATAAGTAGATTAATTTAGGTAGAATTGTATAGCCCCCTCCTTTCTAAAGGATATTGTGATTTCCGCCAGGAGCAGGGCCATTGCTGTTTTCTTGTTCCTTCCCTCACCCATCTCTAAGAGGGACAGTGAGCTAAAATTATTTTGATGCAGCACAATTCAAATATTGGTAATATAGGGATAAAATATATTCAGAATAAAAAGCATTTTTTTCTGACTACTGGCAAGAATGACCCTTTTCTCTGTTATCCTCCTCTCAAGAGAGCAATAGTTACCTTAATATTATCATTTTAGTTCCCTCCCACCAAACACTAGTTATATAAAAGACTACCATGAATAGCCCATTTATCCAAACAGAACAGTTAAACATCAGGGAAGTTATATAGATTAGATGGGCTCAAGAATATACAATAGCAAAGGAGTTCTTTGACTGAAAATGAGTTAAAAATCTCACCTCAACCAAAGAAAGAAGGGTACATCTCACCAAGAGAAGTCTGCCTTTAGCAGTGTCTGGAGTTGCAAGCATTAGAAGTCAAAGGACGGGGGTGGAGCCAAAATGGCTGAGTAGAAAGACGCATACACTCTAGCACTTCCCCCACAGCCCACAAATTACCTGTAAAAAATGACTCTCAAGAAAGTCTAGAGCAGCAGAAGCCATAGAACAACAGAGTGAAAGAGGTTTCCAGCCAAAGGTAACCTGGAAGGCTGACAGGAAAGGTCTATCTCACTGGATGCTGAGCAGAGTAGAGCCCAGCCCTGGCCATGTAGCACAGGAAGGAACAGGACTGGAACAGGCCTCCAGGGCAGAATCCCTAGCAGGGAGGGTCCCAGATACCTCAACCTAAAAGCAACAAAGAGAGCTCCAAAGGTCAGTGTGGGAGGGCTTTCCCAACTGGGCTAGAGGGGTAGGGGTTCCTCCAGCAATAGCCCCAGGCAGTGGCAGAGGAAGCAGCATCAGACTGCAGGCAGCTATGGAGGCTGGGAAGCAACCTGGGTCCATTGTCCAAGCAGCTCAGTTTAAAGCCTCTGGCAGTAGGGAGCAGCTGAGCTAAACCTCAACCCTGAGTGATGGTCCTGCCTCGACCCAGACCCAGGGGAACTGACCAGCCGAATCGAATCTCTTGACAAAGGATTCAGAAGTTAAGTAACTTACTGGGGAAATGCACAAAAAAGGGGAAAAAAAAATAAGACCATAGAAGGTTACTTTCTTGGTGAGCAGGAGTCTCCTCCCATCCTTTGAGATGAGGAAGAACAAGGCATACTGTCACAGGAAGTCACCTGTGCCTCCAGGGCCTCCAAAAGGAACTTAAACTCAGCCCCGGAAATAGAAGTGATTGAGAAGAGAGTTAGCAGCTTGCTGAAGGAGAACCAAAAAAAAAAATGCTGAGGAAAATAACACCTTTAAAAAGAGGCTAACTCAATTGGAAAAAGAGGTCCAGGAAGTCAGTGAGGAGAAGGAGGCTTTAAAAAGCAGAATTAGCCAAATGGAGGAGAAAGTTCAAAAGCTCACTGAACAAAATAGTTCGTTGAAAGAGAGAATTAAGTTCAGGGAAATGAATGACTATGAGATAGACCAAGCAGTTAGAAAACAAAACCAAAAGTTTTAAAAAATAGAAGATAATTTGAAACATCTCACTATCTACATCCAGAGAAAGAACTGATAAATAGAAGTGTATATGGAATGATTTCACATATGTATACATATTTGTGTTTAATGGCAGCCATCTCCAGGGCAGAATAGGAGGAAAGAAAAAATAGAAATTTACATGATTCCTTTATTATATATTTAAAAGAGATGGCAAATAGCTTTGCAGTTTTACGTGCAATCATCTTTTTAAAAAATTATACTGTGTTACAGAAATGCTTGTTTTATTCAATAAATTAAAAATAAAATAAATAAAATGTAAAAATAAAAACCCAGAAAAACTGCCAACAAAAAGCACAAAAATGTGGAAAATGTAGTATTAAATAGACCACAAAAAAAGATACTTCTATATAATATGAGAGTTGAAACAAGAAGGCAAAAAACATTACCTTGTTCAATCTCAACTGGAAACCTACAAGTCAACCAACTCTAATTTTTGGCCCATCTATGCATGTCCATGAATTACGACAAAAGGGCCATGAGGATTGATTTTGGGGTTACAAATAAATTTTAGCTATTAGGTGAATTTGCAAATATGGAATCCATGAATAGTGAGGCTCAACTGTTAAGGTCCAGAACTAGACAGGCACTGGTGCTATATAAGTCTGTTCTATGCTGGTCCAGCACAGGGTGCTCAGTGCTCTGTACTATATTTTAGTAATTCTAACAAACCAGAACCCTGACTAGGATAGTGAGAGGTCTGGAAATAATGTCATATAAATTTTTTTTTGAGAGAATGATGAAAGAACAAAGTGTTTAGACTAAAGAAAAGGAGACTAAGGACAAAATTGCTCTTCTCAACTATTTGAAGTGCTATCGTATTAAAAGAGGAAGCAGACTTATTTTCTGTTGCCCCAGAGGTCAAAACTAAGCCCAATGAATAGAACTTACAAGGAAAAGGATTTTTACCTCAATATAAAAGAGAAACCTCATGGGACTAGAATCAAGAAAACTTGAGTTCAAGTACGGCCTCAGACACATTCCTAGCTGTATGACCCTAACGTCACTTAACCTGTTTGCTCACTTTCCTCATCTGTAAAATAGGAATAATCATAGTACCTACCTCCTAGTGTAGCTATAAGGGTCAAATGAGATAATAATGTTAAAGATCATAACTTCAAAGCCCACTGCCTGCTGCCTAGTAAGTGCGTGGCCAAGCCAAGTAGAATCTTTTGCTTTTTTGTTTTACTAAAAATGCCTCTGATTGAATAATGTGATTAAAAAAGATATTCCCTATTTATGGGTCTTCCCATTGAGGGAAGCTTGATTAGGGGAGTTGTTTTGTAGGAGGGTCCCAAGTACCTTTTGTTTTTTTTCCTATTGAGGTGTTGGGTCAAAGGGTCATGTCCTCTGGCTCCAAAAAGTTTATAAATACTCTGAAGGTGAGGTTTTACTTTGGGACTTAACTTTTGGAAAAAGATTTGTTTACCAAATGAGAGATTCTGGGAAGCCTCTAAGCAGCCCCTCAGCTTTGAAAACCCAGATGTTGGGTTCCCTCTCTGGTAACTATATATGTATGTTACTAGTCAAGCAGTTTGGAAGTGCTGTCTATTGATTTTTAATTTCTCTGAAATTTTGATTTTGGTTTTCTCTGATATCTATGCTTGATTAAAGTGATTGTTAACTCCTACTATTTTTGTGACCCTGGACAAGTCCCTTCACTCTGTTTGCCTAAGTTTCCTCATCTATAAAATGAGCTAGAGAAGGAAATGCCAAATGACTCCAGTATCTTTGCCAAGAAAACCCCAAAAGGGGTCACAAAGAGTTGGAAATGACTGAAAATGACTTAACAAGAGCAAGAGAGAGTTGAATACAGTTATCTAAAAATAGAGGACTACCTGGGGAGGTAGAAGTACATAAGCAAAGGCTAGGTAACCATTTGTCAAGGGTTCTAGAGAGGGTATTTTTGCACTGAGTGAGAGGTTGGACCAGATGACCTCTGAATTCCCTTCCAACTATTTAGCTAGGGTAAAACAATATAAGTCCCTCTTTGCCCATAAGGCTATGTATCAGTTCACCTTTTTTTCTGGGTGGTCCAGTCTTAAGGGGTGGCTACAGATATTAAATCAATGTGTACTAGGTAAATAAATGCCTAGAAATATCATTTTGAGGCCCAGTTATCAGTTTTTTTTTTTCAGGGACAAGAGGAAAAACACCTGGCTCCTTTTGCACAGGAAATGTCAGCCCCACTGAAATCTACAGAGCAGTAAATATTGACTTAACTTGTCTCCTTTCTCAAAAGGCAAACATCTGAACAGGCACATAGACCCATATAAAGTCTGTATTCTATTTAACTTGGGGCTATAGGGGAAAGGGGAATCCAGGGAAGGGACAAAAGCTCTATTTGCTTTGTTTATTGGAGGATGTCTTAGATAAGGCCTCCTTATGAAGCTTTGGACAGACTCCTATTAGAAGATTAACCTTTTTCTTGGAAGAACCTTGTCAGCCAGGCCAGACCTATGGAAAATCTATTCTTAAAGAAAATGAGCCTTACCATCATCTTTGAAAGACTAGAAAGCTGGAATTTATCCCTCAGGAACAGCCACATTCTATCCTGCCTTCCCACACGGCCTTCTTCAATTTAAAGAACATTTTTTAAATAGAAAATTTAAAAGATAAGTAAGCAAATATAAATTTTTACAAGTGTTAATTGAGCACCTGCTATGTGGCCAATCCTGGGCTATGTGTAACAGAAGACTGTACTTAATGTATCTGAGGACCCACATAGAAGCCTAAAAGAAGCATAAACACATTGTTAGTATTTAAATAAGTAAGAATTAGCCAACCTCTGAATCAACTTGCTCAAAACAGAGCAACAGCAAGAAATTTATGAGGCCAGCAAAGTTGGAGTAGCCCAACTCCCTGAGATAGACTAGACATTGTGGGACTAACCTTTTTGGGAACTAACTATAAAGGATCCTCTTTTTAAAAAATCCATAATGATGAATTAAAGGGAAGAAAAGCAATGGATCAAGAGACTGATTCAAATCTCAAACTAGAGATGAGTACAGCTTCTTGATGGTGGTAGGCAGATAGAGTGCTAGAGCAAGGAAGACCTGAGTTCAAATCCGGCCTCAGATACTTACTAGCTATGACCCTGGGCAAGTCACTTAATCCTGTTGGCTTCAGTTTCCTCATCTGCAAAATGAGCTGAAGAAGGAAATGGCAAACTACTCTAGTATCTTTGCCAAGAAAACCCTTAGGCAAAACTCAGATCCTCCTGACTCCAGGACCAGTACTCTATTTACTACGCCAGCTAGCTGCCCTAGAATTCATGTTTTTAAAATAAAATATATAAATTTTTTATTAAATGATCAGACTTGCTCTGGGCTCATGATAAAGCATAATTTACTATGCATTACATTTTTAACCAAAAAACAAACACCTGAGATACTACCATTTTAAAGAACCACCATATTCAGAGTCAAAGTATATCTGGAATCTAACCTCAGCTTGTCATCATAGGTGAGCTGTCATTATGTACAAAAGAAACAATAGGGAGGGCATCAGCAGCACTGAGATTTATTCTCTGCTCTCAGAGTCCGAATTCAGCTTTCAAAAGAAAGCTCACATCACTTTCATTAGGAAAATTTTATGTTTGTAGGAATATTCTCTGCTAATAATCAGGTCTTTTCATTTATGTTGTCATTTTCCTTTGCAGTCGAAATCATCCTATAAAGCCCATAAAAGATTGTGCAGAAACATTCTATAGAAAACATAGGAGTATCTAGGAACAAGGAACATTCACAAATCTTCTCTAAGTTCTGTTGCTATTTGGTCATGTCCAACTCTTAATGACCCCATTTGGGTTTTTCTTGACAAAGACATTGGAGTGATTTACCATTTCCTTCTGCAGCTAGAGAAGTGATCTTCCAGAAGGAAGTGACAATTTACTCTTTGAGACGCAAGGTAATCAGATTTGGAGTCAGGAAGATATGGGTTAAAATAGTGCTTTTGAAACTTACTGTGTGAACATGGGCAAGTACCATAATCTCTCATAGGCTCCATTTCCTTAATCATAAAATGGGGGTAATAAGACCTATAGTACCTACTTCATAGCTCTTCCATAAGATTCATAAGAGGTACCGTATTTAAGCATTATATACGTATGAATGATTTTTTTTCTATGCTTGCAACATATGTTTCCAAGACAGTTTGGAAATCCAGTGAGCAGACACTGAGTCTTAACTATAATTTCTAGTGCTAGCATTCAATTCATTTATTATCAGAGATTTAGAGTTTCTCATTTTTTCAAAGATGAGAAAGTTTAGATCTTTGAAGTTTTTTGTGAGTACAAGTTATGTAACAGAACTTAGGTGGGACCATTAGGTGGCTCAGTGGATAGAGTGCTAGACCTGGAGTCAGGAAGACCTGGGTTCAAATCCAGCCTCAGACACTTATTATCTGGGTGACACTAGCAAGTCATTAAACTCAGTTTCCTCATCTGTAAAATGAGAATTTCAGACTAATTGGTTTTAGGGACCTTCCAATTCTAACAGATTATATTGTTTAGGATGGTCTTGGTTCCATCATTTAGTACAGTGCCTTGCACGTAACAGGCAATTAATAAATGCTTGTTGAGTTGAGTTGAGTGTCTTAAGTTATCCCATTCATTAAATATGGAGCTTGTTTTCAGTCAGGTACTATTTCAGAAGAATCTTTTTGTTTGTTGTAGGACTACAGGAATAACACTTCATTAGTCGGAGATGGTCATAAACAGAAGTTTTCAGCTAATTAAGTGGTCCAGATCCCCTCTACCACCCAAGCTATTTATTACCTTATACATTTTAACCAGCTACTTTTATTCAGGCCTTCAAAAAAGCTAGCATGCTGTTTTTGAACTTAAACGCTCCTCTGGAATCCCTCAAACTATGTCAACCATATTGACAGCAGTAAGACAGACTAATGCATAGGTGTGACATGTCTAAAAGAATGTAATTTTCAGGCATGATGAACAAATCTAACAAAATACCCTCATCTCCCTTCATCCTAGTGGTAGTCACAAGCTTCTGATCAGATACTGATGATCTCAGAAGGAATGCCATTGTGTGAAAGAGAAGTTTTATCTAGTTCATGAAAAAAGCATAAGCTCTCATTCAGCAAGAACTGACTTGATAATGTGAAATTCTATCTATTTTTTATTAAAAGAGTTCGTGAGTAGGATGGAAACAACTGTAAGATTCAACTACATTTCAAAAGACTAAAAAATCTCTGATTTGGAAGCAAAAGGGACTTTATGGATCATCTAGCTTAACCCTCTTGATTTACAGGAGGTAACTGAGGCACAGAGAAATGACATGACTTATTCAAGGACACACAGTAAGTAGACAATAAGAGACAATCAGTTTTTCTCTAATTTTAAATTAGAAGAGATCTTGACTGTAACTGAGAAAGTAAAATGGAATGAAAGATAACACTTGGGTGGCATTTAATTAATCAACAAACACTTTCTGAACATCTCTGGTGGACAAGGCACCACAGACAATACAGGGATGTAAAAATATGACCCTTGTCCTGAAAAACTCACAACCTAACTGGAAAGGGGAGGGAATAAGATCTATATATATAAAAGATAAGTGGCAACATACTATAATTTGACAGCTATTTCTAAGGCTACTGTTATATTCAAAGCATGTTCATAGGAACTAGGAGAAATAAAAAGAAAAATAAGATACACTTACATAACTTACAATTTAATAAGAAAAAATAATGACATAATACAGTAGAAGGAATATGCAATTTGGAGTCAAGAAATGGGTAGTTCTGACACTAATTAATTATATGGCAATGGGAAAACACAATCTATTTCCATATTTGTAAAATAGGCATTATTTTAGCATTAGCAATATATACTCCCATAGTGCTATTGCAAGGAAAGTGCTTTGTAAAACTGTGAACCATTAATATTTTGAAAGAAGTACAAAGCATTTTTTAAAATTTTATTTTGTTTTTGTTATTCAGTCCTGTCTGACTCTGTCATTCCATTTGGGTTTTCTTGGCAAAGATAATGGAGTGGTTTACCTTTTTTCTTTTCCAACTCATTTTACAGATGAGGAAACTGAGGCAAACAAGACAGTAACTTGCCCAGGGTCACAAAGCTAGTAACTATTTGAGACCATATTTGAACTCAAACCTTCCTGACTCCAAGACTGGTGCTCTATCCACTGCACCAGCTAGGAACTCTGTAGGTGTTTTAATAAGTACCTGATAGTTGGTAAGGAAGATGAGTTAGTTCTGATATTAGAAACCCTGATAAAGTAAATAACTTACTTTAGAATTCAATCTTCCTATTCCTAGTCTACTCTGTTTGCCTTTTGGGGGCAGTTTTTTGGTCTAACCTTTGCCCATTTGAGATGGTTTATCTTAGAGCTAGTGCCTCCTCAACTGATAGAAGGTCTATAAGGATCTCACTTTTTCTGTGTTATGTGTGGGGCCTGACTTATTTAAATGTTCAATAAATACTAATGAATACTGACAAAGATCACTCATTACATCTTCAGATGTGCATCCTAGACTTGATATTACAGAGACTCATATATATTCTAGCTCAGTTTAAAGCTTGCCTCATAGTTCATTAGCAGTGATTCCAATTATAGGTTTCTGCTCTTTCTTGCACAGCCAGCCCTCAATTTTCTATGCTGGGGACAAAGTAGCATAAAGGGGTAGAAAGAATTAATGAAATCTGGCAGGCTATTTAAGAGAGCTTCATTTGATTCATTTATTTTTTTATCTCTTTCAATCACCACCTTTTTTACAACATGCCTGATAAATAACAGCAATAACTAAGTATCTCCTCTTTTCTGGATCACCTTCAAATGTTGCTGCTAAGAAACAATGAAATGGCCAGAAGATGAGCAGCTGAATAGAAAAAGAATTTCAAAGGCAAAGGGATAAGTTCAACTATTCAATTGATAACTGAACAATCCAAACCCAACTCTCATTTTTGCAGATCCAATGTACTGCAATTTCCAGACAATAAATAGTTCCACTTCCACTCTGTACAACAAAAATCATCTTAAGATGATGTTATTTTGAAGAGTTATGATAAACTTTATAGACTAACCTTACTGGGAATGTATTTTTCTATTTTCTATACTCTCTCTAAATAAAGAACACATGTTCCTCCATTCCTCACTAGAATTTGAATTGCCTTCCCAACAGCAGATATTCCTTTAATTGGATAAAAGCAGTATATTTACAATTATTAATGCCCTGTATAGAATAGATGCTCAATAAATGTTCTATCCCTTATCAAAATTAAAGACATGCAAACACTATCAGTTCAATGCCATCATGTCCAAAGGGAGCTCACACTGACAGAACTTACCAATAGTTTAAGCAGGGCAATAGCTGCTAGAAAATACCTAAATCCCAGAGGAGATATATATTTCATAGGATGAGTGAAATGATGTTGCTTTCTTTGAATTTAAGGAAAAGTTAAAGGGCAGAAAGCAGTGAGCCATGAAAGTCAGTGACAGCTGCTTTCTCTTGCTACCCATCAAAGGTTGGAGCCTGACTCTCCGAGAACACTTAGCTGAGGAGAGGGAGGTGTCCCTAGGAACCAACACGCTGAGAACTGGGCGGGTCTCCCAAGCTGATCCCTTAGAAAACCTTGTGGTCCCTTGAGCTCTGGCATCAGAACAACAGTACTGGCGCCAACAATACCTCTGCTGCTTGGAGCTCTTTTCCTCACTGCCCTAGAGGCTCTCGGTCACCCTTGCTCCTCGCTTTACAGAGAAGGAAAGGGAAAAGCTTTTTCCCTAAAGAAAACGGATCAAGGGAGAAAGCAGAGAGGGTGACCAAGGTAGAAAAGCTGGGGAAAGCGAAAGTTTTTTAGGAGTTCTGCGAGTTACAGTTATCTTCTCTCCTGGCCAAAGCCAGAACCTAGCGTTCAGGACCATGGACAGCGGTATAGGTGGCGTTCTAGGGCCCATTGATGCTGCAGTTTTTCTGTACGTCTGGCAGCGCTTTGATGTTAATGGTAAGTAATCAGTAAATAAGGTGATAATGGCTGTAGGTAAGGACATGACTATAGTTTTTCTGTCTGTATTTGAGCATAGAGCAGTGAGTTTTTTCATCTCTGTATTTCTCTCTAGGTTTGTTGATTTGAAAGTTGTCTACCCCCAAGTACCTGAAAGTAAGCCAGAATGAATAAAGGGTAGTAAAGGAATCATTGCAGGTACCAAGCAAAACAAACTGAACATATTGGGACAAGTTCTTAGTGTTGTGGAGTGGAAAGAACATTAGATTCAGAATAAGATGACTAGTTCTGCTACTTATTAACCATATGGTTTGGGGGCAAGTGTTTTCTCCTCTTTGAATTATGATTTGTAAAATGATGGGTAAGGCTAGATTGTTTCTAAGGTCCCTTCCTACTCTAAATCCTAGAGTACTGGGTGATAGACCAAAGTGTAGAGAGCTCTACATGCCAGGCTAAAATAGTTTCTCTTTTCAGAATAAGCCATATTATATGGACTTGAGAGCTGATTATCTAAATAAAATTAATTTTCCCTTCACAGTTCTATCATCCCTTCCCTGCACTATTATTTCCTGAATGACACCTTTATTTTAAATAAGGAAACATTTTACAGAATTACAACAGGTGCTTCTTATTAATTAAAATGAGTGTCACAAAGGAAATTGCATGAAAAATGTGAACTTGCAATGTTTACGATAACTACTGATCAAGTTGGGGTTCAATGTGAGATGCTTCCCTAGTGACTGAGATACCTTGATCTAGGTTTAATTATGCCTTGCTAAAATTTCCTTATTAAGTAGTTTTTATTTCCAATTGTTTATAAACTTTGGGGGAAAGGACTTGTCTTCATATTCTTTTCCCCCCTTAAAATCTATCTCTTAAGTATGAATGATGGAGTTGAGTTCCATTTCAGTTGTTGACATAACAAAACAACAATCTGTCCAAGGGAAATTTACAGATTTAAAAAATTGGTGAAGTTACATTATTTATTATGAGAAAATTTATGATATCTATGCTTGCTTTTAGATAATGGGTACATAGAAGGGAAGAAACTTGATGATTTCTTTCATCACTTGCTGGAAAAGATGGGTACTGAGGTAAGTCTTGTTCTATCGCATTTCAAAATGAAATTTAACAAATCCCAGAGGCTAATGTTCTTTTATTCTCATTAATCTTGCCTGACCTGTTTCTTTCCTGGATGAAGTGTTTTCCCTCTCTCCTAGCAACAATGTGGGATTTAGGCAGGTTTTATAGCAGATGTAACTGTTGCATTAAATATTGTAGTTCTCAGCTCTTGGCAACAGTTATCACCTGTTTGAAGGTCATAACAGACAATAAAAAAGCCCTATGTTTGGAAATCTACTTGGTTATCTCAGCGAATGGGTGTAAAGCCAGAGGCAAGGCTTCAGAGCCTTGTTCTGAAGGTGGGAGACGTGGTGACAGATTTGGGCCCCTTTTTAGTATGTATATGAAAAGTTTTTAATTTTCTTTGTAAAATCAGAGGGGTTCAGCATTTTATGGTGCTAGAACTTTGGTGCCATGTGGACAAACACTGACATAATTTATGGGAGGGAAATGGACAAAAGAGAGATGAAACCTTTCTATGCCACAGTGATAAGGAAGTATATAATGTATACATTTCTATATTACTCTTTCAGTTTCTGGCTTTATTATTTTTAATAAAAAGCACATAGATATGTCTTAGGAATTGACAGAGCAGAAACTATATAGTGCAACCCATCTTTCACATAGTATATAGAGATCTAGCAATGTGTAAACTTTAACCAATTTATTCCAAGTGTCTAAGTCCTTTCCTCGTAGCAAGGATGGAACTTAGGGAACCAAATTAACTCTTTTAGGTCATTAGAGAATTGCTTAATATAGACACTGAAGCTGTGAGAATATACAGCACACACACAAACACACACACCATGATTGATGAGGGTGTGGTCAATATAGCCTTTACTGCCTGTTTTGTGTATGTGCAATTAGGAAAGAATAAATTTAGAAATTTTTTTGTTCTTCATATGAACCAAAGACATTTTAAAATGTTTCCAGTCCCTGGTCATGAATGGGAAGTACCTAGGAAGGAGAACTGCTCAAATCTTGGAATGAAAGGTATGATGCCAGGGTGGAGCATTGCAGGATTAGAATGGTGGCACAGGCTGAGGATCATGTGGGCATAGCATGCTCACACTCCTCAGGGTTTCTAGCCCTACAGATAGTACTGGTGCAGGTGCTCAGTGTTGGCCTATGGGTAACCACCACATCATTTCCTGCTACCCTTTGCTCTCAAGTCTGTAGGCTGTGCATAAAGCACATTGAACTATAAACATGTGTGGGTTCCTTTTACCCTGAGACTTGCATCAGAATTTTGAGCTGGTTCAGCAATGACTGTGAAATGCCAGCAGTTGCTCTGGCAAACTGCCCTAGCATCAGGAGTGTGTAGGAGCCAGCTCACAGTGGCTAGGGAAAGCTGATTGTTAAATTTTCAGTGTGAGCATTTCTACACTGTATATTGGCAAATGCTATAAATCAGAGCTTGTTTCATTGTTCTGTTGACTGTCTACACTTTAGAAAGTGTTAATAATGCAGTTTAAATGTAAAAGCTTGTCATGGGTACATTTCTTTCACCAGAGAGATAAACACTTAGAAGCATACCTCATTCTAGAACATGCATGAAAAGTATTTGCTTTTCTTTGCAAAATCAGTTGAGTACAACATTTTATAATATTAGAACTGGTACTGTGTGGACAAACACTGACATGGAAGGGAATGAAATTCTGGGAGGGAAATAGACAAAAGAGGGATAAGACCTCTTCATGTCACAGTGACAGGGAAGTTAACACCTACCACTAAGAAAATTCAGCTCTATTCCCTTGAGATTTGCTAACAGGATTTGTTTCAGACTTTAAAATGCTAACACAAAAATTAGAACTTGAGACCTATTTAGAGTATTCCCTGATTTGATACTTTATAGCAAAGTGAGAGGAACATAGAATTACTTGAAATATGTGATGTACTTATAATATGGAATGCAGAGGGAACAGTAAAGGAAAAGAAGCTTCTTACAAGCCAAAGAACAAAATTTAAAATTCTTATTCATAATAGTCCAGATGAACCTTGGCCCTCTCAAGTGGAATAGTGCAGAGCAGTCCTCAATGTCTCTTCATTAAATTCTGAATACCAGGCATTTGTGCCTGTTTTCCTTGGTCAAAATTTAAAGATTCAAAATCCCTCCCAGGAAACCACATAACATTTGATATCTGGTAATTAACTTTCCTAAAGCCTTTTTCTCAAAGCACTTTATTCATAGTAAAGTTTGTGAGGTAGCAAAAGCAATTATCTTCACTTTCCTCATATGAAAACCAAAGCTCAGAAATTCTGTAGAGCCAGAAATCACAAGGTATCGGAAACCAAGATTTGAACTTTTGTCTTCCGACTGCAAAATCAGTGCTCATTCTACTGTGTCACATTGCCTCTCACCTACTGGTGAATTGGAGACTTGTTTCTAAAACTGTTAACCTAAAGGGGATCATGGGGCAGCTAGGTGGTACAGTGGGTAGAACAACAGGATTAAAGTCATGGAAGACCTGAGTTCAAATCCAAACTGAGACACTTACTAACTCGGGGATGTTGGGCATTTTATATTTGCCTTAATTTCCTCATCTGTAAAATCGGAAAAATAACAGCATCTGCCTTTCAGGGTGATTGTGAAGATAATATTTGTAGAGAACTTAGCACAATGCCTGGCATAATAGGCGTTACATGAGTGTTAGTTGTCGATATTATCATTACTAATGGAACAGTTCCAGATTGACCCAGTGGGAGCATCATTAATTTGGTCTGTTTCTTAATGGCTACATAGTCAGTAATCTGTGTGCTTTAATGACGGAAGGATCAGTTGTGCTCAACTTTCTTCCTTTGCCAGCTCTCATGCTTGCTGCATCATCACAATGAATAGTATCTGGGTGAGCTGGCACTAAATAAATACTTATCAATAGGGCAGCAACGTGAAAGTGAAAGAGCCCTTTAAATTACTGCCTGCTCTTTGGAGGATAATTAATATATTTTTGCTATGTCTGCCTTCTGATCTATTTGTCTTTCTGCCTAATGAGACACCTAAAGTGGTGTCTCCAGTGACACTGTTGCTTTTTAGCACTGAGATTGTGGGAGTGGGAAATTGCTGAGGAAAAGTGGAGGTGATTGAGCCCTTGAAAAATGATTGGTGGGTAAGTTATTAGTGAGGAATGTTCTAGGGTATCTGAAAGCAAAATGTTGAGTCAGACAATCCTAAAGGAAAAACTACCTGTAATTAAATGTTGCTAATGAGCCCCCTGGAATGAGTCCCCTATTAGAAGCACAAGCCTCTCCTACTTCGTGTTTTTGCTTTCTTTTCTCAAATGTTGCAGTTTACTTCTTGACCTGATGTAGGTCCTACAATGCAAATTTGAAAATACCTGTTCTTATAGCCATGGGAGATTCCCATGGATGGAAGTCATATTTTCTTAGTATTCTTAACCATTCCTAATGTCCTGTTACAGAAACTAGGTAGGAATGCTAATGTCCAGGTTCCAAGTCACAATGTGTAGGAAAAAAAAGAATGAACTTGAAGGTTAGTACTAATGGAAGTTTATGGGGTTGGGGTATAGAGAGTCTCATTAAGGGGAACACTACTCTGATAAATATTCCTTTTTCACACATGTGTGATAGAATCTACAATCACAGTACCAGAGACTAAACATTGAATCTCTAAGGGAGCAAAAACCCAATGGTGCTCTCCTTCCAAACAGGTGAAATGGAGAATTAAAAACATGTTCTCAACATTTTTTTTATCAGTGATTTGGGATCAAGGCATAGATGGCACACATATGAAATTTGTAGATGACATGACACTGGAGGGGATAGTTAGCATATTGGGTGCCAGAACTGGGATCCAAAATGATCTCATACTAGAAGAATGAGCCATTCCTAATGTGTCAATTCAACAGGAATAAAGATAAAGTTTAGTCTTCTAAACTTCTAAACTAAACAACTTCTTTGTGACCCCATTTAGGTTTTTCTTGGCAAAAACACTGGAGTGGGTTGCCATTTCCTTCTCTAGCTCCATTTACAGTTGAGGAAACTGAGGCAAACAGGGCTAAATGACTTGCCCAGGGTCACATAGCTAGTAAGTATCTGAGGCCAGATTTGAACTCGTCTTCCTGACTCCAGATCTAGCATTCTATCAACTGTGCCTACACTTGGGTCAAAAAATAATGACATAGGTAACGAGTGGAAGCATTGTAAGTAGAAATTAAATTCTTTCGCAAGAAAGAGCTCAAAGTTTTAACAGAATGAAAACTCCTGTGATCAAGTGTATAATATGATCATAAAAGGGGGGCTAATTCAATCTTAATCTGGATCCTATGCTCCTGTTCACAAATTCAAGGGAGGTGATGGTTGGAGAACAGGTTGTAGGAAGAATACGAATAAGCTACAGACTTGGGCCTCAAGGCTACATGTGACCTTTTATGTCCTCAAGTGCAGGCCTTTGGATTCAAAGGGCTGCACTTGATGTCCTAGAGGGCCACATGTGAGCTTGAGGCAGCAGGTTCCCTACCCCTGAGCTAGACTATAACAAGAATGGTAAGGGGGCTAAAAGTCATACCATCTGAAAAGCATTTAAAGGAACAAATAATAGTTATATTTAAATATGTGTAAGGCTGTAATGTGGAATAATATTACATTTGTTTTGCTTGGTCTCAAAGGGGAGATCTAAAAGCAGTAAGAGTTGCAAAGAGGCAGATTTGGGGTCAATATAAGGAAAGAAGCTTCAGATTTGTCCAAAAGGAGAGACTGCTTCGGAAGGTAGACTTCCTCATCACTGAAGGTCTTCAAGCAGAGATTGGTTGACTTGTTGTTAGAAATGATATAGAAGAGTCATTCTTGGGTATAGGTTGGACTATAAGATCTTTGAGGTCTATTTCAACTTCTGATATTATGGCAATAACTGGAACTCACAGATTTTGTTTGCTTTTTGTTTTGCCTTTAGAATGTATTTCTACTGAAATACACCCTTTCCATTAGGGGTTATAATTTCTTCTGATTCTCTTGAAAAATTCACAGTTAGTTCCTAGAAACCTAAAATTTCCTTATGAAAGTTTGAACTGATGGATTCTTTTCTTTCATCTTTCTTTGTGCTCTTCTTTCCTTTCCTTTTCCCAAACCTAGTTTTATAGGCACATTCTCAGATGCCCATCCAAGACTGAAATATAAGAGAAGCTACTATGGCATCACATATGAGAGTCAGAGGAATCCTCTCTGACATGGGACCTCAGGATCTGATTCCATTATCTATGTTCCCAGTAGTTATTCACCTTCCACAGGGCTAGACCTCAGTCATATGATGGAGTGAGTAAAATTTATCTCTCCTACCTTCCTACTTCCCTTTTAGCCAAGTTTCTAAGCAGATTTCCTGGTATCAAAGCCTATAGGAGGGGAGCTAATTAGGCATCCTGGAGGTATTTGAATTTTATCTTGAAGCACTTTCAAGACACAAAGAGATGAGTCTCCAGAAATGTAATGTCAGACTAATGGGGAAATGTTTGGGAGGTAACAGCCCTCTCCAGTGCCCTTTAAGGTACATCACCTCCTCATTACACCTATTGGTAAAGGACATCCTGCCACACTGACTAGAAAAATGGCACATTGGAAAAGGAAATATAGTGCTGTGAAGGATTTTAAGCCTTATAATTGGTTCTCTCAGGACAAATGTTCCCCAAAACATTAGTCATTGGGATTAGTCATCATTTTCTGTTTCTTGACTGTTATTAAATTTGTGTTATATTGAGAACAGTGACTTTGTTTAATTCAGGAAACATTTTTGAGTGCCCACTATATACAAGAAATATTTAAAAATTTTTAATTAATGAAATACTGAGTAATAGAGAATCATTTTAAGTAGGTTCTGTGTATGTTATGTTCTAATCATTAAGTGGATGGATTTGATAGGTGTATTTAAAGAATTAATCTTTTCTTAGTTTAATCAGTCCATGAATAAACTTTAACTTAAACAAATGTCCTGAATCATCAATGTAATAGATGGTATTGTATTTGGCTAGAATGCATTTGATTAATGAATTCTGTCAATCAGAAGTGAAAGTGCTCTGGGTTTTGTTTTTTTTTTTAGCAGACAAATTCATATATCTGATGTTGAAATGACATTTTCTAAAGTCTGAGTGATTTGTAGGTAGACAGATTCTAGTCCTCTGGGGTTCATTCCAAATATATTCATGATTGTTAGCTGGCTTGGCATTATTGTGTCACAGACTGTACAAAATCTTCTTTCTTTTCTCCTTCTGATCTTCAATTCACTCTTTGCAAGGAACTTCATGAGTGGGTAGGGAATAGGATAGGAGGCAAAACTGAATTTTTGTACTTATCAGGATTGGAAAAGTCTTGGTCGGAAGAAAGGGTTGATAGAATATTACATATGCGTGACAACCTTGGGCTCTGGTGTTATGGATAACTATGTTTCGGTTACAGAAATTTTAAATTGTTTGCTTTAAGGGCAGATTTTTCCCCCATTATCATAATTAAAGATTTTTTTACTGTGCATTCCTGGAGGGCATGCAACTCCCTAAACTAAGCATTAGAATCCCAGGAGTAACTCAAGGTAATTTTCCTAGAGAAAGTACATTTCTGTCCTTGATAGTGTGCCCTGATGCTTCAAGAATAATATTCTTCTCAGAATTTTATAATTAGAAGAGACTCTAGTGACCACCAAGTTCAACCCATACCCCGCCTGGAAAGAATCCTCACAATATTATTTCCAACAAGTGATCATCCAGCCTCTTCCTGAAAACCTCCAATGAAGGGAAGGTCTGCTACCTCCTGAAGGGGTCCCTTCTACTCTGAACAGTTCTAATTATCAGGAATATTTTCTTCACATCAAGCCTTTTTTATATTATTGATTTTATTTTATATTATTTATATTATGTTCCTTTTTATAGTTTCCATCAATTATTCCTGAGGACCTTCTGAAACCAAACTGAATGAATTTAATTCTTTTTCTACTTTTCATTACTTGAGAACAGGTATCATTCCTCCATGAATATTCCCTTCTTCAGTCTAATCATTCCCAGCTGCTTTTATTGATAACAATAACAAATGTATACAATGTTTTAAGGTTTGTAAAACATTTCCTACTTCTAGCACAGTGGTTAGCTATATGCCATTCCAGCAAGGCTGCAGGGGTTGGTGACCTACACAAACTCCTCTGCTTTACTTGCCATCACCATTTGCCCTGGATTCATCGCTGTGAGGTCGCTTCACTTCTCAGCGGTGGAACTGATATCTCCCAGTGTTTCATTTTCAAGGAAAAAAATTTACCTTTGATCCTAGTCTACAATTTCTTCCCACTAAAAAGGAAAGTTACCATGAGTTAGTTCTGGGATTCTAATGCTTAGTTTAGGGAGTTGCATGCCCTCCAAGAATGCACAATAAAAATCTTTAATTATGATACTGGGGGGAAATCTTCCCTTAAAGCAAATATATGTATCCAATAAATAACATGAATTTGGCATAGAGCAGATCCTTTCATTCTCAAATAGAAACAAAGATCACTGTAAAGGTCATAGGGTACATTACAGATGATTAGAATTCAGTTCAGTAACCAGTCATCTGGGAGGTCAATACTTAAGCCCTTGTTAGAAGACAGTGTTTGCAAGACTTCTATTTTTTTTGACATTTCACCTCTGTATTGACATTGTCGGATCAAACAGCCATGTGTGATCTTCTGGTGTGCATTCTCTCTCTCTCTCTCTGTCTTTCTCTCTGTGTGTGTCTCACTGTGTCTCTATCTTTCTCTGTGTGTCTGTGTGTGTGTGTGTCTCTCTGTGTATGTGTCTCTCTCTCTGTCTCTCTTTTCCCTGTGGTCCATCTGCTATTAATGCCACAACTGTCCCAAGAGCAGCCTGGTCTTGCTAATGCCCTCTATGTGGGTGTAGGGTGAGGGAGGGGAGAGTATCAGTTCCCTTTTTAGCTCTCACAAGGTCTTCTCCAAAAGAAGGGAGACACAAGAGTTGGAGAGGAATCCACCCCAGGTAAAACACATGCTCAAGCTTGAGGCCAAATACACAGCAAACAAGCTATTCTCCCCTACCTGACTCTCCAGAAAGCTCAGTCCCAGTCTCATGCCTCAAAGCTAGCGGGAAGAGGAGGCTTGAGGAGCAGATTGCCCATGTAGTGTATCCAAAGAATTCTGGCTCAGCAGCCAATTAGAAGACTTTTCATCATTACATGGTACAATGCCCTGATTCATATGGGCTGACAGGAAACAGCGTACATATGTTCTTTGAAGTGGGGCAGGCTGAAGAGGAGAGAAGAAATTAATGTACTTGACTGGAATACTGATTGAGCATGCCCTAAGTAGGGAAGGGTGCCACCAGAGGACGTTACGCATGTATCATCTCATTTGATCTGCATGGCAACTCTGTTGATTCTACAGATGTGTAAAGGCAGCTGACAGATTGATACAAAAAATTACAAAGGGAGAGAGAAACATTGAAAAAGCCCAGCATCTGGGACTATCCAGTGTGGGAGGAAATAGTATTAAAGATTTCAGTAGTCAGGAGAACATTACTATTTTTTTAACAGCACAGTAAAATTGATGGATACTAACAATGATCTTGCCTTTAAAAAGAGGTTAAATTATATTCATGTGCTCTAATAAGAAATTCAATTTTAGGAAAATTTCTATTTTAAGCTTTTTTTTTTTTATTGATACTTCAAGAGATAAACCTTGGTTATCTGGAAAATTCACATATGTGGGAAAATCATTCCCAAATGTGGGCAGTTAAATGAGAACTTGTTATATTTTGCTGTTTCAAAAAACAAAAACAAAAACAAACTCACAACTTTTTAGAAACCACTTCTATACAAGTAGATCTAAGATTTTAAGGCACTTTGGCACATAAAAGCTAGTTAATGTTCCTTTCTTACTCAGATAAGGGAACACTTTATCCTGAGATCAAGTTTCTGGTTTTCTTTTTGGAAGGAAATTAGATTCTGGGTACTGAGCAACTGAACGAAGAGTTGTCTTCAGAGAGATCCCATTGGATTCATTACCCCCACCCCCACCCCAATGGTGTGAAACCTTTCTTCTTTTTTGGTTTTTCCTCTGCAAATCTTCCATGGCTGGATTTTTTTTCTTTTCTGCCTCACTCCCTCACCCATCCTTTCTTCAGTCCCATGTCTACTTTTTCCATTCATATTCTTTAGATTATTTTTTCTACTCCTCAATCAGACATTTTTTCTTTTGAGTGTCCATAAGTGAAGAACAAGAGAGAGATGAAGGAGAAAGTGGCCTAAATCAGGTCTGCCATAGACAGTGAAGGAAAGATAGATGGAGGGTGAGAGTCAAATAGGTAAGAACTTATTAAGCACAAGGGACAGTTAATGAGTAGGGAGAAAGTGGCAAAGAAAATGTCCTTTGTCTTCAACATAACAACTTATAGAGGAAGACAGGATGTAATATTCTTAGAAAACTAGAAAAGGATGTACAAGGCAGTGAATAATCAAGAAGTAAGCATTAAATACCTTGTAGGAGCCCAGCATTACATTAGGTGCTAAGGAGGGTATGAAAGTACCATAAGGTCTGGTTCCTGACCTTATGCTTATAGTCTGACTGTGGAGACAGTGCTAAAAACATACACCACAATTGAGGACCATGCAAATGCTTAGGGGCAGCTAGGTGGCACAGTAGATAGAGTGCCAGGCCTGGAGTCAGGAAAACTCGTCTTCCTGAGCTCAAGACACTTACTAGCTGTATGACCCTAGACAAGTCACTTCACCATTTTTGCCTCAGTTTCCTCATCTCTAAAATGAGCTGGAGAAGGAAATGACAAACCACTCCAGGATCTTTGTCAAGAAAATCCCAAAAAGAGATCATGAAGCATTGAATATCACTGAAATAATTGAACAAGTTCCACTCTTATTCCTCCTTTTGTTTTAGTAATTAGGGGTATGAGGGGCAGGTGAGAAAGGGCATCTCCTATCAGATAATTATTATAAGAATCTGAACCAGGTGAAACAGATGGATATAATGAACCTCAAAGGAGAAATTGCTTACTGATAGTAGCAAAGGAACAATCTGGAAGTAGCAATGAGGAGTAAAAAGTATGCTTCCTGTTGGTCTGATACGTCCAGTTACATAAGATATTGTGTCCCTACTGGAGATGGTGGCAAAGAATGCAGTGCTTTCTGGAGAAAGGGAGGTAGGAGTCAAGTAAATCGATCAAATCACACATACACACGTGCACACACACACACACACACACACGCACACGCACACCATGCATTTAAAGTAGTAAGAGTCAAGATGCTAACCCCTGATTCTGTTTATAGGTGAGAATACCTCTAGATTTTTTACTATATTGAATAAAGCTTCTACATCACTTAGTATGTTTCAATAACCCTTAGGAGTATATATAAAAGGAAGACCTAGCTCAGAGTAAAGGAGTAACTTTGAGGGTCCAACGGAGAGGAAGGAGTTGGGATATCCAGAGCTAAGTCAGAAAGAATTGGCAGCCGAAGACCAACAGAAAAAGGAAAATTGCAGTGTAGATTAGAAGGGAGAGAAGGGAAGGGCTATTGACCCAACAGGCAAAAAAGTCATCTTGAAAGCTTCCATCATACTCACTTTTTCAAGGACTGAGGGAGTTTCCATGAAATGTCTGCTTTTCCCACAACTTCCCTTCCTGGTATTGTTATTAAGTCATTTTTTTTAATCATGTCTGATTCTTTGTGACCCCCATTTGGGGTTTTCTTGGCAAAAATATTGGAGTGGTTTGCCTTTTCCTTCTCATTTAACAGATGAGGAAACTGAGGCAAACAGGATGAAGGGTCATACAGGTAGTGTCTGAGGCTGTATTTTAATTCATTAAGGTGAATCGTCCTTCTTGTTAACATATATTATAACACACTCTGCTGCTTCTTTACCCAAATGTTTCTAGTCAGTTGAATTTTTCCTCAATCACAAAGAAATCAGGGATTAGTTAACTGGAGAAAGATATAAATGTAAATTAAGGTAGAGAGCAAAACCACTGCCTAGGAATTTTCCTAACTGGGGGCTTAGGGTGTTTGTAATTGTACTCCTAACTTCTAGCTTAATAGAAATAGCCTAAAGCAACAAACAAGGGGACTACTGAGACCTGAGGACAATTTTACTGTTCCTGGGTTGATAATGAATTAATTATTGCAACAGAGTATTATACAGGTTTCTGTAAGTGCAAAAGAATGGAAAGAGTTTTCCTGATTCTATTTCTACCACATCTGTCACATCTGTCTCCTCTCTATGTATACAGCCACTACCTCGGCTCATGCCATGTTCATTTCTTGTCTGAACTATTGCAAAAGATTCCTAATTTGTCTGTCTCTTTCTCGTCTCTCCAGTCTTCAATCTTTCCTTCATATAACTTCTAAAGTAATATTCCTAAAACACAGTTTTAATCATGTCACTCCCCTGTCTCAAATACCTTCTGTGGTTCTTTATTCACTGTAGAAAAAAAATACAAACTGCTCAACCTGTCAATTAATGTCTTCTAGAATCTGACTTCCACCTACACTTTCAGATGTATTTTTACATTACTGCGCATTATACTCAAACAAAACTACCAGCTGTTCCCTGAATTGGACATTCCATTTCCCATATCGATGCTTTTTTTCAGAGGCTGTCCTAGATGCTTGGAATGAACCTCTGTTTTTAAAGAATCCATATTTTACCCAGTCTCAGGTCAGGTACCATCTCTTCTGAGAAACCTTTTCTTATAGCCGCTTCTCTGACTCTACCCCCTGCCTGCCCAAGTTTAATGTCTCCCAAGTCAATATCTCCCAAAATTTGTATACGTATATGTGTGTATGTATGTATATATGCATATACGTATTTACATACCTGCACACATGTACACATATGTACATGTATGTGTATGCACCTACATACACATATGCATATACATGCACACATACACATATACCTTGCACACTGCATCCGGGGATGTGTGGGTAAATGTTTAACAGCCAGCTTTCCTGGAAAAAAAAATTGTAACTAGATACACACTTTTAAAGTTAATTTGCATTACTATGAACTCTATCATCTTCTTAAGTCTAAACAAGTATTGAAAATCAAACTCTGATTTCTAACATTTTCTGATTTCTGAGATTTTAAGTGCTCAGACTAAATATGTGACAATCCACTCTTCTGGGCCAGTAGGAGCTGGTTCAAGCACACCACTGTTTCTTTACCTTCCCCAATAAAATGAATGCTCCTTGATCAAGGACCAGAGTGATTTCATTTTTGTCTTTCTATTTTTAGGCCTCATAAATTGACTTGCACATAGTATGTGATATAACAGCAACTAGCTCTTTAAGGTTTACCAAGTGCTATACACATATCTCATCTGATCTTCATAACAACCTTAGGAAAGAGTTTCCTTTATTAGTCTCATTCTACAGACAATAAAAGTGAAGCACAGAGTTTAAGTGACTTGCTCAGGGTCAGAGAGCTAGTAAGCCTCACACAGCTGAGGCTAGATTTGAACCAAATCCTCCTGGCAACAGAGTCAGTGTTCTATCCTTTGTATCACCTAACCACCACTGAATAAGTCAATGAACCCATTTCTTCATGATGAAAATGATGAGCACTTTCAAGACATTTAATTATAATGGAGCAACTGAACAATGATAATTATATGGTGGCAGGCAACATGTGCAAAACAAACATTTATTAAGCTTTAACTATATGCCATTTACTATACTTATGACTGGAAAGATACAAGGATAACAAGTGATATTGTCCCTGGCTTCAAAGAACTTACAACCTAATATATATTTAGAATTGCAAAAATACAAACACACAAGGTGTATATTTTCAGATCCACCTCAAACTATTCAAAGTTGGTTTTGTTCTGGACAAATACAGGAAAGAACTCATTTTGAAAACTACAACAGAGGAGTTGGGTCAAGACGGTGTTCTACAGGTAGCAATCCAGCTGAAGTCTCCCAACATTCCCTTGTAAACAACTTTAAAATAACTCCTCAAATTAAATTTTGGAGCAACAGACCCAACAAAAGTTCAGGATAAGCTATTTTTCTATCCAAGATGACTTAGGAGGTCAGCAGAAAAGGTCTGTGACACTCAGGTAGATGCTGACACAAAGTACACACAGCAATAACAGCTGTGGGTCTTGGAGATAGTTGCAACAGCAGCAGTAGCAGTAGCTTTGGGAGCTCTCAGCCTGAAGATAATAAAGGGCAGGGGGCAGACAATTAGCCAGAAAGAAATTACAGGGGACCCATAGCTGACACTGGATGCAACTGGCACTGATTGGCAACTCTACTGCCCATATGCAGCTCTACATTGCAGTTCCAAGATAAAAAGGAGTGCTTATGGTCAGTAACAAGAAAGCCAGGACCCTGGTTGCAGTTTCAGTGCCAAAAGGAACACTAGCACTTGTGGTCATAGAAGAGCAAGAGACCTGGTCACAGTTCCAGGGCCAAAGGAGAACTAGCACTTGCAACTGCAGGGGGCAGGGATCCTTCCTAGGTCAAGACCAGAGTGTAGAGTGTAGAACAGCAGAGACCACACCTCTGCCTGTGTCATTTCACCTTGGAATCACCCAAAACTTGCAGACCCCCCAGAAGTAGCTCTGGAAAGAGTGTCATTAAATAGCCTGAAGCTTGGTACAGTACCACCTTACCCACAGGTGAGCAGTACCCAACTTTAACATCAAATTCAAAGTCAAGAAATGGGCAAAACAACAGCAAAAAGAACTTGATCATAAAAGACTATTATGGTGGCAGAAAAGACCAAGAGATATACTCAGAAGACAACAATGTGAAAATAACTACAAGCAAAGCTTCAAAGGAAAATGCTGATTGGATCTAAGCCCAACAAGAATTCCTAAAAAAGTTAAAGCAAGAGATAATAGTGGTAGAGGAAACATTGGGAAAAGAAATGAGGGTGATGCAAGAAAATTATGAAAAGATAGTAAAAGAAAGAGGCACAAAAATTCCCTGAAGAAAAGAACCCCTTAAAAAGCAGAATAGGCCAAATGGGAAAAAAAAAGGGGGGGGTAAAAAACTCACCAAAGAAAATTCCTTAAAAATTAGAATTGAGTAAATGGAAGCTAATGATTCCATGAAACATCAAGAAAAAAATAAAACAAAATTAAAAGAATGAAAAATAGAAGAAAATATGAAATATCTCATCAGAAAAACAATTACCTGGAAAAGAGATGAGGAGAGATCATTTAAGAATTATTAAACTATCTGAAAGCTGTGATCCAAAAAAAGTTTAGATTTCATATTTCCAAAAATTATTGAAGAAAATTGCCTTGATAAAATAGAACTTGAGGGAAACCATTAATCACTTCCTGAAAGAGATACCAAAATAAAAACTATCAGGAATATTATAGCCAAACTCCAGAGCTCCCAGATCAAGGAGAAAAATATCACAAGCTTTCAGAAAAAAACAATTCAAATATTATGGTTCCACAACCAGGCTCATATAAGATTTAGCAACTTCTATGTTAAATGAATGGAGGATTTGGAATATGATGCCTTACAGAAGGAAGACAAAGGAGCTAGGATTATAGCCAAGAACAATCTACCTGGAAAAACTGAGCATAATCCTACAAAGGTAAAAATGGATATTTAATAAATATAATTTAATAATAATTTTTAGTTTATTAAAAATATATTTTGTTTTATAATAATTTAATGAGATAAAAGTAGTGTCAATCCTGATTAAAAGACCAGAGCTCAATAGAAAATTTGACATTTAAACACAAGTGTCAAGAGAAGCATGAATAAGTAAACATGACAATTTTCTCTAAACTTTGGATTCTCCTCAGCACTTACTATAGTGTTCTACACCTTCTAGGTGCCTAACAAATGTTTACCAAATGTTCTGATCTTTAATTTACAATTAAAGGGACATTGCCTCTTTAGAACCTGAGGCCTTTCTCAAATGGATGCCACGTCTTATTTCCTTAGATGCAGTCTTTCAAAATGTGCCCAGATTGGGAGCATTTCTGATTTTTCTGAGCAATGTGCATCCCAAAGGGAATATCTGTGCCTAAATCATTAAAATAGTCTGTTTCAATGGCTTTACCTAAAAAAAGTAATTAACAAGTACCCAGTTATTGTGCAGGCAGGTAAGAGGCTGGAGTAGGAATCTGAAATTAGAGCCCAAGCTCTTAGTATCAGCCAAGTTTAACCTTCAGGGATACTGATAAATAAAAGTGAGTCAGAGAAATGAGAATGAGGGAGAATTTAAAATAGGACACCAAATTATTCCATAAACATGAATTCTCTTGCTTTTTCTTTTATTATGCCTCAGTGGTGAACTGCCTCCAAGCAATGGTGAATATACCAAGGAAAACAAGATCAAACAAGAATTTTGTTGATAAAAGTGAAATCCATTGCAAGAGACTGATGTTCCCCAGCAGCCATTTGGGGGGCAGCCTTTGAATACAGATGTTCTCAGAGTCAGTCATTACTCCCTTTACCTTCTTCTAAAGAGGATTTTATAGCCATGCCAGGTGGCATGTGTAGGAACTCGATCTATGATTTCATTCATTTAGGGGGCTCCTGGTGAACAACTCCCTTTACCAATGTCAGCCAGTGCCTCAGCGTCTTACAGTATTAGATTGGAAGGGTTCCTAATTTTTGCTTCATGAACTCTTTTGGCAATCTGGTGAAGCATATTGATCCCTTTTCAGAATACTAATTTTAGATTTAGCACTTTTCTCGACTGTAAAATGGGGGATAGTAACAGTGCCTGCCTTGCAGGATTGTGGTAAAGATCAGATGAGATAACATTTGGAAAGCATTTATTGGTGTCTGGCACATAGTAGGCACTCTATAAATGCTTATTCCCTTTTCCTTGTAATGCATGAGATGAAAGCCATAGGATTACAAAGGAAACCAAGATAATATAATATGATTATCTAAACATTTTCTTTTTTAATTTCACAGACATCACTCAGGTTAAGAACCCCTTAAGTTGCTTGAAGCATGGAGAGGTCATGACTTTTTCAGGGTCATATATGTTAATATATGTTAGAGTTGGGGCTTGAATTCAGGCTTCCCTAGCTTTGAGGATAGTTCTCCATTTACTCTGTCATGTTGCCTCAGCATGGCATGTATATATCACCAGCAAACAGTCTATAACCTACGTGGGATGGAAAAGAAGGAATGCAGATGGTGTTTTGTGCCCGTGTCTAGTCTAGGCAGACATCCCAAATATATTTATATTCTAATATCAGAATTAATAAACATTGTTGTAAATAAATATTCTAAAGTCCTTACCAGCTGGATGATCCATGACTGCTCCTGTTATAAATGCAAATGGCCCTGACAGTCTTATAAGGATGCTTACTTTACCTGCTCCGCAAACAGAATTTGCTAGTTGATGTTCTAGACAGATAGGGCCTCATGCTGACAAACCTCTCAGTGCTGCCCTGCTGGGTTCTCCCTTGAAAAGCCCTGCTTCTCCATGGGGAGCCCTGTCTGGTTGGCTGGCCCTACCTCTCTTCACCTATCATGATGACATTCAGGGGTGGCAGGTGGAAATGGGTCTATCTGTATGAATAGGAGGAAAGCAAAATATTGAAAGGCACCAGAGAGCATGACGCTGGTGAGCAAGAAACTCATGAGATGATACATTCTTGGGAAGGAAAACTGCAAGCACTTTTTAAAAGTACATTTAATGCTAACTTCTTTCATTCCCTATTTTTTTTTATTATAACTGTTTTTTTTAATTTGTAGTTTTAATCTTAAACCTTAAGGATAGACAAAAGAGAAGGTAAAACTGTCATCACTTATAGATGATATGATATTTGTTTAGTGAATCCTAGAGAATCAATACAAAAATTAAATGAAAAAAATTAATACCTCCAGTAAAAATGGCAAGATGTAACAAATTCATAAAACTCTAATAAAACCTAGCAAGAAGATATAGATAAATAAATCCTATTCTATATAACTACAAAACATGCAAAAAAATCTGAGAGCTGACCTATAAAGACATATTTAGGACTTTGGTGAATACAACTTCAATATATTCTTTATAGAAATAAGAAAAATGTAAATAATTAGAAAAGTATTCATTGTTCATGGTTGGGCTACAATAATATAACAAAAATTATCATACTTATTTTACATATTTAGTGCCTTACTAATAAAACTACCAAGGCGCAATTTTATAGAACTGGATAAAATAATAAGAAAATTCACTTGAAGGGACCAAAGTTCAAAGTGTCAATGGAAAATCATGAAAGAAATAGGAGGCAAACATGAAGTTATATCACAAATCAGCAATTATCAGAACTATTTGGTTCTGGTTAAAAAATAGAAAGTTTTATTAATGTAACAGATGATAATAGGACTGCTTCAGGGTTTGCAAAGGGCTTGACATATATCTCATTTGATCAGATAAACAGAGATTAGCTTACTTGCCCAGGGTCACACAGCTAGTAAGAGTCAGAGGCAGAATTTGAATTCAAGATGCAATGTTCTATCCAATGAATTATCTAGCTAAATGCTTAAGTACACGGTTTTGTTGTTGTTGTTTTTTAAAGTGTTCTAATGGGAGAGGGGAGCATTGGAAAATGATAGTGATTTTTGTAAAGTATCAATAAAACATTTTTAAGAGAACAAAATCTTGAGCCTTGCCTTCTAATGGGATCAAAGCCCATAAAATCCTTCTACAGTCAACTGCCAATTACCTAGAAATGAATTGCCCATGGTGACCTTCTCTAAGCAACATATAAGCACTTCCCCTTCATGTTAAGACTGACCTTATCTTGTCAGTTTGTTAGGACTACCCTTTCTCCACCTACCTCATTTACAAGTGGGAGGGCATGGGGCTATAAGGTTGGTAGAGGTGAGAACGTGTGAATAGATGATAAATTTTTCTTATTCACTAAACACTTATGAAGCACCTACTATGTACAGAATGTTTTATTAGATGCTAAGGGAATTAAAAGTTATGACAGATTCTGCTTTTATTGAAAAATAGCAATAGTAATTATTATTCCATAAGATTATTATGAGAATCAAGTGAAATGATGTATCTAGAAATGCTTTGTAATTCGCAAAGTGCTACACAAATGTAATTTGTATGGATATTCTAATAATTCATAGAATTATTCTAATACTATTATTATTTTAGAATTAACCCCTGGTTTGAATTATCTGAGCAAATACATTGAAACCAAAAATGAATAGTTAACTGTATATGCTTCTCACTACCTACATGTTGATATTAACATATACACCCAAAATGAGGATTAATGTAAGCTCATCAGGTTTGGAGTCAGAGATCTTGGATCCAAACTCTGGATCTGCTTCTTACTGAATGTGTGACTTTCAGCAAGTCCCTGACTTCCATGTTCTGAGATTGCAATGATTGTTTGACATGTGGCTTTGTTTGACTTGGTGCAGGAAGCTGTAGCAGAAGAGAAACTTCAAGAGGTGAAAAAACGTTCCCTGGCTGCCTGTGGCATCTCAGAAGATGGTCACCTGCAGATGCAAGAGGTACCTTCCAAACACTGTATGTGTGTGGGGGATGTATGTATGTGTGTATGCATAAGCATATGGATGTACATGTCTCTGTGTGTTTAGGTGGTGCAACGGATAGAATGCTGGAACTAGAGTCAAGGGGACTCAGCTTCTTGAGTTCAAATCTGACTTCAGACACTTCCTAGCTGTGTGATCCTGGGCAGCTGCCAAAATCCTGTTTGCCTCAGTTTCCTCATCTGTAAAATGAACTGGAGAAGGAAATAGCACACCACTCCAGTACAATTGCTGAGAAGATCCCAGATGGGATCACAAAGAGTCAGACACAACTGAAATAAATGAACAACAACAAACATATACTTGTACATGTGTGTGAGTGTGCTTTGTGCGTATGTGTCTGTATATGTGTGAGTATTTCTGTGTATGTGTGTGTATGTAATAATTTTCTCCTAAAAGAAGAAAGAGCTAGCATGGAGTATGATATGGTGACAGGGTGGAGAGTGGAGACCTGATTTTTCATCTTGGCTCTGGTACTTCCTTGTGTGAGCAAAGCCAAATCACTGAAATTCTTTAAACTGCAGTTTCATCCATACAACCAGGCTAGGAATACTTTGAATAGAAAGCTCATAGGGTTTGTCATGAGGAAAGTGCTCTACAGACCTGGATATGAGTTATTAGGAGTCATGATACTAGAAAAAATTAGGAAAATGATACTGGATACTAAGTCTGGCTACGAAGTCTGTTTCCATCATTAGTCAAACATAGAAACTTGGGCTATTTAATTCCACAAGCATTTAAGTGCTTCTCAGAAGCTGAGCCTATCACTGGGGATATAATGACATAAGGAAACTGATTCTGCCCTCAAGGAACCTATATACTAGAAGGGACAATATATACACGGATAAGTACAAGCGGGGAAAGGAATAAGCATTTGTTAATGATCTGCTCTATGGCAGGCACTGTGTGTGCTAAGGGTTTTACAAATACAATCTCATTTGACTCTCACAACAGCCCTAAGAGGTAGGTTCTGTTATGATCCCATTTTACAGCTGAGGAAAGTTTGCCGAGTCTAACTACGTCAACTGCAAGTCACGTCATCGTCTTGGCCATGGTCCTCCTTGAGAATGAAGGACAAACACACACAATACCACCTTCCCAAGGAGGAATTTATTTTGTTCAAGATTTCACACCAGTGGATTCTTAGATGTACCCAGTGGAAAGTAGGGATCTGGAAACATGGAGATAGTGAAACAAAATGGAGCTACAATGAAATCAATGGAAGAAGTCATTGGATCACCAGCTTTCACTGCTACTCTGGAATGAGATGTCAGCCGTCCGTCCCATTACACACTACATTTGTCTATACTATACCATACAGTGTTTATAATGTTCTAGTCAGCTTTAAGTTAAACATAATAAAGAACTTTCTTAAAGCTAAATCCCCGAGCAGTGAAGGCTAGAAATAGTCTATCCCAGAAGATTCTTAAGAACAGAATAGACATCTGTTTTGAACATTTAGGTCATCCTGCCTAGAGGCACAAAGCTTGATAAGATAACTTCATTTGTCATTTTAGTACTCACTTAGTGGACAAAATAATCCCACTGTGAAGCTATAGTGTCCTATAGCTCTTAAAAACTGTTCCCTTTCCTGGGAGAACGGCAGAAAAATGTCAAGATAATATCTCTCCTTAAAATAAAAAGCAGAAATATTGATAGGAAATCTTTTTTTAAATACCAATATTCCAAAATACTGAAATCAGTTCCAAAATACTGAAGTCAGTTCCTACTCACTCTATTTTTGTACCTGTTCTGTGAAATGTTACTATCTGGGTGGGTATCTCATCCCTTTAGTAACCTGAGATCTACCTGGAGTAAGCTCTGGGGACCATGTTGTCTAGTACAGGAAGTCTAATTCAGTAAGTGCTACTGGGGTTAACTAGGAATAATAATTATGACAGTTAATTCTCAGCATCTTACCAATTCTTTAATGTCCTCCGAGGTACCTACTCTTGAAAAACCTTTTCCCTCTACAGTTATAAGAATTCCTAAAAAGGGGATATCTGTAGCCAAGAAGGGATCAGGTTGGGGGTGTGAAGTTCCACTTAACATAATTGCCCCTCACCTCAAGTGGTCTCAGAGTTCTGGAGGGAAAAACAGTAGTTTCTCTTCACAAATGGTTTTGGGAACCCAGAATAATATCTGCCAGAACCTAAATTTTTGTTTTTAGAAAGATTGCCATTGTCAGCATGTAACAAGGGAGACCAGGTCCTGGGGAAGTCAATAGAGGTACCAGGTTTTGCAGCCCCATGAAAATGAGTTAGTGTTCATTTCAGACTTGATTTTTTAATTTTTCAATTCAATTAATTGCAAAATAAACATTTCCATAAACTGACAGAATATAAAAAGAGAATAACATGTGAAAACATAAATTTCCATTACATATGGCTTGATTTTTTAAAAAGTATGTAATTAATTCTATGTCACTTTCAAAACTATCCTCCTTGTGTGTGTTTCCTTCTGAATTTATTGCTATTCTCTTCTATGCATTTTAAAAATACTTCTGTGGCCACCTTTTCTTTTTTTACTTTTTTTTTTAGGTAACTCAAACACTAGCTCCATTTCCTTCTTCAGACATCCTCCCCAAATAAAAAAAAAAAAAGAAATAAAAACATAATAAATAAACCCAGTTAAGCAATTAAAAAAAAAAAAGAATCACATCTTTGCCATTTCTGAAGTGTCTTATTCTGTTCCCTGAGTCCATCAGTCTCTGGAGTCATGTTTGGTGATTGATTGATCAGATTTAAATCTTTCAAAGAAGTTTAGGAAAGACTAATTTTAGTTGCTCCCATTTATGGAATGCTTTTAGGTTTGAAAGCACTTTACATAAACTATCTTACTTCTGACACTTCTGTCACTTTGGGAAAGTCACTTAACTTCTCTGGGCCTCAGTTTCCTTATCTGTAAAATGAAAGAGTTGGACTGTGCCTTTTGACATCCCATCTGACTCTAGTTCTGTGACTCCATGGTCTCATCTGATCCTTGTAACAATCCTGTGATGTTTATGCTGTTATCATTTCCATTTTACAGATTTAAAAAAATTGTGCAGTTTTTAAGTTAAAATTTTTTGGACATCTTTCCTATCGTTATGTCCAGAAGCCATTATAATCAAGAATGAGAAAAAGAGGGAGAACAATTCGGCAAAACTAATTAACACATTAACTAAGTCTAACATTGTTATGTAATGTTTCGTACCCATAGTCCTCCTCCTCTGAAAAGTAGACAGGGAGATGTGTTCTCATATTTTTTTTTTGAGCCAAGTGTGGTCATTATACTGTTATAGCATTAGTTTGTTTGTTGTTTTTCTTTCCACTTAAGCTGGCACCTAGATAACCCTGTGACTAGAGTCTGGCTCGAGAAGCAGGAAGACCTGAGTTCAAATCCAGCCTCAGATATTAGCTCTATGACCTTAGGCAAGTCATTCAACTTCATTTAACCTGCCTCAGTTTCCTAATCTGTAACATGGGGCTTATAACAATACTAACTTTTCAGAGTTATTGTGGAGATAAAATGTGATAAATATTTGTAAAGCCCTTTGCAAATCTGAGAGTGATATTGTTATTATTTATTATTATTGGGCAGCTAGGTGGCTCCATGGAGAGAGTGCTGGGTCTGGAGTCAGAAAGACCTGAGTTCAAATTCAGCCTCAGACACTTACTAGTGTGTGCCCCTGGGCAAGTCACTTAACCCTGTTTGCCTCAGTTTCCTCATCTGTACAATGAGCTGGAGAAGAAAATGGCAAACCACTCCTACGTCTTAGCTAAGAAAACCCCAAATGGGATCCCAGTGACTTGGACATGACTCAACAATAACAAAAATTATCCTTGTTGCTATTGTTAAAACCATTGGGTGTTGTTTTCCTGGTTCTAGTTATCTCCCCTTGCATATTTCATATAAATCTTCCCATGTCTCTCCATAGTCTTCATATTCATGATTCCTTACAGTGTGATAATATTATATTATATTCATGTACCCACAATTTGTTTAGTCATTTCCCAATTAATAGGCATTTATTTAGTTTCTAGTTCTTCCCAAGAGCCTTCCACCAGAGCAATTGGACAGGAATATAACTTCTTTCCAGTTTCCCTCAAATAGAGAGAAAAATTGATCATCCTTGTTCAGAAATGATTGTGAAAAAAACCTACTCCTGTCAGTAGAACCTAAGGCTCCCTATACCTGACAGAACCTTTGACCTCTGAAAAGAGACCTCAGAGTAGCTTTTGCTATCATTTCAGAATCTGGACCAGGGGTTTAGTATAGCTTGATCTTCCTAGGTTTTTATCTGTGGCCTCCATTTCTGGTTCTGGCAATTCACAGAGTATAAATGAAAATAGATGAGCATCCATCATGAGGAGTACCCACCCACTGTTCCTGTTATTCCATTCTGGAGGCTTCCTCCACTAAGAAGCACTAAATGGTGTGGGTTATATGTACAAACAAGTGGAAAGATACAGTGTTCTAAGAAGAAACAAGATGTCTGAATTTGTTTGTGCCCAATGGATGGTCCTGGTTACTTTAATAGAGTTTCATTTATCATATTAGAGGATAGAAACATGCCACATGAAAAATGGTTTGAAAGATATTATTGAGGATGTGCCTGAATGGAAAAGAAGGTAAAGTACTTACATAAAGAAGAGAGAAAACAAATTCATAGTCTGAATGATAGCAGTGGTACTGCTGAGATAATAAAAGAATTGTAAGACAGTCACCATCATATTGGGTAGATTGAGCCTCTGTCAAAGATTTACTCATTCAATAAAAAAAAAAAGTCATTGCTCCTTTGAAGAAACAGTAAAAAGACACAATCATTGCTTTGGAGGTTCATAGAGCTATAGAGTGTCAGAAATGGAAGGGATTTAAATACTCATTTATTCCAACTTCCTCACTTTACAGAGCAGGAAGCTAAGGTCCAGAGATGGGAAGTACTTGTCCAAAGTCACACAACAAAACTAGATGACAAAGCCAAATCTCAAACAGGTTCACTGACTTCAAGGTCACTCTTCAACAGGTGGACAACAACCCTGACATGTAAGCTTATGGGCAAGGAATGCTTCCTTCATTCTACTTATAACCCCAGTGCCTAGAAAAGTGTTTGGAGCATTTTGTTGTTGTTGTTCAGTCATGTCTGTCTCTTTGTACCCCATGAACCATAGCACCCCAGGTCTTTCTATCCTCCACTGTCTCTCAAAGTCTGTCCCAACTCACGTTCATTGCTTCCCTAATACTGTCTATCCATCTCATCCCCTGCCATCCCCTTTTCTTTCTGCCTTCAATCCTTCCCATGTGAGCCCTTTTCAATGAGTCCTGTCTTCTCAATATGTGGCCAAAGTATTTAAGCTTTAGCTTCAGTTTTGATTTTCCAGTGAATAGCCCAAATTAACTTCTTTAAGTATTGACTGATTCAATCTCCAGGATTTCCAAGGAACTCTCAAAAATCTTCTACAGCACCACAATTTGAAAGCATTGATTCTGCAGTGCTCAGCTTTCCTTATAGTTCTACATTTGTACATAGCTACTGGAAAAATCATAGTTTTGATTATATATAGTGAGCACTTAATTCTGGGGGTAGGGGGTGTTTTTTACTGATTGACTTGTGTAATTTTTCTGTCAAGAGTATTTGTAAAATAGAAGCAAGTTATCCTTCCCCTGTTCATCCCCATCCAAAGTGTAATTCTGGTAATATATGACCTCAATAAACTTTTCTGTAGGAAGAACAGAAGTATTTTCCATTAGATCCTTGCTAGTTAGGAAGAAACCCTTGCTTTGGTCTGCAGATGCATTAGCCTTCTCATTTAGCTCTAAGATACTCTTGGTCTATTTGATTGTCACTGTAGCTGGCTCTAGGGGCCCTGCTCCTCTGATGAGTCACTAAACTCCAATGCTTCCCAGCTTCAGTGGAGAGAGGGTATTAAAGAACTGTTGTTAGTGAACTAGTTAAACTCAGAGTCATTCACAAATAATTTCTGCTACCCTTCCTACCCACTCCCCTATTGTTTCCTATTGCATCTGAAATTTATTTCATCTTAAGTGAGGGTGGGATGGAGAGAGGGAGGAAGGGGGGAAGATAAGGGAAAGAACCTAGGTTCTTTCATTAAGATGAGAATTGATGAATCACTGGAGTAAAGGCCTGCCCAGGAGAAGGTTGGTAAGTCCCTCCTGAGGAGGGTTGATTAGTAACAACTTCATGTGGACATCAAGTCCAGGCTATACCCTTGAAATTGGCCTTTAAAAGGGAGAGCAGAGAAAGAATTGGAAAATGGCTACTCACAAGGACTCATTGGATTCCTTGGAAATGAAGCCTTGGGGCTTGTAAGACTACCCTCCACTACTCCCAGGAAATCACATGACCCCCTGTATCACCAAAGCAATATTCACAGCATCAATGGTGACTATAAATATGCCTGCATAATTCTGAATCACAAAGTATAACAGGCTCTCCATATAGAAGGCAGAAGAAAAACATTTATTTAGACGCCAGAAAGCCAAATCTCAACACCAGAAAACCAAATCCCTATAATAACCAAAGTAACCAAGAAGTCAATACACATTAACACTGTAGGGGACAAAGTCATTCCCAAGTCTCCCCCACACTAGGCGTCTTCCCACAAACAAACACTCACAAGCCTACCTATCTGCTTGCCTGTGTCCTCTCCTCCCTCTGCCTTGACTGCTCTCACCAATTTCCTCCAAGTTCTGCTCCATCCTTCCTGTTCCACCCCTTCAGCAAGTTCCTCCCACCTCATGTGACTTAGGCTTCCACATGATTTAAGCAGGTCACATGGACCTATAATAAGTGGGAAAGATCTTCCCATTTAAATTACCATTACATTTGACCCCAAGATCTTTCATATTCATTACATAGGTTGGTAGGACAACTGGTGTGAACAGAATTGTAACAGGAATAACAGAAAATAAGCATATAAAACAATATCTTAGGCAATTGGTGTCAATAGAACTTTACAATAATATAACAGGGATCATACAAAATAAGTACATAAAACAATATCTTAGTGTGGGACTTGATCACAAGCAGCCCATCATTCCCCTCTCAAACGAATGGGACCTAAAATCTTGGGATAAAGGGCAAAGTTCTCTTCTTCTATAGCTACTTCCTGCTGAAATTGGACGTAGAGCTCTCCCTGCTACAAGAGGTCACATTCGAGAGTTCCTTTCAGTTCTTTAGCTGGCATCTGGATATTGGTTGATGCCAGGTCCAGACACTGAGCAGTGAATTCATACCCTACCAGAGAAATATCAACATCAATACAAAGGCCTCATCCCTGAGGAATAAACCTCAACAAAAAATCAAAAGGGAATCCTGCACCCCTTTAGAAAACAGGACAAAGGGATTCAGAGGGCCTTCCCAGGGCAAACCCTCTGAAGTAAGTACAGGCAGCTTCTCAGTCAAAAGGAAATGAATAACAAAACAAAACAAAAAATCTGAAGAAAGAAGGAAGAACAAAAAAAATAAGGAAGAAAATCATTAGAATGAAAACCAGAAAGAAAACAAGGCAAATTGGAGAAGAAAGTTAACTAGGGAATACACTAAGTCATATATTTATAAAGTGCTTCAGATTCCACAGTTCATGGGGTTTTTTCCTAGCCATCTGTCCAGCTTTGTCCAGCTTTCCATCCCTAAGTTCATCATTTCTCTTTTCCTTTTATTTTATTTTATTTTAAATTTATGGAATGAAACAAACATTTCTATAACACAGTACGATTAAAAAAAAAAAAGAAATGATTGTACATGAAACTGCATGTCTACTATGCATGTCAGAGAATGAAAAGAGAAAGAAAAAGTCAAGGATGATAAGCAGATGGTTGTGTTTTGTCATTTGTTAAAGGTTTGATAGGAAAAGAGACAATAACTGATGACAGAAATTAAGCTTGGGAATTTCATATATCCAGGCTTCCCCTGTCTTTCCACACTCCCTACTTCCATTACCTCAGATTGATAGTGGGCTGTGTTCTAAAGACCTGGTTCATTGAATTCCACAGTAATTGGCTAACTCAGCCTGCTCCCCAAAAGAGCTTACTTACAAAAGCCATTCCCCATTAAAAGAAACAGTGTTTTATAAAGGAGAAAGATTCCTACTCCTATATGATGTTGCTGTGTGACCTTGGGCAGACCAATATAATTTGCCCAGTCCTGCAATTCTTCAACTATAACATGTGAATGGTGAAATGTGATATTAGTATTCTATACTGTTAGAAAATATAACCTCACAGTTCAAATTTATCAATAGGACTTGTTCAATAAACAAAATTAATAGCAGATACTTATTAAGTTTGAGGCACTGTGGTAGGCATTAGGGATACAAAAGTGAAATACAGTATAAACCCTGCCCTTGAACAATCTACCAGGGAATGAAACAAGTACACAATTAACTATAACACAAGTTGGAAAATTACAAGGGCATATTAGCAATCCAAAGAGTGTTCTGAGAAATCCCTGTTGGCTATAGAGATTAGAAATTTAATTCAGTAAGCATTTAAATAACCACTATGTTCCAGGCACCATACTAGGTCATACGTCTGTAAATACAAAGAAAAATGGTACCAACTATCAAGAAATGTACATTCTTTTGGAGAGGGTGCATGCAAACTTAAAAGTATACAAAATACATACAGATGAAGTAATTTCTTTGGGGATGGTCCAGGTCTACTAGGAAGAGCAATTTGTTAACAGTAGGATAGGGATTTCACATTGGAAGGTAGGAAAGAGTGAGATAGAAACAGAGGAGAGATGGGTCACTGATAGCTCTGAAGGAGAAGAGAATGGTGATCAGAGAAGGGAAGTTAACTGATCTAGCCAGACTCCAAGTCAGAAGCTCAAAATTACTGAATGGAACAATAGAGTAGTAGATTGCCATGTTCTCGAAGGTAACAAAGGTAATGCTGAATTGATTAAATTTCCCTGAGAAAGAGATAGAAAGTATGTATGGAAAGGTTTGCATGTTGTAGCAGAGATGTCTAGATATCTAGTCCCTGGACCTGTTCAATGGACAAGATAGGAATCTATGGAGTCCTAAGGCCAGGCTAATTATAGAAGAATGGGAGGCCTTTTGAGGTACATATCCTCAGCAATTCTCTTCACCCAGGGTAAAGGCAATAGGGTGCTGTTATCAGGTGGGTCTTTTGGAAGGGGAGGAGTATGGGGCATGACAAATAAATATATTCTCCCCATTACTATAAATAAAAGATTAATGAAGTCCTGACAACAGTTTACTTATAGAGGTGTTCAGTTGTTTCTGTTGCAATTCTCCATGACCCTATTATGAGTTTTCTTAGTAAAGATACTGGAGTGGTTTGCCATTTACTTCTGTGGTTCATTTCACAGATGAGGAAACTGAGGTAAACAGGATCATACAACTACTAAGTGCCTGAGGCCACCTTTGATCTCAGGAAAATGAGTGTTCCTGACTCTAGGTCCAGCACTCAGTTCACTCTGTCAGATAGCTGCCTGCAATTATAAAAGTACTTTGTGGAAATATTGGCACTTGATTTGGATGTTAACAGATGAGAAGACTTCTAATAAGGAAGAGGAAGGATTTGTTCAAGATGTGAGACATAATAAAAACAAAGGAACGATAGGCAGTTTGGTTAGGCTGGAGCATAGAGTATGTGAAGGAGAATAATGTAAAATAATATTAGTGAAGTAGGTTAGAGTCATAATATAGAAAGCCTTCAATTCCAGCTAGAGGTGTGAGGGAAGGATTAGAAAGGGGATAGACTAGAGCTAGGAAGAACTATTAAGAGACTTATGGTGGTCCAGGCAAGAGGTAATGAAGTCTTAGTGGTTTATGAAAGATTTCATAAATAGAATCAACGGGACTTAGCAATTGATTATCTATGGAGAGAGTGAGGGAAGAAGAGGAAGTCAAGAAAGACTCCAAAGGTTCAAGTCTTGGATAATGATGGTGCCCCCAAGAGAAATAGGGGAGTTAAAGAATCTCGTTGATGGCAGGAACCTCAAAGGCCATCTAGTTGGATACCTACATAAAGAATCAAAATGGATTCTATTTCTCTGTCTTTCTCTAATGCATGTCAATGGATTCATCATCTCATTGATATGGCTACTTCCTTCAATGAGATACAGATTATAATTCTTCATGCCTTCTCCTCCTATGAAATTTCTATCTGTATCCTCTCATAAAACTGGCAATGAGCATCTACTTGATGTCTTAGAGGCCATACTCCAAGTCTTTTAACATTCTAAAAGTACATTTGTCTAAGAATCTTGGAAAGAGCATTGGGCCTGCAGTCAAGGAGACCTGAGTTCAAATCCAACCTCAGACACTTACTAGCTATGTGACCCGAGGCAAGTCATTTAACCTTAGTTTGCCTCAGTTTCTTCACCTGTAAAATGGGGGCAATAATAGCAACTACCTGACATGATTGTTTTGAGGATCAAATGAGATAATATTTATCAAACGACGTGCAAACCTTAAAGCACTATGTTAACCTTGTAGTCGTCGTAGTAGTGGTAGTAGTAGTAGTCATAGTAGTGTTGGCCTATCCATGCATTTCTCTCAGTCTTCCTTTATAGTTGTCCCATCTTTTGTGATCATATATTTTCACAGCATTATTTTTTATGTCAATTCTTATGTGCAAGTCATCACTGGTAATGTGGTGGAACCCACTGTGCATACCTCCATCACGCTTGTATGGGTTTGCTGGAATGCATTCTTTTAAGATCACCTTCTAGTAGAATGTGAGCTCCTTCAGGGAGTCACCCCACTCTTTAGCATAGTGCATTTATATATGATTGTGATGGAATATTATTGTGCTATAAGAAATGACAAGCAGAATGAGTTAAAAAAAAACCTGGAAAGACTTATATGAACTGATGCAATGTGAAGTGAGCACAATCAGGAGAATGTTGTACACTGTAACAGTAATGATAGGTGAACAATTAGCTTCTCTCAGCAATATGATGGCCCAAGACAATCCCAAAGGACTCATGATGAAATATGCAGAAAAGAATCGATATTGTCTGAAAGAAGACTGAAGCATACTATTTTTCACTTCTTTATGTTTTTCGTTCTTTTTTTTTGTTTGAATCTTCTTGTACAAAATGACTAATATGGAAATGTGTTACATGATTGCACATGTATAACCTATATCAGATTGCTTACCCTCTCAGGGAGGAGGAAAGGGAAGAAGAGAATGGGAAGGAAGAGAGAGATTTAGAACTCAAAACTTTAAAAAAATGTTTAAAATTATTTTAACATGGAATTGGGGAAAAATAAATATTATTTTTTAAAATGTAATGGAGTAAGGGTTCCATAAGACTCAGAGAAAGATGACATTTGATGAGGCACTGGAATTACATGATATAAATTGGGTAGGGACAGTAGGAAAAAGAAATGTGTGTCTAGAGAAATATCACAGGGATTAAAGGAATAAATAGATTAGCCAGAGGAAATAACCAACCACTGGCCAGGGAAAGACCAGAATAGATAAAGGCTTATAGTTTAAATCAGCCTCAGGGTCCTAGGTGGTTTTAGTATCTATTCAGATTCATTGGCTTTGTCCCCAGTTCTTGGCCTTCATGTAAACTTCACTACAAGGTCCCAGCAAGTTAAAAAAATATACAAAATTCTAGAAGAACCTCCTACTGTCCATTAGGAACTCACAATCAAAGGGGTGGGTAATGTACATTAAGCTACCACAATGGCACTGAAACTACCAATCCCTTCAGTTCATTTTTAAATTGGCAAATTGACTGGGGGAAAAAACTGCCATGACTAACTCCAAATGTTTTTGTCTTAATTTTTTAGCTTGCCAAGATAGTCTTGCCAGAAGATGAAAATTTTCTCTTGCTCTTTCGCCGAGAAACCCCCTTGGATAACAGTGTGGAGTTTATGCAAGTAGGTAGCTTTTCTTTTCCATACAAAACCCTGTCAAAGAACATTGACAGAAGGCTTCAAATTATATGGGAGTAGAGGTTGGGGATGGGAGAGGGAAACAAAAGCCCTATTATGACTATCTATGTGACAGCTTTAATTTTGAGAGACAGCAAGATGTCATGGAAAGAATATTGGACTTAGAGCCAAAGCCTTCTTCTGACTTAGTAAGCATGTGATTCTGAAAGTAATTTATTTAGCCTCCCTGAACCTCACTTGCATCATTGGTAAAATTGGAATATTAATACCTCTGGTACCTTCTTCCCAGAATTAATGTTGGATTAATGGTTTAAAGTATAACACAATTTTTAAAGCTCTGTACAACGTGTCCAAAAAGTCTTAGCGCATCTTTAAGCTTCACTAAGATTTTTGGGGACATGTTATCTAATCCTCAGCTATCATTTTTCAACATATTGGAATCGATGACCTTCAAAGAGATAACAGAATCATCTTGCTGGTCACACTTAAGTAACATTCTTATCTAAATCAGTCAGTCAATAAATATTTACTAAATACCCACCATGTGCCCAGCACAAAATCATTTCCAAATCCCATTTTCTAAAGATGGCAGCAAAAGGCCTCTTCTCCCTGCTCTGTTTCCTTCCTAATTAGATGCAGGCCAGGAGGTGTTGTCATTGTCTATCCTAATTTATCCTTATTTTCTAAGAGAATCATCACAGGGTGATGGCTTGACTTGTGCATGAATTAGGTTTAACTGAGGTAGAGCAGCCTCACCATCTCTTCTAGAGTCATCAAAGTCCAATGACAAGATATAAGTCAAGATAACTGGTGATGACCAATGACCAGTGATTGGGGATACAGTGGGTGACCCTGGTCTTTCTAAATTAAGGTCTTTCCCAGGCCTCAGTTTGTCTGATGCAACACCCACTCAATGACTAAGAACTTGGTAAGAAATAATACACAAGATAGCCTAATTTGACATCACAAACATATCCATATCCATCTGAGTCACATAAATTATCAAAGAACATTCTGATTTGAGTGGCCTCTGACCTATCCAAAGGAGCTCTTTCATCTGAGTATCTTTTTATAGTTGGAGAAATGACTCCATGGGAAGTGAGGTTTTATTTAATTTTTTTTGTTGTTATTATTTTTAATTGGGTCTATCTGCTCATTCACTGCCTCCCAAAGAAAGCTAAAACATTGTTTTTATCTTTTTTTTTTAATACTGTCTGTAGTGGTTAGAGAGCCAGACTTAAAGCCAGGAAGACCTGAGTGCAATTCTCACCTCTGACATATACTAACTGTGTGACCCTGGCCAAGTCACTTACCTTCTCAATGCTCTGGGCAGCTCTCTAAGACTATAATTTGTAGAGAAGGTGCTGACTTGCATTGGTAGAGGTAGTTTCATATATCAGTAAAATCATATATGGTCCCTATCCTATCTATAACTAAATACCAAATGCATATTCTGTACCTATAAAATTGTTGTTGTTCAGTTGTTTCAGTTGTGTCCAACTCTTCATGACCCCATTTGAAATTTTCTTACCAAGGATACTGGAATGGTTTGCCATTTCCTTCTCCAAATCTTTTTGCAGATAAGGAAACTGAGGCAAAAAGGGCTAAGTGACTTGGCCAGGGCCACACATCTAGAAAGGGTCTGAAATCAGATTTGAACTCGGGAAGATGAGTCTTTCAGACTTCAGGCTTGGTACTCTATCCACTGCACCATTTAGCTGCCTGTAAACTCACCAGGAGTCTACATTAGCTTAGTGATCTCAGAGCTGACTCATTGAATGGGACTTGTGTTTCAGATTTGGCGCAAATATGATGCTGATAGAAGCGGGTTTATCTCAGCTGGGGAGCTCCAGGTAAGTTTCATTGAATGTCTTCTGAGCCTCTGTTGAAGGTTTGAATAGTATATGGATTTATCTGTTGCTAGAAATTTGAGTCTGAATGCGTTGTAGATTTAACTTCCTGGAGTGAGGCCAAGGGCTTCAGGTTTAATTTTATCACCGGTTCTGCAAGCTGTCCACATTGAAGTCTCTCTTCAAAAATTCAGGTAGTGTTGCTCTTACAACCATCGAGACAAAGAGGGAGGAATATCATCATTTTAATTATTCATTCATTCACTCATTCATTAAACAAGGACTATTAAACACCTGCTATGTGCCAGGCCCTGTGACAGGTGTTGGAAATACAAAGACAAAATGAGGAATATGAGGAAAATGAGTCCCTGCTCTCTACTTCTCACTATACTTCTCTTGAATAGACTGCTTTGGAAGCAGTATTGGATTAGAAGCAGGGAATGTTGGATTCAAATCCTGGCTATACTATCGTCTAACTGGGCAAAGTCACAACCTCTCTGTAGTTCAGGTTCTTCACTTAAAAAATGGAGATAATGCTACTTACACTCCCTTCCTCCTAGGAGAAAAGTCTTTTTCAAACCTCAAATGTTTTATACACACACACACACACACACACACACACACACACACACACATATATGTATAGCTCTCTCTCCATCTATATATAAATCAGATCATATGAAACTGTAATCAGGAATGAATGAATAAAAAGTATGTTACTTCCTATATGCCAAGCACATATATCATTCACTTAGTTCAGGGGAAAAAGTCAGCACTATGAACTTCAGAGAAAATACAGAGAAATATAGATCAACAGATATGGTTTCCCACTGTCTGACATAAGCAATACATGCATCATAAATCAACAGGCAGATTCAACTGTCTGACCATTACATACATGCATAGTTACCAGAAAGTGAAGCACCAATATCTGGGTAAATAAATACAGAAGCTCTCAAGGAACTTAATTTTTAAGGGGGAAAGAATATTCATAGGGGAGTAGTAGCTAGAGAGGGGCCCTTTTTCTGGGAAATTACAGGAATAATGAAGGGGGCCCAAGGGAAGCCCATCCAAAAACAATGGCATGATAGATTTGATCTTGGTTCCTAGTTCCAAAACTGGAAGAGGATGAAAGGAAAGGGTAAGCAGACCTTGGCAAAGAAGTTGGCCAGGAAGCTTTGGAGGAGTGGGCCAAGGAGGAGGGAATGAACTGAAGTGTGATGGAGGATTTCCTGAAATACAAAGTATTCTCAGAGAGACTATCACCAACCAGGAGGATAGGACTCCAAGGTAGAGACTCCTACAGAGAAGAGTCTCTGGTATGGACCCCAAGGGAGATGTGGAGGAAGTGATCAATCAAGTCCATATTACCTACTAAAAATATTGAGTTAAAAAAAAAAATAACAGCAAAAAGAAACCAAGAAACAGTCATTAAAACAAGGAACTCATGGAAGACTTATGATGGTTGTAAAATAGTATTTGCCTAAATAAAGGACATATGAAGAAAGACATCCAGAGAAAGAACTGGTAAATAGAAATATGTATAGAATAGTTTTACATATATATATGTATATATATATACATATATATATGTATATATATATATACATATATATATGTATATATATATATATATATGTATACACACATACACACATACACACACACACTGGTTATTGTCCTTTGCTCTCAGAGAGGACCAAAATGGAATCCCTATGCTAAAGTCAAGTTTTAGTGTGTTCAACTATGGCTGGTCAGACCAATATGAACTTAAAAAGTTCTACCACAGGTGGGCACAAATAGACCATGTGAACATTTGGGGTGGATTCTTTAAATTTGTGTATCTTGTGTTTCTTTTGAGCTATTTCAATTCTGCTTTGCTCATAGAGCATAGCACCTTGTCTCGTGTGGGCATGCCATGTTGAGTGGTCCTGTGCCAGTGTCTCCCATGTCACTCAGTCAATTCCAGAGTTCTTGAGAGAGACCTTGAGAGTGTTCTTGTATCTACGTACACACACACACACACACACACACACACACACACACACCTATTTGTGTCTAATGGTAGTCATCTCTAAGATGAGGAGAAGACAAAAAGAAATTCACATTGTAATTCTGTTATTTAAAAGGAATAGCAAATTGTACATAATTGATTTGTAGTTTCATGTGCAGTCATCTGTTTTTTATTGCACTATGTCATATTTGCCTCATATAGTCCTTACGGCTTTTGTAAAGTAGTGATTCTTTTTTTTCTGGTACCTATAGAATTTTCTTCGAGATCTCTTCCTGCATCACAAAAAAACCATTCCTGAGACCAAACTGGGTGAATATACTGATACCATGGTAAGTAAGCTCTCAGATATGCTTCACAAAAGCAGCAAGAATAACCACTCTTGGTTTCCTTAGATGACTGCTCAAATCCTATACAATTATATGTGAAAGTTGATGACATTTTTGGGGGGAAGCCTAGAAAGCCCCATTCACATTAAGTGGACAACCATAATGTTAACCTAAATCTCTTGGAAGTCTGATTCCTTCTTGATATTCCATGCCTATAACATGATGTTACAATAGCTCTCCTCTAATCCATCTGATCTCTCCTTTGTGTCTTTTGCCTTTTTTTTTCTTCTTGATACCTAAAATAGTTATTCCTTAAAGCTCTGTCCTTCACCCTCTTCTCTTTTAATACTCTCTCACTTAGAAATCTCATTCACTCTTTATGATTTCAACTCTCATTCCCATAAAGGTAACTCAAATTTCTATCTCCATACTGGTTTTTCCCCAAGGCTAGAGTTCTAGCTTTGCATGTCCAGTTATCTGTTGGATGTACCCACTGGAGTTTCTGCTAATATCTGAAACTCTGTGGTGCAGTAGCAAAAACAGAGTTTAGAAGCAAATGTATGTTGAAATCTCAGCTCTATTCTTTGCTATTTATATGATTTGGGGCAAGTCACTTAGCCTCCTGGGACCACACTTTCCTCATCTACAAATGAAGGTTTTGGAGTAGATTATCTCTAAGGTTCTTTCCAATATTAAATATGTAATCCACTGTCCAGAACTGGACTAATCTTTCCTCCAAAACCTGCTCCTTTTCCTGACTTTTTTCTTCGCTTTTTGTGAATGACTTCACAATCATCTTGGAAACCATAGAGTAATATTGACCATTCTCCCTTTGTTGACTACCACATCTAGCTAGTTGCCATATTCTTTCCATTCAAGCTTTGCCAATCTCTTGCCACCACCTTAATGAAGATCCTCTAATATATATTGCTAACTAGATTGAACACAGGTATTACGTCAACTGTGTCATTTTTTTCAATCCTTATTTCTCCAGCTCCTAAAACACTGATTTACTTATAAAAGATACCCAAGAAATGTTTCTTAATTGAATTTATTTTGTATATCTGATGCTATAGACAAAACGGAGTGCTTATGGTTTTTCTAACATACTCAACGTTTTCCTGATTCCATATATTTGCTCAAAACTGGGACGCCCTAACTACTCTCACTGTTCTTTAAGGCCTACCTCAAATGCTCGTTACTCCATGAAGTCTTTCCTAATTCTCACCCTCCTCCCAATCAGCCAGAAATCACTGCTCATAATGTGTTTTTCAAGACTTAAGTATATTCAATCTTACGTTATGATTATATTTTATCCCCCTTCCCTTCTAGACAGTGAGCTATTGGCTTATTTCTCTCTAATTCTAACCTGTTGGCTTTGAAGTCAGAGGACTGGGGTTTCCTGAGTGATCTTGGACAAGTCATTTATCTATCCTAGGCCTAGGCTATCCTTCTCTCATTGGCAAAATTAGGAGTTGGCCTCTGAGGACCCTTCCAGCTATGTAGGTTCTTCTGATTCTCTCTCAGTGTCTAGTACATTATAAATTGCAATGTAATTACCTAATTCTAAATGAAGGTTTTTTAAATATCTTCCTGGTTGGCAGCAGTGGTGATAGTGATAAAAGCCATGATGTAGTGATTGGGCCGTCCTCTGTCCATTCATCTAAAAGTGATTTTGGCACCTTCTAAATCTGATGGTTTGAGACAAGGCCCTCTAGTAAGGGCTCTGTATCTCTAGCACCTTGTACAGTGCCATTTTAAATATTAGAATCATCATAAATGTTCTCTTAATTGAATTCAGTTATACAGAATACCAAATTATTCATCTCATTTTATAGATGAAATAACTAAGGGACCTAGAGGTTAAGTGGCTTATGGTTGCCTGAAAAGTTGAAACTAAGATTTCCCAACTCTCATACTTACTTAGTATGGCCTTGGGAAAGTCACTTCTGGCTTGTGTCTCAGTTTCTGTATCAATAAAAATGCTGAGGTTTGCACTAGATCACACCAAAGTATATTGGAGCTCTGGATTTCTGATCTAAGTCCCCCAACCAAATGCGCTTATACTCTCTTAGCTCAACTCCTAGTCAAAAGGAGAATGTACAAGCTCAAGCAGGGAATTATCTTAGATGGTAATAATTTGTTAATAGCACAAAGGATAAAATCAAATCCTAAGACAGATCTCAATCATGGCAATCATTCCTGTGTTGATCTCTTTTAAATACTAGTAAAGCAATGATAGAAATCCTGAGCAAATATATGTTCAGCAATAAAGAACAGATTAGGAAATCCCCAGAAGCAGGAAACAGTTTCTTAGCTACAGAGAAATCTCTAGGTCCCTTATTGATTCAAGTTTCTCCAGAATTCTTTAATAGAAAAATAATTTGGAAAATGAATTAAAATTGAAACTGATGGAGGACATCACCTAATATTCTAGGAAGCCATTGAATAATTATTGACATTGCTTTATGGTGATGTCAACACTGAATGATATGATCTCAATTTCATTAATTGATTAAATAGACTGAACCAAATGAAATATTGGCTTTCAGAATCTCTGGATTGCGGAGAGTGCTTCTCTTGAAAATAGTTGACTTTGAGGTTTTTATTCATATCAATGTCAACCTTTCTTGAAAAATAATTCAACATCTTTAACAAGATAGTCAGTCAAGGTTGGCCCTAGGCCAAACTATGATAGAGATCAAGCTAATCTCTTTCACATTCTTACCTCCTACTGTGTACCAGAGGGCTTCATACCTGTCTCTTTTTGCTATTTCCCATCCCTGCCCTGCCCAAACACATTTGATTAATTCTCATTGTCTACCAAGTATTTCACATAGATGTAATGTCTCCAGAGTTGTGTTCCATGTACAAGCATTTTCCTTTCTTCATTCTAGCATCAAAGCATTAATTCCCTCATTGTCCTGAGGTTTGCTAGCTCCAAAATGAGGAAAGTAATTGGATTTTTAAAAACTCATACAAAGAATTAATGATATCATTTGTCGTGCATGCCTCTGTAACAGCAAGCACCCTGGTACCCAGGATGACCTGGTAGCACAGGTTCTTAGATCTGCTTTTCTAAAAGGAAAGCAACTTTTGAGGGATAAACAATCTTATTTTAATCAAGCATACATATAGCATTCTCTTAATTCAGGGGGAAAATTCAGCACTCTGAACTTCAGAGAAAATACAAACAGAAATTATAAACAGAGAGACCAACAGACAGGGCTTTCAATGGTCTGATCATAGGCAATACATGCATCATTGCTAGAGAGAGAAGCACCAACATCTGGGTTTTCAAAGCTGGGGGGCTTCTTAATGGCTACCCAGAATCTCCTCTGGCACCCGAACCTTCTTCCAAAAACTAAGCTCCAGAGCAAAACCTCACCTCAGAGTATATATACACCTCTCAGAGATGCAGGGCATAACCCCACATGACCCACTGTTTGCCTTCGTGTAAAACAAGCCTCCCCTAGTCAAGCCTCCCTCAATAGCCCCACTTAGTCCTTATTAATGGGGGGGGGGGTGAAGATTTTTAACTTCCATTACGACCTCCTAGGCAGGAACATTTTAGAAGAGGATTAAAGGAGTGATGCTCTAATAAGGGAATTTGAACATTATGTTAAGCAGGTGGAGGACGTGAATAATATATAATGTTATATGATATAACATGCTATATATATATATACACACAAATATGTATATATATATTTCTATGTGTGTTGGGGTGGTGGGAGATTTCTCAGGGATTCATGAATCATATTATGTATATTAATTTTTATTGTGGCAGAAATTGGGACAGAGGGAAGAAGGAAAAATACATCCCTAGTAACTCCTGAGTCTACCACTATAAAGATAATTTCTATAGTAAACAAACTGGGATGGTAGCATTCTGGTTTTCCAGAATAGTTTTCCCTTCCCTGAATATAGTGATCAGTTATTGGTACTAAATTTTTCATGTTAGAGATTTTCACCTTCAGAGTCAGTGACCAAAAAAAAAAGAATAAATAAAAAAACTGACATTCTCTGGATTATGTCAGTTTATTCTACGTGTGAGTAAAAAGATTACTAAGGATCATCCCGTTTCTGGCACGTATGGAGAGCAGACAGAAATTGCTTGGACTTGTGTGGAATATTATATAACATCTGTTTTTCTGTTACAGCCAAGTGACTTTCTAAGCTCAGTGCAGAATATTCTCTTTCCTACAAGAAAAGGTAGATTAGGTCAAGGAATACCTTTCTACTCTCCAAGTTACTGGGAAGATTATCTTTTTTCTGGGAAAGAGAAGAGGCTTGAATGGGAAAAGAAAAGGGAAAAAAGACCTGAACAGGAAGAAGAAAATCTTGATCTATGTCAGGAATTTGAAAGATGAATTTAATACTTAGAGAGGAAATAGGACCACTGAACACGTGGGCATAAGTAAAAGTTTTGAAGTTCTTCTTATAACAAAAAGAACTATTTGTACCCTCTGTGGAAGGGGAAGCTACTTGAAACCCAATAATCCCCCAAAGAAATGACATGCATCTAGCAATCCTCTCAAATGGTTCTACCATATCTCTCCTTCTTTTCACAGCCAAACTCTTAGAAAAAGCTGTCTATCCTTTCTGCTTCTACTTCCTGCAATCTCTCCCATTTCAAACTCTTGAAATATGGCTTATCACCCCACCCCTGGAATGAACCTTTTTTCCAAGGTCCCTAATGATCTCTTTATTGCTGGATCCCATAGTGCTTTCTCAGTTCTATTCCATCTTGAACTCTCTGTAGCATTTGCCACTATGGACTGTACTCCAGTTGCATATAATCTCTCCTCTCAACTTTTCCAGACTGATTTCACACTACTCCTTACCATGAACTGAAGGATCCAATGCAATTGATCTATGTCTCTTCTCTGTGCATGACATTCTATGTCCTGTCTCTGTCTGTTGCGCAGTCTGACCCTCATGACTAGAATGCTTATCCTCTTCACCTTAGCTCCTCGTAATCCACGCTTCAAGACAACCTCCTACAGAAGACCCTTCTGAATTCCTCATATTTATTAGAATCCTCCCCCCATACATTTACCAACATTCATCCCACAAATTATATTATTTTATTAGCTACCTACAGCATGCAAGACATTATGTCAAGGGCTTAAGGGAAGCCAGCATCTAGATAAGACAGGATCCCAGCCTCAGAGAGCTTATAGTTAGAAGGAAGATTAGATACACACAATAATACACAGTGTTACTGTGATAAGAAAGTTAGAGAACTAGAACCACGTACTACCAGGAGACAAAGATGGGCATGTGGGTGGGGGGAGGAGGGAAGAATCCTGGTGGATCTCTTTCCCTTTACCTTCATGGAAGTTGGGGCATTTAAATTGGTCTTTAAGGAATGGATAGGAATTCAACAGATGCAGGCAGGTGAGGAAACAGTATAAAGTATTGTGGAAGGAAGGTTCAAGATATGTTCTAGCAGCAGATATTATAGCAATCCTCAAATGATAGTTACAATGCCTACAATGCCACAATTTTTAAACTCCTTTGAGAAGACAGAACAGTAAAACATCCAAGAACACCATCTAGCACGTTTTGTGCTACTGTGTCTGAAGACTGACCAAAAAGTCCTACGGAGAGTGAAACACAAGTTGAGGGAAAGGCCACAAGGAGAAAGTCTGGCTTCATTCAGGTTTTTAAAAGAAAATAACACAGCAGCACCTTGATTTTCAGGCTTGTCTTCCAACCCCCAACAACCAAATTGATTAGCCAGAAAAATTGATTTTCCACCTCATTAAGTCCACAAATAGTCTCAATAATTGACATCCTATTATATACTCAACAGGAGCTGTGGTGAAGTAAGTCACTGGAAAAGTAGAAGGGTCAGAAAAGCATTGCTGTGGGGATGAATACAGAGAGAGCTAAGGGTTGAGGCAAGGCTTTACAATGGAAGAAGTAATACAATTAGTAAGTAACACAGCAGGTATGTGGAGTAGTGGAGTGAGTGCTGGGCCTGAAGTCAGGAAGACTCATCTTCCTGAGTTAAAATCTGACCTTAGACACTTACCAGTTGTGTAACTCTGGGCAAGTCACTTAACCCTGTTTCCCTTAGTTTCTTCATCTGCAAAATGAGCTGGAGAAGTAAATAGAAAACCATTCCAGTATCTTTGCCAAGAAAACCTCTGATGAGGTCACGAAGAGTTGGACATGACTGAAATGACCGTACAACAAAATTAACACTAACAAATGCTGCTAAATTCAATTGGGAGAAATTCAAGGCAGGAGAAGCATGGTGTCATGAAAAGGACACTGGACTTAATCAGAAGACTTGAATTTAAATCCTGACATCATCTTGGGCAAGTCATGGTGCCTCAGTTTCCTCATCTGTAAACCAGCCATAAGAATATTTGCTTGGGTTGTTGTGAAGATCAACTAAGATAAAATTGGTAAAATCATATCCCATAAATGAAGGATTTTTTAATAGTAAAGATCTATGATCCTTCCACGGATTAAGTAGAAATAGCTAATAAGGGCCAGAGGTGAGATTTGAACCCAGATCTTCCTCACTAAAAATTCTGCACTATGCTATGCCACTTTGATCTATTATATTCATTCTATCCCTGCTCCTCTCTCCCCATCCCCACTCTCTCTTCTCTCTCATCTTGTTCCCTCACTCCTTTTCCTTTTTCCCTCTTTCTCCTCCTGCCCTCCTTCCCCTTCCCCTTCTTTTATCTCTTTTTCCATCTCCCTACCTCTCTCCACATTTCTACCTCTCCACTCATTAATCTCCCTTCCTTCACCTCTTTCCTCCTCTTTCTCCCTCTTTCTCTCCCTTCACCTATTAATCTCTTTCCTCCTCCCTCTCTCATCTATTTCCTAGTCCGTCTATCTCCTCTTCCTCCATTTCTCTCTCTCCCTCCCTCCCTCCCTCTCTTGTCATTAATCTCCCTCTCTCTGTCCATCTCTCCATCCCACTCTTCTTCCCTTCCATCATATAAAGTCCATGAAGGCTGAACCTCGCTCACCAAATGAGCATTTAATTAATATCTGTTATAAAGAGTACTTGGTCAATTAAAATATTTCCATATGGAGACTTTTGAAATCTTTCTATAAGGCTGAGTGTATTTGATGAGTATCTTAGACATTCATTCCGTTTTTCTGACATGGATGAATGGCAGTAATTGACCCTATCCAGTGAGCTTATTTGGGGAACAGTTTAGATGATAGAGACTGTGCATGTCCTGAGGGACCTACCAGGCCTGCTGCTGTATAGTGCAAGAAGAAGAATCCTGCAAAGGGAATAGCAGCCAGGTGCCATAGGATGTAGGCCCCGTCTCACTCAGCTGCAGATCAAGCCACTTTTCTCTCTCTCTCTCTTTTTTTTTTTTTTAGAATCAAATGCTTTACTCAAGAGGTTTTACTTAATAAATGACTTCAAGATCCTTTGAATGAGTGTGGCAACATTTAAAAATTGATAAAAATGCTAGATGAACCTTGGTAATGTATTCAATAAGCATGGAAAAGAAGATTCTGTTGGTCTGGTCTTATTTAACTTCCTAATTAGTGGTCTGGGCAAGGAAGGAAACAGCATGTTAATGAATCCATGTATGACATGTAATTGGGGAGAAAAAAGAAAACAGTGATCTGGATAGAGAAAAAATTTTTTAATTTTAATTTTTTAAAAGCAAGATATAGTAATTGCCCTAGGAGAAATTAAATTCATAGAACTAGTTAGAAAGTGAAACTCAAACTATTATTTAAAAAAAAAATTGGAAGTTGAGGCTAAAGTAGACAAATCTAAAGGAGCTGGGTTCAGTTCTAGTCTCTGATACATATCTAAAAGTTGGAAAGAAGGTGCCAAACTTCATTGGTAAAAGTCAATTTCATCATCTGGGAATTCCTTATGCCAATGAGATCCCAGGTCCAGTCCCTATTCCCATGATATCCCCATGAGCAATAATCTCTGGTTTAGTCCTCAAATTTTTTTATTCAGACCACTGCAAGGACCTCCTAAATATTCCTTCTGCCTTTAAAAGTTCTGCCTTCTAACCATTTTTCCATATGGAGGTCAGATTGTCATTAAAAACCACTTTAAACATACTAACATACTAGTATAATAACAATATAAGTCTTCATTATTTTTAAATGAATTGCTTTGTCTGTCTCTTTTTTAGCTTTCCAGACTTATCTCATACAGCTCCTCTTCAGAGAGCATTTGACCTAATCAGACTGAATCAGTTTCTGCCTCTCATTCTCTCTCTCCCCCACCCCTTGTCTCTTTGCCTTTGTTCTTGTTATCTCCCATGCCTAGACTGAATGTCATACTCTATTATCCACCCTTAACCTCTGTTTATTGAAGTAGTTGCCTTCCTTCCAGACTCAGATGTCACCTGCTTCATGAAGCCACCTATAATCCTATCCTCTGCCTACCCCCCAGGCCCCCAAGAAATACTCATTACCACTCTAATGCCATCTGGATGTTACTTGCCACTTCCTTCTACCATCCCTTTCTATATTCAGGTAGACTGAGCACTAGACTTACAGTCAGAATGACATGGGTTTGAATTTGACCTCAGATATTTTACTTAACCTCCCTGAGCCTCAGTTCCCTCATCTGTAAAATGAAGAGATTCAATGTAAATTCAATGTAATGGCCTCAAAGATCCCTTTCAACTCCAAAGTGATGATCCTATGAACCTTGGTCATCACTCTACAGCACCTTGCTTGGATCTCTCCATTGTACTTATCTCATTCTCCCTTTTGTCACCGTTTTTTGTGTACATGGTTCTACTCCCATCTTTGGATTATAAGCTTCTTAAGAGAAGAATTTATGTCGTATTTCAATGCTTAAATAATAGAAACAAAAATTGTAGAGTTGTTCATGGGATCCTATGAAACAATCATAAAATGGTCCCTAGTCCTGTGTAGTTTCCTGTAATTTCTGCCAAGTTGGTGACAGAGTAGTAAAAAAAGGGGCAAAGAATGCTAAGAAATGTGCAGGTTTTTAGACCATCTATAAACACAAACCATTTTCTTGATACTGTAAATATGAGATCTTTGTCCAATAACTAATGACTAAATAGATATATTATTAGAAGAATGGAAACATCAGTCTTGACGTTCTTGCTAGAAATAAAACCAAAAGAATTGAATTAAATGTCTTTCTTCTCTTCTGCTAAGTCCCAGAAATTCCTTTTTTCCTAAACTTCTTCCTTATTTACAAGGTCCAGAGACAACTATAAAGGAGTATGAAGATTTATGGTGAAATTAAAAAGCTATATTGATAATATAGTCAGTAAGCATGAACTATTCACCTGAGTCTCTTCCAAAGACACATTTATAAACTCTTCATGGTCGCTCAAATCCTGAACTATGGCATTAAGAATAGTTTTCAGTGGTCCTTAAATTACATTTCAATGTAATTGGCTTTCTCTGAGATTATGAGTATTATACTTTTATGCATTTAAAAATGTACTGCTAAAAAAGGATAGGTGGATTTCCCCAGATTGCCAAAAAAGTCACACACACATACAATTAACCCCTGGATTAGACTCTAACCTTTCTTTCTTAATTATGATCAATTTTGTTTGGAAGGGGGTGGGTTGAGAGGGGGGGAAACTGCTTTAAGTTCAAGTAAGCAACTACCTAATAGCCATCTACTAACAGCAATTTTTGTGGGGGGAAGGATCTGAGTGTTCTACTTTTTATGCTAGTTTTTGCAGTGATAGATTGAACATTTTGATGTGGAGAGGAAAAGCTAACACAGCAAATGAAAGAATCAAGATGCAAAACTTCTTGATAGGTTAGATCAGGCAAAATAGAGTGAAATGAGATTGAGTAGGAATATATGGGAACTCTTACCTCTGAATAAAAAATCAACTTGTGAAATATAGGATAACAAGAGAGTATTCAGTGGAAGACAACTAGGATGTTGAAGGACTTCAAATTCATGGGTAGAAATAGTTTTGAAAAAAATTGCAGGCATAGAGTCTGGAGAACAGAATACTATCTTAAAGTATTGAAAGGATTGTCAAATGGATAGGAGCTGGAATTGATCTATTTGGTTCCAGAGGGAAAAAACTATTTACAATGTTTAGAAAAAGAAAAGAAACAAATTTTGACTTGATGTTAGGAACAACTCCCTAACAATTGGCTAGTTGAATGTGCTAGTTGAATAGGGTCTCTTGAGAGGGCATGTACTCCTTCTGTCACTGGGGGTCTTCAAGCAAAGGCTGGATAACCACCTTTTATATATGTTGTAAAAGGAAATTGTTTTCAGAAATGGGTTCTATGATTCTCTTTCTGTGACTCACCTAGTCAGATCTGGAGAAGCTCATCACCAGAGGGCTAGTGCCCAGATAGATGATTATTTTTTTTGGCCACAACTCATGAAACTATTTATCATGATACAGAGAGGGGCTATACAAGTGAAACTATATTGAAGTTTTCTCTTATACACTTTACCAGAAGACTGGTAAAGATGACAAAAGATGGAAACAGTTTTGAATTCAGGAGTGGGGAATCTGTGATCTTGAGGCTACATGTGGCCCTCTAGGTCCTCAAGTGCTGCCCTTTGACTGAATCCAAACAGAACAAAAAATGTGAAGTTTGGATTCAATCAAAGGGCCATACTTGAGGATCTAGAGGGCCACGTGTGTCCTTGAGGCCGCAGATTCCCCATCCCTGGGTTGGAAGGTCTTTGAGAAGATAGGTCATAAATACTAAAGCACTCTTGGTAGAGCTGTGAACTTGTCCAACCATTCTGGAAATCATAGAATTGTTCCTTACTCTTTTAACCTGAGGTCCTATTACTGGGTATAAACTTGAAAGAGGTCAGAAACATAAAGAAAGACCCCATATGGACCCAAATATCCATAGCCATAATTTTTATAACTGCCAACAATGGGAACAAAATGGTTGCTCATCTATTTGGAGATCCCTGAATAAGTTGTGGTATATAAATATCATGGGATTTTATTGTGCCATAAGAAATGGGAAATAGGAAAACTCCCAAGAAACAAGACTTATATAAACTGATGCTGAGTAAATCAATTAAACAAATATTAAATACCCCCCCCCAAATTATACAATAACAAAAACATTTACAACGAATATTATTATATGGAAGAGCATTTTACAGTAATGAAAAAGAGGACAAAAATAACCAATTGATTGCATTGACCAATCTTAGTCCTAGAGAATAGATAATAAAATATACCTCCTTTTTTGCAGTATAGAAGTGAAGGGTCATGTGTAAAATGTTGCATATACTGTTGGTTATGGTTGCTATGAATGGAGGATGTTCATTGGGTACCATATCTGTGATATAAAAACATAATGCATTAATAAAACTTGAAAAGAAACTAGCTAAGGGAGTTGTTCTGGGACAAAACCCAGAGAATATCATTCATCAGCTATTTAGCAGTAACGAAGTAGGGGTCTGGTTCAGAACTCTTTGTACAGTGGTAGCTCATGATGGAATCAGGTTCTGAACCCATAATACTTCTATGTATACAGTTCAAAGAGGAACAAAGGTTTGGTAGGTTTGGTTGGTAGGTTTGGTCTGTTAAATCTCAGGAGAAATGTCCTGTCTCTATGAATTTGTTAGAAAGAATATGATTTTCAGTGAAGTCCCATGACTTCTGTATATATATTCTGAAACTAGACTGATGGGAAAATGAACATCAGTTACCATTACTTAAGAACCACGAGGCTGGGGCTACAGAACATATACCTAATTCATTTTAGCTGAGGTGCTTTTCTTCCCAATTCCAGTATGATTCAGATAGTAATAGCATGATGAATGTAAGCTATCAACTCCTTAACATAGAAATCAAAGCCCTCTAAAATTCCCCCTTGCCTCATCCTACCTGACCATCCTCATCTCTTACTTCTCTCTTCTACTCACTTCCTACTGCAACCAAATTGGATTGCTCATCTCCATTACCTATGCTGTGCTTTCCTTCTTTCTCATTTTTGCCTTCTTCCTCTTTATACTTAGAACCCTCACCTTCTTATCCTTACCTGGTGAAGTCCTATCTATGCTCAATTCATGCACCAAATCCTCCATGAAAACTCTCTTAATCAATCCCAATCTTGGAGGGTTCTTTTCTTCCCTTTGACCTCACCTGGCCTTTGGATTGTACCTCTCTAATGTACTTCACATATATGGTTTTTAAAATAATAGTTACTTGAGTATGTGGTATATTCCCTTATTCATTTGAATTCAACAGATATTTGCAAAGTATCTGCCAGGCGCAAGGCACTAGGTACAAGGGATGTTCAGATACAGAAATGGGTCAGTAAACTCACCCTATTCCATCCAATGATGCAGATCTGCACCGTTCATCTGTAGCCCTTAAGCTTACCACAGAGGCTGCATGCAACATGCTCTATCTCAATGCTACAAGGACACCAAGGGAGCTCAGAGGCTTTCTATCAGTTATTTCTCCTTCTTACCATGTAAACATCTCATCTTCTTTTAGGCTCTTATTCTTTGATGACATCCTTTACTCCACTTCCCCCTGTCAACTAATGGTGTATAGTATGTGGCGGTTGACTCATCCCCGACAACCCCTTTTCCACTGTGCTCTAAAAGGTTCTCATTTTCAACTCTTCACACACTGAGTGTCCCTTTCTTGTAGCCATGAACCACCTGAATACTATTATTCGATGGAAGAGCCTTTATTTCAGAGAGAAGCTTGGGGTCATTGAGTACTTTGCAATTTTCCAAAATGAATGCACTTCCCCCTTCCCTTCCTCCTCCTAGTCATTTATGAACTCAACGAATTGCTTATTTGCAGTATTAAACAAAGATATATATACAAATCAACAAGTCCTATGGGATGTCTATCCAATTACATGTTGCTGCTGTAGCTATTACTGCTCACTTATTTTTCAGTCATGTTCCACTCTCCCAGCAGAGATCCTGGAGTGGTTTGCCATTTCCTTCTCCAACTCATTTTACAGATGAGGAAACTGAGGCAAACAGGGTTAAGGGATTTGCCTAGGGTCCCACAGTGTCTGAGGTTAGATCTGAACTCAGGAAAATGACTTCAGGCCCAGCACTCCATCTGCCACGCCACCTTGCTGCATACTATAGTTCAGATAATAGGCTGTAGGGATGCAAGAGCAAAAATGTGGCAGATAAGTGGTACATTAGATAGAGCACTGGCCTGGAGTCAGAAAGACCTGAGTTCTAATCCAACCTGAAACACTTATTAGCTATGTTACAACTTGACATCTGTTTGCCTCAGTTTCTTCATCTGTAAAATGGGGATACTAATATCACCTACCTCCCAGGGTTGCTGTGAGCATAAAAAAGAATAATAATTATAAAGTGTTTGGTAACATCTTAAAGTGCTGTATAAATGTTATTATCTGCCACCAAGAAATATGCATTCTGTGAGGGAAGGAGTTGGTGAGGGGTGATGTACACACACACACACACACACACACTTATATGTGTGTGTGTGTGTGTGTATAAATATATAACTTGTTCTCATTAGTTTCAAAAGATCAAAATACGTTAGTATTTTCATGATTAAAGTTGCTTTGTTGTATACAAAGTGCTTGGATGAAAAAGAGAAAGCACTAGGGTATCAGGATAAACTTCATGGAGAAGGGGGTATGTCAGCTAAGCCTTGAAAGAAGATAAAAATTCTAAGAGGCAGAGATGAGGAGGCCATGAATTCCTGGCATGATGAGTTTGAAGAGTGGCTTGTACACAAAGGTGGAAAATGGAAGCACTGGATTGTAAACTCCATGAACTCTAGGCCCTGGTCTAATCTGAAATTTGCATCTCTCGAAGGGTGTAGTACAATACTCTGGATGAGGTGGTCACTTAATAAATGTTTGTTGAATGAAACAGAGTAGACTCATATATTCTAACTAATGACTAATGAATGTTTGTGGAGTGTTCAGTTGACTGATGGAACTTTCACCACTGTCTGGGTTTGAGCTAAGAGTGGAATAAGAGGGAGATAACTAAACCACAGTTTTTGAGAACCTAAATATATCCAACCATTGTTTCACAGCCCAACAACTGTCCATTATGGTGCTTTTATCATCATTGAAGCAGTTAGCCTCTTGACAAGCCTGGTGCAGCTGTGGGAGCCCTAGAATTCCTGGCTCGCGCAGCAGAGCTTACTCTGGAGGATCATGCTTGCTGACAGGGAAAGAGGGGTTGCTTAAGTGCTATTTCTCCTTCAGTAAGTCTTCAAATTATCATGGAAACTTGGATCTGGAAGGTACTGGCGGAGCTCAGCTAGTTTTATAAAGAGTATTTGAGCTCACAAGACCTTACAATCCACTAAGGCTGGGCAGAGAAGCAGATTTAGCCCACATCACACAGCCACTTAATGCTGAGTTCAAGCTAGAAACACTGTCTCCCAACTCCTGGTCTAAAGGCCTTTCCCAGCACCCTTGTGTTTCAAGTTAAACATAGACAGTAAAACTGTTGGCAGTTAGAGAGAGTTGCTTCACCACCTGACTCTACGCAGAAGTGTGCATGCACAATGCCCCACTCTTCTCATCCTGACTATAGCTATCTGTTGACTTGTCCAGGTATGTTTCCAACCTCCTTGAAGACTTCAGTACCTGATTAAGTCTCCCTTTTTACTTCAAACGCTGAAATTATCTCAGACTTCAATATTTGTGTTGGCAACTACTCCAGCAAGATGCCCATCGTAATTCTTGAAACTCCTCAATTTTCTTTAATCCTCCAAATTCCTAAATTATTTTACCTCCCTTACCACACCTTAGGCTTTACTGATGAGGGCTAGAAAGATAGAGGAACCCCAAGACTGGAGTTCCCTGTGTGGACCATCTGGAAAAGAATTCGTGGGCTCAAGCATTCTTGAGGTCAAGGTGGTAAAGATTTATTACTCTTTTCAATGGGCTAGAGTTCTTCGGGAATCTGCAACCTTAGGGGGGTATAGTTAAAGTTTATGTAGGATATGCTGTAGTAAGGCATATGCCAAACATGCTACCTAGGTAATTGAGGGTGAGATTAGGGAGTGGTTAAGGAATGGTTAGTTCTTAAAGGAACATGCACTTTTGGTCTCTACTGTGCAGATATTTTACCCAGAGTTCATCAGGAAATAGCCCAAAGGTGGGGGGGAGGGACTACATGGAGGTGTGGTTTTGGGCCTGAAATGTCACTAAGTTAACTAACAGTTAATACCAGACTGCTGTCATCAATGTCTTGTTAGACAAGATAAACGTTAGGGAGTATATGTATGTCTAAGTCTAGCACACATGTGATTGGTCAGTGAGTAGCCAGTTCGGCCTATATATAGCTGGGGTCAAACTAATAAATTCTTTAGGTGCAGTTGGTTGTTGTATCAGGAAGAGAGATCTAGGGCAGGCTGTCCTTGGGCTGGAGAGAAATGGCCTGAAACAGTGTTTTGAGGTTAGGGAGAAATATGATTTTTACACAGAAATGTGATTTTAGAATTGGGGTCCAAGCATAGGCACACAAGCACCCCATCATTTGCCACTATGGAAAATTTCACCATCCCCAATACTTTTTGACCCAAACTTCCTACCCTTTCATTCTCATCACAACTCTATTGTCTCCATACTCACTATTCCCCACTCAACTGTGGTATCACCATTGTTTGGAAAGAATGTTCTCCTTCATGCAGTTGAAACATTATATATTATATATTTGGTGAGGAGGTGGGCAAAAGGCAAGGAGTAGGAAGGACATAAACTTTCTTAAGATGATTTTGGAATTCCTTTTCTACTTTTTTCTATAGGGTCCATACCCACTGAGTTGCTTAGCCAAACTTATCAATATCAACCTTTTTTACAGTTATTTTCCCTTCTTTCCAGATGAAGATCTTTGACAAAAACAAAGATGGCCGGTTGGACCTGAATGACTTGGCAAGGTCAGCAACTTTAAGATAATCCAGTGAGTTCAGAAGCAAACTCCACAAGGCTGTGATGATACATAAAATTCCTCTTATCTGGAGAATAGAGATGGAGTCTGGGTACCAAAGAAGCATAAGCATTTTTTTCCTCTAAAGCTAGAGTTGTACAGCTAGCATCAAAGCATAAATTAAAAATCAGTTATCTTGACTCCAACTTCAATATCTGGAGTCCTCATTTGTGGAATGACTGAATATATAAGGCATAAAACAGAACAAATGGCATCAGACAGAGGAAAGCATGTTTTTCTTGTCTACTACTGAAATCTTATTCTTTAAATAAATTTAGGCCCAGTTCTGATATACCAATTCCAAACAAGTAAAACTAAATTAAGCATTATGAACTAGTCACATAATAAGATGCCTTCCCTCAAAGAGATTCTATTCTAATAGAGGAAGACAACACACAAAGAAAAACTGGAAAGGGAGAAGTGGAAGGGGCAGTCTGTCTTGGAACTGGTGACCAGCATGTTCCAAATCTAGCATGTTCAGTGAGATAGCAGCTTGTTTCACACAGAGCCCCAGATTTCAGTGTTTTTTAAAGGGCCACACTTTAGAGCAAGCACCCAAAGGACCTTGAGTAAGAGATCCTAATGTAGAGTCAATCTGCCATTTACTATTTGTGTGACCTTGGTCAAGTCCCTATTCCTCTTGGGGGCTTGATTACTTAATTTATACAACCAGAAAGCTGGACTAAATGACTCCTTCCAGCTCTCAGTCCAGGAGATTGGATAGGAGGGGCAAGTATAATCTGAAGGGTAATCATAAGAAATAAGTGGAGGAAAGGGAATTTCAAGGTAGATGTGTTTTGTATACAACAAAACAAGCTTGATCATGAAAATGCAATCAAACATATTTTGATCTTTTGAAACTAACTTGTTCTCATATGTATATGTGTATGTATATGTATTTGCATATATACATGTGTATATACCTATATGTATATGCGTGCATGTGTATGTATATGCACATGTGTGTGCATACATGTGTGCATATGTGAATATATACATGTGTGTATACACACATGCACACATATCGTAGCGTTACAAAGACCATTTGCTATTCTTAGGCATCATAACTTTGGGTTCTATCCCTTACCCACTGTGGCTTGGGAAAATCCCTTTATCTCTTTGAAACTCAGTTTCTTCCTCTGGAAAATAGGTGTAATATTACCTACCTGGCAGACTTCTTGTGATAATCACATCAGATAATGGAAACACTTTAGAACCTATGACATTATAGAAATGTAAATTAGTCCTGTTACAGAGCTTCAGAGGTTCATGACCTCATCTATGCAAGCGCTCCCGTTGCCAAGACAGGTGGCAACACGGCAGTAGCTCAGCAGCCAGTCTGATGAATTGTGACAGCCAGAAAAATTCATTACCTGGTGATAAGGATCTCTGAACTCCGGGGTCCTCCGCCTGGAATCAAAGCTAGAGCTCCATAGAACCAGTCAATGCTTGTACGTGTGCACATAGCCAACCTCCCTTCCAACATGAGGCAACAATTGCTTCATTATCCTAATCGTGCTGAACAGTAAGAAATGCAGCAAGCATTTAAGTGCTAAAATAATATTAGTGATTAATAATAGTCATAGCTTCATATACATAGCGCTTTCAGGTCTGCAGAGCACTTTACAAATATTGTTTCATTTTATCCTCACAACAACCCTAGGAAACAGGTGCTATTATTTTCCCCATTTGACAGATGAGTAAACTGAGGTAGATGACAGGGCTAAATGACTTGCCCATTTCACAGCTATTAAGCGTCTGAGGCAATACAGTTAACCCTTTCACGTCTTGACTTTGCCCATCACAGTTTCGATATATCTCCAGTCAGCATAAGGAATTAAATGGGAATCTGGGGGGAGTTCTGTGCAAGTCGCAGATAACAAATGAAGGCCAGCAGATGACACAGAGCCTATGACCAAATTCTTAACCCAGATTTTATAATAAGGTACTGTAAGCACCCCATAAAAGAGACAGAAAAAAGATTAGATTTCTCTGGTACTAAGGGAGGGCCAAAAGATTTTACCAGATTTTCCAGATCCAGGGGTGCCAAGGTCATAACCCCCCCACTATGTGGAAGAGATTACTGTATTTGAACTTAGGTCTTCCAGACACCAGACAGAGTGTTTTATCCACTGCACCTCCTAGCTCCCCTCAGCTCAAAAACACCTGAACTGAAGTTCCACTTTTGACACACATTCGCTGTGTAACTGTGCAAGTCCTCTAGAAGAAATATCCACCTCGTTCTGAGAAGACCTACTCCATCACGTAACCTGAAGCTCTGGCAACAATAATTCACGAGTGGATTTTTTTTCTCCATATAGGATTCTGGCTCTCCAAGAAAACTTTCTGCTTCAATTTAAAATGGATGTAAGTAGCAGTATTTCTCTAGAGTAATTTATGCTATTGTCAATAGATTTAAAGAGAAGAGTGAAGGAGGGGGAAAGAATGTCAGAGATCTGGGCTTTCACTTTGACTCAGAGGCTTCAGTGGGATGACAGACTGAAGTACTTGTGTGGAGTCACTCAAGGAGCATTTATTAAATACTAACTGTGTTCAAAAAGGGAAAAATAAAGTTGGATAGAAGATATCCAACTATATGAATGTAGCCCTCCCCCTGCCCTCCAATTAGGAGCTAAGTGTCCAATAGAGAGCATGAGATTTGACCTGAGAATTAGAAGAAGTCAGAACTCAGAGTCAATAATCAGGAAATTGAGACTATTTTTTTTTCTTTTTGGTTATGGCCAGTCTGGGGATTTGTTTTGCTTGATCATGCATGGTTATAACAGGGGATTTTGTTTTTCTTGCTTTCTCAATGAGAGGTACGGGGAAGTGAGAGGAGGAGAAGGTGGATCTTTATTTGAGAAAATAATTAAGTATAAAATGCAATACAAAATAGAAAGAAAGAGTGGGAGGAAGAAAGAGTGAAAGAGAAAGAAAGAAGGACAGAAAAGGAAAGAAAGAAAAGAGAAGAGGGAGAAAGGGAAACAGGGAGAGAGAGGAAGGAAGAAAGAAAGAGAAAAAAGAAGGAAAGAAAAGAAAGAGAAAGGAAGAAGGGAGGGACAGAGAGAGGGAAGGAAAGAAAGAGAAAGAAAAAAGAAAAGAAGGAAGGAAGGAAGGAAGGGAAGGAAGGGGACTAGAGCATTCCAAGCATGGAAGACAGATAGCCAGTGCAAAAGTTCACAGATAGGAGATGGTGTCGTGTTTGGGGGGCAGCAAACAAGCCATTGCAACTAACATTGTAAGTGGAAAGGAATAAGGTGTAAGGCTAGAAAGGTAAGAAGAGACTTATGGAGACCTTCACATGCCAGACAGAGGAGTTGCTATTTGCTCCTGAAGGTAACACAGCACCATGGAGCTGCCTTGACCAGAACTGCATTTAGAAAGATTCCTCTGCGTCTGACTGGAGGATGGATTGGGAAGAAGCCAAAGGTGGGGACACCAATTAAGAGTGGCCCAGGTGAGAGGGCATGAGGGTCCAGCCTAAGGTCGCATGAGTGTAGAAGAGGGAACACACAGGAGAGACTTTGTGAAGGTTTACCTGTGAATTCGTTACGTGAGGTGACGGTGAAGCTCGCTAGGCTCAGAGCAGAGGAAAGTTCAGAAGAGGGGATCGCTAGGATAGGGCAGATAATGAGTTCTATCTGGGACATCCTGAACTGTCCCTGAAGTCATTTCCTTCCCTTCCAGGCCTGCACTACGGAAGAAAGAAAGAGGGATTTTGAGAAAATCTTTGCCCATTATGATGTGGTAAGTGCCTTGTTCTTTGTGTTATACTTTTGAGACTTTTGAATTAGAGTTTTAGTTAACTTGAAATTGAGCTAAACTTTTGGGACTCTTGGGGTTAGAAAATTGTATAGCCACTCAATTGAATGTCATTCTAGTTCCTAGTACAGGGACTTCACACCCTTTGGATACGCAGGAAATTCTGGCTGCAAGATTTTTCATTTCCACTAAGGGTTACCTATAACTCCATGCCAACTACTATTGGGAAAAAGAAACTAGAAATGACCATCTATAAACCTACTATTTTTTAAATGTGGGTTTTGTCCAAGCACTAAGGGAAAAAGAAAAAAATCATCCATCTTGAAATTTTTGAAATAGTTTAGTTTAAATTGCCTCAGGAGTCGAGGAAGATGAGAAAATGTATTATTTTGTAGTTATGATGGGTATCTAGAGAGGCAGTTTACTGTAACGAATTGAGAGCTGGCCTCAGTTAGGAAGACCTGAGTTCAAGTTTCATCTCTGATACATACTGGCTGTGTGACCCTGAGCAAGTCACTCAACCTTTAGTGCTCCAGAAAACTCTAAGACTGTAGGTTGTTAAAAAAGCAGCTGATTTTTCAAATTTTCTCCTGAGAGTTCCCTTCACTATTTAAATTACAGGTTGGTTCCAAAAGAAAAAAAAAAGTCTTTGTGATACTGAATAAAATGTATGCAACTGAACTCTCATATTAATGTACAACAAACACATTACTGAGCTCATATTTGAGTTCCCCAGGTTCCCCAGTTCCTGGCCTGCTGACTAGTGTCTGCTTTCTGCTAAAAGAAATTGGGCTATTGAGATAGCAGAGACATTTTGAAACAACGTTAACGGGGAAAGAAGGTATATAAGGAAATTGTTAAGACACATTTCACCTTATTTCCTACTGAATTTTAATTCCCTGGTTGAAATATACAATAAATCTGCAAATACGCAACTTGTATTTGCCAATATCCATTGTTGCCTGATGTGCATACCTCCACCTACTGGTTAAAAAAAAAAGTTCATACATTTAATGTCCAAGTGTTTTTTGCTCTATCATTTCCAAATAGAAAATGTTCCTTTTCTCTTTTGACCCCCATTTGTAGCATGTCAAAAAATGTCTAAGTTAATTCTAGGTCTAATGAAGCCAAGGCTTCCATGAAATGAGAATTCTTTGCCTCCTTGGGACTGATGAAAGGAGCTGAATTTATTATCTTGGGCCTTGGGTTTGAAGCCTTTCTCTGTAATTTAATAACTGGGTGAATTTTGGCAAGTAACTCAACCTCTCTGAAACTCAGTTTCCTCATTGGTGGAATAAATAGGATAGGATAGATGGCCTCCAAAGTACTTCAAGATCTTCAGGGCTATGATCTTTTAGGCCTTTAATTGGAGGGAGGAAATAACAAATAAGTAAATTGGCCACTAAATCCAAGGAATTGGACTTCTTGAGACTGAAGAAGGACATTGTAAAGAGGAAGGCAGAGAGGACGATGAGAAGGACTTGGAAGAAACAATCCTGACACTTAAAGACAGTGAGGAATTTTGGAACAATAGTGCCTGGGTTTGTACCCTACCTTAGTTACAGGAAAGAGAAATTATAAGGCATTCAATATGATTAAACTGTTTACATTCCTGCATGGGAAGATTTTCTAAGAAATGTACCATTATTAGGAAAGTTAGGAGTACACACAGACAGAGGACACAAGTGTGAATTGACTATAATGGAATAATGTCTAAAAAATATTAGGAGGTGAGAAAGAGGGATGCATTGGGAGAAGGGGGAAGGGAGAGCTAGAATAGGGCAAATTCACATAAAAGAGGCACAAAAAGACTTTTATAGTGGAGGGGAAGATAGGATGGGAGGAGCTGGCAGATAATGCTTGAGCCTTACTCTCATTGGAATTGGTTCAAAGAGGAAATAACATACACACTCAATTAGGTATAGAAATCTATCTTACCCTATAGGGAAACAGGAGGGAAAGGGATAAGAGAAGGTGGAATGGGTTGCTGATCTAAAGGAGGGCAGATCTGGGGAGGCTGTGGTCAGAGAAACTGTGAAGAAGAGTGTTGACAAGTCTCATGATAACTTTGTGGGAGGAACTTAGGGCCTATCTGCATTTGGAGTACATTTGGTAGACATATATGCATATTTTAGTGAATATGTGACTCATTGACGTGGGTATTCCTGCCAGGAGAGCAGATGGCAACTCATCTATGTGCTCTCATTCTGTGTGACTCTTGTACGTGTCCTTCCATAAATTCTCTACCCTTAAAATAAAGAAAATGTGTTTATGTGCTATGTATGTTGGGCAAAAGGAAAGAAGATTGCCCATGTTCGGAACATGCTGAAATACTCTAACATGTCCCCTCTGGTGCCATCTCCCCTGATCTTCTGTTTCTAATTACACGCTTTGCCATTTTTCAAGTAAAAACATGATATTGAGGCTCTCGATTGACTTAAGACAACCAGCACAAATGTGTGGCAAATACTTTTTGCTTTGAGTTTCTGCTATTTGGAAAGGGGAGAAAAAATAAATCAATGTGTTTCATTCATTCATATTTCATGCAAACTCTGCCTGCAGAGGCCAAGCACTCAGGATGAACAATTTCCATTTAGCTGGGGAAGATTTATTTGGGATTAATTCCTTAATCATTTTCATGTGGTGTATCAGTGTTCTACACATAAAAACTGAAATAGAAAACTGCAGAGCCCTGGAATCTATTGGCATACTGAAAAGATTATTGCCTGGGCCCATCGGCCACATTTATTCTTGTGTTTTCTGATTCCATTCAATTGTTGGGGCTCTTTTTTTTCTTCCAGAGTAAAACTGGAGCCTTGGAAGGCCCAGAAGTGGATGGATTTGTCAAAGATATGATGGAACTTGTCAAGGTGATCACAAAGAGGCTAAGTATATTTTTCTTATCCTGAACTTTGCTAGAATCAATCACATACTTCTAAGTGTTCATGCAAGAGAGAACAACCAGAAAGATTTGTCTGTTCATCATTTGATTTTTGGTAAAAATCCGAAGATATCTCCCTAAATCCTACCTTCACCTCTTTTTAAAACCATCTGTTATTTAAATGACAAGGAATCTGCGAGCTTCTGGAGTCTGCATAAAGAATGCCAAGTTTATCATAGATACACTATGCTGTTTGAACATATTTCCATATTTGAGACTGTTACACTTTCTTTGCACTCAAGAGAATTTATCACATTTCTGAATTTAATTCTCTCTGAGCAATATACTCATTTGTATTCTATTAGTAATCTAAGGGCTTCTCTTACCTCTTGTAAAGGAGAGCTGTTTATCTCTTAAGAGACTGAAGTTATCTTAATTTTGGTTGTTTCCCCAGGACAAAGTAAAGCTAAGAGCTGACCATGATCCAGTTAATCTAGCCAAGGTAGATAAATCCAGAAATCTAGGTTGGAATAAAATTAAACTAGATTGACATCTACCCTGATGAAGTTAAAATGTTCCTTTCCCTTTATTTGGTGAAACATAGACACAAAATGTGGGAAGCTGGTGGGGATGGATTTGCTTAGCTAGTCACAGAGCCTGGCAGCCAAAGAGTCACAGTGACCAACGGCAGGCTGATTTTACTCCAGAGAATCCCAGACTCTACCTAGATGAGCTATTCTTTTGCTACCAAAATGGGGTGTAGGGATGGGAGTGAGAACGAGGGGGTGAGAATGAGAGAAATATCAGAGCTGGCAAGGGCAGGGTTTTTGTTTGGCTCCTGTGGAATAAAACTAGGCTTACTGACTTAACTTTCTTTTTTAAAAATTCTTTTTTACTACAAATTTAACATTTTTCAATAAATTCTGTTAACTTTCCTCAATTTCATCAGTTTCATCACATATACCAAACTCAGTCACTTAGATTTATTTCCCACTCCCATGCCCTTCACATGGTGCTGTAAATAGGAATTCTGCAGGCATCTTTTCATGCAGGAAACTTGCTAGCTGTTTGGATAATGGTGCTTGGTTGTTACACAGATTTCTTTATTTACTTGGAATGGCATGAAACATCCAATAGTAGAAAATGGCTATTTCCTAGTTCTTCTTAAAATTTCCAACAGAAAGTCTTGCCAGACCAGAGCATTAACTCCCTTCCAATAAGACAAACTAGAGAGGCAAGTTTGTGTTCTCCATGGGCTGTTTTGTTTGCCTCCATAGCTAGGGAGAGGTAGATGGAGCTATCTGACCTTCAGGGCCTGGTGCTTACAAACCTCCATTTAAGGAACTGATGTTTCCTAAGCATTTTCCATGTGCCTGAGTCATACATCACCAGCTAATGCAAACCCAAGAAATAACCAGTAACCACAGAAGCAGTTCTAAGCCCAAGTAATTCAAATGACAGTATCTCTCTTTTTCCCTCTGGTCTCAACCCAAACTTGAGGAATAGAAATTATCCCCAGACTTTAGATCTCAATTGAGCAGAAAACTTTCTCTGACAGATTTTCCCATTTTTTGCCCAGCAGGCCTCAGTAACCATGGTGATGCCTAATCCTGAAGCAACTAGGAGGCTCCTGGCTCTGGCCAATCTTTTTCTAAGAAGTTGCTGCTACGGAGCCTTTTCCTTCTTCTCTGTGTTCGTCTTGGAATCAGAGAATGTTAGCGGTGACCAGAACTAGGTGTATCTAGAATATGCCCTTCATTATTCCAAGGAAGAGACTGAGGTTCACTCTTTCTTTCCCTTCCTCTTTCTCTTCCTTCTCTTTTATCGTTCTCCTTTCTTTTTCGATTGACCTTCAAAGCTCTTCATAACCCAGCCCCTTCCTACCTTACACTTCATTCTGTGCACTCCGGGATCCAACCACACCGGCCCTCTTGTTGTTCCTGTTGTTGGAGTCCCATCTCCGATCTCCAGCCCCTGGTGCTCACTTGCAAAGGCCTGGACATAGGAGATGCTCCTCCTGCCAGCAGAGTTCTTTCTCCTCTCACGTCTCCCAATTAGCTTCCCTGGCTTCCTCCACTTTCTTTATGAGACCTTTTCTGGTCCCTCTACTTACTAGCACCTTCCCTTCTCAGGTTGCTTCCATCTACTCTACGTGTTTGCTGTGCATTCCTAGTTATTTGCATGTTGTCTTTCCTATTAGAATGTGTGCTCCTTGAGGACAGGTACTGCCCTTGCCTCTCTTTGCATCTAGTACTTAGTACACAGTGAGCTGGGCACATGCTGTTGAAACTGTGTCCATTTTTGCCACCTTTATACTGCTGAGCATAGACTTGATCTCATAGCTGACTAGGAGCTGTGCACATGGCCACAAAGGGGCTCAGAGTGGGTATAAAGGAGGAATAAGAAGGGGAACTGGGGCCAGATTCCCAGGATCATCCTTCTAGAGTCTAGAGACATATCTACATCTATGTCTATCTATCTATTAGCACCAGATCCTAGTGACTGTCCCCTTCCCCTGTTCTATGGTCACTTGGAAGGAGCTACCCTCTGCTCACCAAGACCCAGTGAGTAAAGTGGGCCTCTGGGAAAATAGGCGTTGGTGTTCTCTCACTATGAGTCCTTTTCTCTCATGGGGCAACGGAAAGGGAAAGGCCCATGAAGATAAACCATCTTCTAACTCTGGGGAAAACCTGGAGTGAGGACAGCTGTGTTCCCAGGACAGGGCTATTTGGGACCCTAACTCACAGGAAAAGTAGAGTATCCTAAACCCCCTCAAAGGTCTCCTCCATCTCTTCATCTTTATCATCTTCAGATCTGATCCCTCAACTTTCTTATCCAGAAAGGACTTCAAACCAGGGTCCCTAGGTTGAGCTCTTACTGGTGGGGGGACATATATGGTGATAGGACACAATCATTTGCTTACTGAAAATTTTTTTTTCTCCAGGGAAAGGGAAGTAATACATGTTAGTGGGCAGGTGCTCACCCAGGGAGCCCACCTTTGGGTTGGTTCACCAAGATACTTCCCCAGGGCACAGTGGAATGGTAACTGTATGTGTCAGTACTAAGATCCTGAGCATCTACTTGACCTCGGGGTTAAGCAAGAAGGGTAGCTCTGGATCAGAGGTTGAGTTATCAGTCTGTCATGCCAGATGTTGCATATGAAATCTTAAACTGTCTTTTTAGTTTCTAGTGGAGAAACCAAGGCTCTGATGATTTTGTTTCTAGTATAAAATTGGATTTCCTTTCTCTTTGTAATTCATCATAGAGATATTTTGGTGGGAAGAGAGGGGGATAGTCTACTGGCTAACTAGTGAAACACCAAAGATTCATGTCATTAAAATGATGACTACCTTTACCTCTCCCTCCCCCCAAACCTAACTTTTGGTCTGTCAGGTACAAATCCTATAGTTACAAATGAGCAAGGGGCTGCCAGCTTCATAGCTATTTATGGAATTAGAGCTGAAAGGAACTGCAAGGATCATCTAGACACCCTTCATCATAAAAATGAGAGAACAGGTTGACAAAGTGAATTGTGTGTCCAAAGTCATATAAAGATAGCAGCGTAATGAAGGAGACCCCAGACTTGAAACTCAGGTCTTCATTTCTTCAGCTTAACAAGTGTAATGCCTTCAATTAGTCCTTGCATGGCATAGACCTGAAACTAGGTTAGTGGTGCCTTTCCTAAACCATGGCTTCAGAAATGGAACAGTCAGAGGTGGTGTGGCCAAGGCAAAGTACAGTCGAGCTGCTAACATTATTCTGAATACCACTTCTGTTAACCAGTCCTCAAGTTACGTTAGCCTTCCTGCATTTCTCATCATCCTATAAATTTACCCTTCTGGGACTTTTGTGGATCTTGGTTATCCTGTAGTATTTGTTGCTTTGCCTCTTAACTTCATGTCATCTGCAGGTTTGATATATGTTCTACTTGTCTTTTGGGCAGCTAGGTGGCTCAGTAAATAGAGCCCTGGGCTTGGAATCAGGAAGACTCCTCTTTGTGAGTTCAAATCCAGCCTCAAATACTTACTAGCTATGTGACTCTGGGCAAGTGACTTCACCTTGTTTGCTTCAATTTCCTCATCTGGAAAAGGAAATGGCTAGAGAAAGAAATAGCAAACTTCCAATATCTTTGCCAAGGGGTCATGAGGAGTCAAACATGACTGAAATGACTGAGCAAATATTTGTCTTTATCCAAGGCATTGATAAAAATACTCAGATGAGCAGGACAGATAACAAAACTTCCATTTCTGCCCTCCCTCCAGGTTGATGTGGATCCATTAAGCACCACTCCTTGGGTCTGGTCATTTCAGTTTTGAATCCACCAGACTTTACTATTATCCAGTCAACATCTCTTTAGCTTATCAGCAAGAACAGAGAGAACTTGTTGAATGCTTTACTGAAATCCAGATGTACTATAGCGTTCCATTAAGTCAGGAGTCGGCAAACTATGACCAAAGGGCCCAAACTGGTCTACCACTTATTTTAGTACAGCTTATGAGCTAAGAATGGTTATGACATTTTAAAATAATTGTTATATTCTATTTTAAAAAGAATTGTTTAAGTAATGATTATAATTTTTTAAAGTATCATATTTAAAAGGAATTATTATTTATAAACGTAAAAAACATTCTTAGATCCTGGATCATGCAAAAATAGGCAGCATGCCAGATTTGGTCCACACATTATAGTTTTCCCCAAGCAACCAAGTTACTAATATTGTCAAAAAAAGGAAATAAGGTTAATTGGGCATAATTTGTTCTCATCATAGTGATCTATGACTTCCCTTTCTAAGTATCCAACCAGCAAGCCTTAAAATAATACATTCTAGAATTTTGTCGGAAGTTGACATCAAACTTGCCAGCCTAAAATTTTAAATATCTACCTTTTTTTTCCCATTTTTGAAAATCAACACACTGTTTTGCAATTTCCAGTCTGATGACATCTCTTCAACTTTACCTATTTTCTCAAAGACTTAACAATCACACCCACAAATTCTTTCAATACTCAGTTTCTCTCCTATTGCACATAAGCCATAGAGACAAAGCCAGCCCTCAAAAATGATTGAGTAGGCAAACTCCCCTTTCAGAATATTCCAGTCCCATTCTAATGCATCTAATCCTCTCCTTTTCAGGTAACTTCCCACAACTTTTTTCTATTTTTGCCTCTGTCTTTGTTATAAAAATGAACGTGACCCTTTCTGTTGAACATCCAACCTCTAAACAATACTTCTCAGAGTTTAAAATATTTCCCTAGCTACTAAAACATCATAATGGCATTTTGGTCCCTAAAATATCCCTTAGGATCATTTCTGCTCCTTTCACTGGAACAACTTAATGTCTGAGCTAGCCTTTCATTCATTCAGAGAATCATAATAACCTTTTTTGTTTTTGCTGCCAAAGGCACAAAACCTCCCACAGGGAAGTAATCAACCAGGACTTTTTCCAGCAATACCACAAGGCAGAATTCATAATTCATAATCACCACCAGCCTGGCTGGGTTCCGCCCCCTAGCACCTCCTCCACTCCACCCTACCCCCTTTGAAGGTGTGTGGCTAAGTATGTAAGACAGAACTCCTGGGAAAGTTTGGAAAATGATGTGGGAATGTAAGCCCATCACCTGGAGGGATGCACATGGGAATGAACCTGTTTGTGTCAAAAGCAGTTAGAGCAGTCCCTGCAAATGTAGAGCTTCCTGCCCTATCCTTGCTCTTTTCAGGATGCTTCGGGGCCCAATTCCCAGCTTGCATCCCTGCAACTCCTGTGGATCCTATCTGGTTTTCTAATGATCGCTTGTTTTCTTGTTCTCTAGCCCAGCATCAGTGGGGTGGACTTGGACAAGTTTCGAGAGATTTTGCTCCGTCACTGCGATACGAACAAGGATGGGAAAATTCAGAAGTCTGAGCTGGCCTTGTGTCTCGGTTTAAAAGTCAGCCCCTAATTGTCAGTGACCTTGGTCCTGTGCTCTGGGTGTCTTTGTTTCTCAGCCCCTGCTGGTAGAATTGTATCTAATCTCCGCTTACAGTATTTGAGTGGATCTCCTGTAATTCTTCCCATAAAAGTTCAGGGGTACTAGAAAGCTGGAGGAAGGGGAGATGTCAAAAGGGCCTTCCTTGCAAGGATGAGACAGTTGTCGGGACTTGGAGGGAAGGCATCCAAATAATTGCTCTCTTTTTATAAATCAGTGTCGGAGACACAAAACTTGCCTGCTTGTCATGAGATTCATCTGGCCCACGATGGTTGCTTTCTTGGCCACCTTGCTATCCCTCACTCAGTCCTGGGGGAGGTATTTCCTGAGCATTGGCTATTAATCCCTTTTTTTGTTGTTAATAATTTATTTGTTTCCAGTTTTCAACAATCACTTCCATAAGTTTTAACTTTTCTCCCCCTCCCTTCCCACAATGGCATGCAATCTTCTATGGGTTCTACACATCCGTTCCTATTATGTTTGTCCCTTTATGCTAAGCCTGCCAGGCATCCCTAGCTTCCTGTGAAGATTCAATTCATGTGCTGTGTGAATGTCTGTGCTGTCATTTGTGCAAATAGAATTGGAAATGAAAATAAACTCTGGAACTAGACTAAAAAGAAAAGTCACCATCCTTGGTACTTGTGTCTCATGTTGTGTTTTATATGCTGGACCCAGAGCCCTTTGGACCCCATAGGCAGTGAGGGAGAATCTGAATAGAGAAGCCCAAGTCCTGCAAATCTCTAGCCACAAGGTTCTCTTCCCTGAAGCCTCACTGGACCTGACACTGTGTGATAAACTGAAGAAAATTAATGTTATTCTGTGTTATTGAATAGTCAATATTACTGTGTATCTCCCTCCTATTTCTCATTTTCTTCAAAGCCCAGTTCTTAGCCTAGTTCAAGGAGCTGGTAAGATTGAGGAGTAGGATCTCTTCTAGCTAGCTAACCAGTTTAAAGTGGGACCTTGACTTTATTTACTGGGGTAGCTTGGGGTAGGCCCCCCCCAAAGGACAACTTTCCTGTCTTCATTCAGTGCTTCATCAAAGTTAGGGGTGCCTTGGTTTCCAAGAGGAACACTAAGGGGAAAGGGGGGGTGATTGAGGCCGTTTTGTTTTTTTAGCCAAGATTACTAATGGTAATCTTGAATGAGGTTGAATGCCCATTAAGCATTTAGCATTCCTTAATGACCAGAGAGGGGTATGATCATTCATAGCTGAAGGCTAACTCACCTACCAATCAGGATAGTCTTTCTTGGTTACCACTAGCCTAAGTAATAAATTGATCATGGCTTTTTGCTGAGGTGTCAGTGCAACCCATTAAACTAACAATACAATGTCATGGTTAATAAAATGATATCTTGTCATAGAGAAAACTGTGCCTAACATCATTTTTATTCACTAACAAAACTGTCATGAAAATCATAATTCCCACTGTCAGGTGGTTATTGTATGAATAAGATTTCTCACATCCTTTCTAATTCTATGCCAGAAGAATCAATGTACCCTCACCACAAGTTTGCCAGCAAGACTATTCTTCTAAACATGGTTATCTTTTAGTTTTGATCTCATTCTATTTCCTATCGCTGTCTCTCTCTCCCCCCCTTTCTTCTTTTCTTTCTTTTTTCTATTTTCTCTTCTGCCTTTCCTCCTCCTCCTTCTCTCTGTCTCTCCCTCTTCCCTCTCCCTCTCCCTTTCTCTCTCTCTCTCTTTCTCTCTCTCTCTCTCTCTCTCTCATTCTCTCTCTCTCTCTCTCTCTCTCTCATTCTCTCTCTCTCTCTCTCTCTCTCCTTCTTAAATTATTGGTCTAGAGACCAATGGAGGGGAAGGATAACATGTGAGTTCTTGGATCAATGCAGTAAAGTTATTAAACACACAAGACTAAAATAAGCATTTATCACTTTAAGGAAATTTTAGCCAACCCACTAAATAATTATTTGGATCATAAATTTAATTCTAGTACAAATCTAAGGAGCTTGGAATGACTGACTAAATTATGGTATACGATCCAATGGAATACTATTGTGCTATAAGAAGTGATGAACAGGAAGACTTCAGGGAGGCCTGGAAGGACTTAAATGATCTGATACTGAGTGAAAGGAGCAGAACCAGGAGAACTTTGAACCACAGTGTGCGAGAGCTTTTTCTGGTAGACTTGGAACTTCATTGCAAGGCAAGGACTTAAAAAAAAATCCCAAAGGTCTTCTAAGGCAAAATGCCTTCCACATCTAGAGAAAGAACTATGTAATTCAATCGCAGGATGTAGCAGATCATTTTTGTGGGTGTGTGTGTGTATTGCGTTTTGGTTTGTTAGATGATTTCTCCCACTCATTTTAATTCTTCAACACAGCATGACTATAGTGAAAATGTATTTAATAGGAATGTATGTGTAGAACCTATACAAAATTGTATGCCATCTCAGTGAGGGAGGGAAGGGGAGGCAGAGGGAAAAGAGGGGAAAATAATCTAAGTTATATGGTAGTTATTGTAGAACACTGAAAATAAATAAAATTTAAAAAAATCTAAGGAGCTCTTCCTTGTAATAGGGTATATAATGGGAAAAATAATGGTGGTCTTAGGTATAATAACAACACATAGTCCCAATTTTTTATCTTGCTAAGAAATGATTATGCGCTTTTCTCAATGGGGATTCAAAGTCTCTCTAACCCACCTTAACTTCCACGGTATTTCCATTCACAGTCTCTTTAAAGGCAAAGTCTGCCCCTACCCCCTTTCCTGGGGCACTTTAAACTATACCAGAAAATGAATACATTAGCCAGTCTGAATTGGTGGCTACCAGTTTTTCTTTTATATCAGTAGAGATAACTTTATACCTAAGGAAAGGCCAGTAAACAAATAAGGAAAGGCAGCAGCCTAGTCTGCTGGCAGTAGGGAATAGGATAGGTCTCCCCACACCCTTTAACAAATGCCCCCTTTGGGAGGAAGGAGGAAATGCAAAGTGAATACTTTGAATACTTAGCAGAAAGTGACTTGCCTGCCAGGGACAGAGAAAGAGAATATGAAGGTGTCAGGGACTGGATATGTCTGTGGCTCACCAGCCTACTCCAAAAGTGCTGCTCTCAGCTCCTCCGTCCTAATCACTACTATCTGCAACTGCAACCAATGAGATTAGGGGAGTGGGACAGGGCACCCAGGGACAGGAAACCTCTCTCTGATCCTCTCAATTCTCCTCCTCTCAATTCTCCTCCACGTGACTGGTCAAGATTCATTGTCTTTATCCTACCTCTTTCAGGGTTAAGTTTAAACATCACAGGTCTTTATGAACTTTAGATAAAAGTCTGCTTACTGCCCATAGTTACTCCCTGAATCTAGTAACACCTTAAGAGGTTCATGAAGCTGGTAGGCCAGGAGGAGTTACACAAAATTCTAAAAACACACGCACACAAATACACAAACAGAAGATAAAGTTGACATGTTATATTACTTGGATGCCAAACGCAGAAGTCAAGCAGTTCCTCCATTTAGCCATGATGCCAAACAAAATGAATGAATGAAGTGGAGTGAGATTTAAAACAAACCCCCCCCCAAATTGTTTCTGTCATTCTGAAATTGACAAACACCAACCAACAAGAAAATCCCATCTACAAAGAACAGAAAAAGAAAATTGCATAGAAAACTGAATCTATAATATGCAGCTTGGGGAGTTGGGAGATGAGCACATCGTGCATTCCATGTATTAGTTTCAAACCTGTTCTACTTGCATGTGTCTCTGAACTACTTCTGTTTACTTCTGTGCATTCTTTTAAATGTTTCATTGGCATTGTCCTTTTCTTTTCTTTTCTTTTGGCTTTGCTATCACTAACCCTTCTTTTTCCCTGCAATTCTTCCGCTCACCCAAAATAAGAAATGAGAATAATCAAGCATGACAGTACAATACATTGGCCAAATAAAAAATTCACACACATATACACAGATACATACATGTGTGTGTGCATACATGTCTCATTCTGCTATTTGAGATCCTTGTCTCTCTCAGTAAGTGGGAAATGTTCTTCAATTCCCTTGAGTCACACGTAGGCATTACAATGTTCACAGCTCGCAAGTCTTTCAAAGTTGTTTTCCTTGACTGTGTTGTAGTCCTACTACAGAAAATTTTCTCCTGGTTCTGCTTACTTCACCCACAATCAGTTCCTGCAAGTTTTTGCAAGGAGAATGACGTCTTAGCCAAAGAATAAATAAGCACGCTTTGCTAGGGCTCCCAGAAGGTCCAAGACCCCTAACTGACCAGAACTTCTACCTCCTGAAGAATGTAAAAGTAGCGAATAAGACTACATGCTTCACCTCTGGTCCCCAGAACCCAGCTTGAGGCTGAAGAGGGGACAAGTACTTACCTCTCTTTAGTTAGAGGTTTCCTTCTAACTTCTGATCTGGCCAGTGGTCACTCCCATTGTATATCAAAGACATTTCCTCCTGACAGTTTTCTGACTCAATACTACAGATGCAAAGGTCACAACTTCTGCCATTTAATGTGTCACCACAGGGGAAGAAAAAGTAAAGAGACTGAGTAAAAACAGTTGATCCTAGGTGGAGGGCCCAAATCTCACTGATTTCTTTAGGATTCTAAACTCTCTCCCTATTGTCTTATGTGAATGGGGGTTGATCAACAGAGTCTTTCAATTAGTTTGAAGCTATAGGGCTTTTAAAAACACCTCTTCCTCTATTGGGTCTGAATATGAGTAATGGCACCTTGTTAGGAGGACAAAGACAATTCATTATTGGGTCTCAAAGATCGACACTGCTCCAAAAATAAATTGGCTGATTTGGAATCATCTCTTAGTTTCTCCTAGGGAACAAGTTACAGTGACAATGAATATACTTTGGTTATCTAGGCTTAGTTTAGACTATTCAGGAGTGATTTGCCCAGTTCTCCAAGAAGCTGTAGCATGCATAGTGGCCACACCCCTGTAAAACCATCTCATTGGACAGGCTAAACCAGGTTGAGGGTAACAGAAAGGCCTCAAACATTTTGGCAAGATAGGAAAGTGTCTACTCCAAGTATATGAAGACTTTCCCTAGCAGAATGAGTGGATGAAAGCAATTGTTCCCACGACCATTAAGGCAATTGAAGCAAACTTGTGGAGTTCTCAGAGCCTGGTCAGATATCAAAGACACCAAGGTTATCCACTGCATCCCAGGCCATCACCAATGATCTTTTCTTTAATGGAAAATGTTCATTTTTTTTCTACTTAATAGTATTTTATTTTTTCCAATTACATGTAAAAATTGTTTTCAACATTCATTTTTTATAAGATTTTGAGTTCCAAATTTTTTTCTCCTTCCCTTCCCATCCCCTCCCCGAGATAACATGAAATATAGGCAGTACATGTACAATCATATTTAACATATTTCCACATTAGTCAGGTTGTGAAAGAAGAATCAGAACAAAAGAAAAAAAGAAAAATAGTATGTATGCTTCGGTCTGCATTCAGACTTCATAGTTCTTCCTCTGGATGTGAATAGAATTTTCCATCACGAGTCCTTTGGAATTGTCTAGATCGTTGTATTGCTGAAAAGAGCCAAGTCTATCAAAGTTGGTCGTCACACAATGTTGCTGTTTTTGTGTACAATGATCACCGGGGTCTGCTCACTTTACTCAGCATCAGTTCATGTTTGTCTTTCCAAGTTTTTCTGAAACCCTCCTACTCATTTCTTATAGAATAGTATGGGTGTGAGGTGGTACCTCAGAGTTGTTTTAATTTGCATTTCTCTAATGAATTATGATTTGGAGCATTTTTTCATATGACTATAGAGAGCTTTAATGTCTTCTTCTGAAAATGCTTGTTCATATCTTTTGACTATTTATCAATTGGGGAATGACTAGTATTCTTATGAATTCGACTCAGTTCTCTGTATATTTTCAAAATGAGACCTTTCACAGAGACATTGGCTGTAAAAATTGTTTCCCAGCTTTCTGCCTCCCTTCTAATCTTGGTTGCGTTGTTGTTTTTTTTTGCATCATCAGTCATCTTGACATTTATCCTGCCACTGGACTTCAGTGGCTCAGAGAGAAAGAGTAAGGCTGATGACTTTGCACAACTCTGCCTCCCTTAAATCCAATTCATGCACAAGTCAAGCCATCACCCGTGATGTCATTGGTTCCTTTCTAAAGCAAAGGACAAACTCTTGGGAGGACAATCTCATCAGAAAAGTCACTACTAAGTGTTGGGCTATAAAAGAGACAACAGACCACTTTATTCCCTTTTGAGTCTTTTGTTTTTAACCTTTCCTCTTGTAGTTCTAGAGTATATGGAACAACTGACCTCCAACTTCTCAGACTTGTTGACGTCTGTCTTTTGGCAGAAGCCCATGGCAAGCTGTTCATGCTTGCCTAGGTAGCCTGAGAGACTTAGGATTGTGAGCAATGTTTTTCGAGCTCAACATGTGTCTGAAGAAGCAGAGATCCAAATTTCCTAGATCACAATCTAGCCTTAGCAAAATAGGGAAATGCCTTTACTAGCAAGCACCATCCTTGGAAGCTACCCGTAGAGTACCTCTAAATTAAAGAATTTGGAAATCTTACCTTTACAGAGAAAAGCAGCAGGCCTCTTGGAGAAAGAAGATTGCCATATGGCCCACAAAGCTGGAGAAGCAGTAAAAAACAAACAAAAACTAAAAAACTACTAAACTTAGCAAGTCAAAGAACAGATCTATTTTTTGCTGACTCTAATTATCACAACAATGTAGGTCTGATTGGAAGGGGGTTCCATGTTTACCAGATTCAAAATGTGTTTTACTTTTTGAGTTCTTCAAATCAAGCAGAGTGCTGCTAATGAATTACCTATCTGCTTCTGAGAGAATCACAAGAGACATAATGTGTAATGGAAGTCCCTTGGAGGGATTTGATGCATACACGAACATTTTGTAAATGCTTCTGGTCCATTAAGTGATATCAGTTAGTGTCAATTAGTTAAATGGACCTGAGGCACTAGTCATCAGTTATTGATAGTGAGGGGGAAGCATATGGGAATGGGGGTTCAGATCAATATCAGCAGATAAAGATACACCAAACCCCTCAGAGGCGCTCCTAGAATCCTACCAAACAAAACTGGAGAAAATCCTAAAACTGAGCTGAGTTTTCTACAATTTATGTTACATAATCTAACTGGGCCCTCCCTGCTTTACTCCCTAATCAACTATTTCACTCTTCATAGGAGCTGTTCCAAACTTTTCATCCATCTCCAAACTTTCCAAGACTTTATCCTCTCAGCTAAGAACATTGCCTCATATCTTACTGGAAAAAAAAGATGAGGCCATTCACTGAGAGCTCTCTCTTCTCCCCCATCTTGTATCATTCTAGAGCACATAGAGCAACTGTCCTCCTCCAACACATTATGAATGTTTTTCTTTTGGCAGAAACCCATGGCAAACTGCTGATGCTCACCCAGGTGGCCTGAGAGAGGATTAGGGGCAATGTTCTTCAAACTCAAGCATATGTGTAAAGAAGCAGAGATTCAAATTCCCTAGACAGAAGAATCCCAGAGTCCAGCCTTAGAAAATTAGGAAGATTTCTTTTCCAGCACCAGCCTTGGGAGTTGCCTTCTGCAAGTATCTCCTCCTTCACCCCTGCTTCACATGGAGCGGTGATTCTTCTTTCTGAAGAAAACCTCTTTGCTTCTGTATTTCCTAAAATGTTTATAGCAGCTCTCTTTGTAGCAGCAAAGAACTGAAAATTTCATGGATGCCCATTAATTGAGGAAAGACTGAACAAGTGGTAGTGTATGATGTGATGAAATATTTGCTGTGCTATGAGAAATGATGAACTTAATGATTCTGGAAAAACATAGAAAGACTTGTACAAAATAATGAAGGGTGAAATGAGCAGAATCATGACAACATTGTGTGCAGTAACAGCAATATTGTTTTAAGAATGACTTTTAACAGATAAGTTATTTTGACTATTATAAATATTCAAATTAACTACAAAGGACATATGAAGAAAGATGCTATCTGTATCCAAAGAAAGAACTGATATATGGAAGTATGTATGGAATAATTTTACATGTATACATGTGTTATATGTAAACTTATTTGTGTTTAATGGTAACCATCTCTAGGGTGTGAGAGGGGAGGGAAGGAAAATAAAGAAATAACATGATAACTTTGTTGTGTATTTGAAAGGAATAGCAAATTGTGCAGTCTCATGTGCGATAAATTTTTTATCATCATATGTTATTTTATTGTACTATATTGTGGAAATGCTTTTTTTAATTCCATAAATTAAAAAGTAAAATTTAATAATGGGAAAAACAGGTAAGTGATACTCTTCCATCCTGTCTCCAGCATATAGTCCCTTCTAACAACATTACTCTCATTAGTTTTCCCTCTTTCACTGTCCACTGACTCTTCCCTACTGCTTATACACATGCTCATGCATAGTCTCCATCAAAAGAACTTTGCTTCATCCATGCATCCCTTTTAGCTATCATGTTATAAAGCTCTTCCTTTTCATGGCAAACGCCTTGAGGTCATCTACAGTAGGTGCTTCCACTTTCTTTTCTCTCTCTTCTTAACTCTTTGTAATTTGGCAAAGATAAATAACCTCATTATTCAACCTAAAATGCTTTCCCCCAAATTTACATTCATGACGATCCCCTTAATAGCCGTATTTATAGTATTTTCTCAGTCTTCTTTCTTGATCCTATCATCAGCCTTTGACACCATCACCATTTTTGCCTTGATACTCTTTCCTCTCTTGGTTTTGGGGACATGCTTTTTCCTGATCCTCCTCCTACCTCTCTGACTGATCCTTCTGAATCTTCTTTGCTGATTCTTCATCCAAGTCATGCCCATTAACTGTGAAGGTCCCCCAAGGTTCTATCTTATGTCTTTTTATCATCTACCTCTGTAACATATCACTTGATGAACTTACCAACTCTGATAAATTCAATTTATCATCTCTATTCAAATACTTCCATATCTACTTGTCCAACTTTAACTTCTCTTCTGACTTCCTGTCTCATATCTCCAACTATTTATCTGACATCTCAAGCTAGATGCCCCATAAACCTCTTAAATTCAACAATGCCCCAAACTGGATTCATTATCTTTCCCTCCAGCTCTTCTCTCTTCCGAACTCTTCCATTACTGTTGAGGGTGCCTCAGTCCTCTCAAACACTCAGACTCACAACCTGGGTATCAACCTCAACTCTTTGTTCTCTCATCACCCATTTTCAATCTGTTGCCAAGATCTGTCATTTTTTTTCTTTTAGATAGCATTTATTTTTTTCCAAATACATGTAAAGACAATTTTTAACATTCATATTTTACATAAAATTTTGAGTTCCAAATTTTCTTCCCACCCCAAGATAGTAAGCAATTCTGTATGGGCTATATATGTGCAATTATGTAAAGCATATTTCCATATTAGTCATGTTGTGAAAGAAGAAACAGAACAAAAGGATACACACATATATACAAGTGAAAATAGGATGCTTCGATCTGCATTCAGACTCCGTCAGTTTTTTCTCTGGATATGAATAGCAATTTCCATCATGAGTCTTTTGGACTCATATTGCTAAGAAGAGCTAAGACATTCCCTGATGATCGCTGTGTAAGATATTTTCCTGGTTCTTCTCACTCCATTTTGCTTCACTGCATGTAACCCTTTCCAGAAGATCTGTCATTTCTACCTTAATAGCGTCTTTCATACATACTCTCTTCTCTGACACTGTCACCACCCTGGTGCAAGCCTTCATCACCTCATCCCTAGACTACTGCCTTTTATTGGTCTCCCTGCTTCAAGTTTCTCATCACTCCAGTTCATCCTTCACCCAGCTGTCAAAGTGATCTTCTTAAAGTGCCTGTGGGCAGCTAGGTGGTACGGTAAATAGAGTACTAGACCTAGAGTCAGGAAGGCTCATCTTCCAGAGTTAAAATCCAGCCTCAGATACTTACTAGCTATGTGACTCTGGACAAGTCACTTAACCCTATTTGCCTCAGTTTCTTCATTTGTAAAATGACCTGGAGAAGAAATGGCAAATCATTCCACTATCTTTGCCAAGAAAACCCCAAATGGAATCACAAAGAGTTGAACATGACTAAAATTCCTGAGCAACAAAAGCACAGGTCTAACTATTTCATCCTCTTCCATTATATAAACTCCAGTGACTCCCTATTACCTCCAGCATAAAATATTAATAGCTCTGTTTGGCACTTGAAGTCTTTCCTAACTTGGCTCCTTTCTACATCTCCAGTCTTTTAACACATTGCTATCCTCCACATACTTTTCAATCCAGTGGCACCAGCCTCCCTAAGGTTCCTCACATATGATATTCCATCACCCAAATCTGTGCATTTTCTGACTGTCTCCTATGCCCAGAACCTTCTCTCCCCTCCTCTCTGCCTCCTAGCTTCCTTCAGACCTCAGTTAAAGTCCCATTTTCTCCAAGAAGCCTTTCTCACTCCTTAACCTTATTGCCTTCCTTCTGAGATTACTCCCAATTTATCCTGTATATATCTTTTTTGTACATAAGGATTCTTTTTGTTTATTTGTTTGTTTTATCTTTCTTTGTATCCTAAAAGCTTAGCACAGTGCCTGGGACTTAGTATGTATTTAATAAATACTTTTTGATTGACCAAGGAGGGTTACCAGTGAGATTCTGGGATAATGAGTTCAGAGAAAAGTCTCCATAGGAGGACATCTAAGACCTCATTGCATTTCCTGACTGACTGTTAATGGGAAACGTATCAGTGATAGATGTGGAAGGATGACCCATGGAGTTAAATCTAAGGGTAAAAGCCACCTTCTGGGGACTCAAAGCATTGTTGTCGCTCACCCTTCATTCTCAAAGACAGCTAATGACATCAGGAGGGGGCTGTCTTGACTTGCAAGTTAATTGCATTTAAGTAAGGCAAAAGTATCAGCCTCATTCTCTCCCCAGTCATTGGAGTCCAGTGGCAAGATGTAGGTCAGGACAACTGGAGATGGCCCTGGAGGCAGGGGGAGACCTTGGCCTTTTTAAGCTAAGGTCTTTCTTGGGTCTCAGTTTGTCTGAGGCAGCACCCATTTAATGATTAAGGATAGGTAAGAATTGAGGCAAAATATAGCCTAATTTGCCTTCATAAAAGAATCACTCTAGGAGGGAAAGACCTATTTACACAAGATATTCCAAAAAGTTTCAGGAATTAAAGCTTAAAACTGCACTAAGACTTTTGGGTCACTGTGTATTATATATGTTATTTCTCCTAATAGAACATAAACTCCTTGAGATTTAGAATTGATCCATTTTTTGATCTCTGCATCTCTAGCACTTTAGTACAGTGCATCGTATACAGTAAGTCAATAAATGTTTGATGATTGACTGATAAATTCCAGCCCACACTAACCTCTCATTTCTCTGACCTCTATACCTTAGGATAGGAGCCACATAGTTTACTACTTAGTAACTTTCTGTGGTTGTTTTTTTTCCCCACATCTCTTCATCTACAGGATAAAGTCCTTGTGGGCACAACCATTTTTCATGCTTCATTGTATAACACCCTCCTATTCCTAGCATAGTGCTAGACAGGTAGAAGATATTTTCTTAAATACTTTTTGATTTATTGGTTGGTGAAAAAGTGTCCCCTTACTAATAAAAATTTTTAATAACTTTTGCTGTCAGTCATTCTAAGTTTTGTAATAATTCATCCTGGAAGATCAAATACTGAAGCTGAAGTTTAAATTCTTTGGCCACATAATGAGAAAACAGGACTCACTGGAAAAGACACTGATGTTAGAAAAGACTGAAAGGAAAAGGAAAAGAGGATGGTGGAGGATGAGATGGATAGATAGTGTCATGGAAGCAATGAACATGAACTTAGACAGATATCAAGAGACAGTGGAGGAGAGAAGGGCCTGGCATGCGGTGGTCACAAAGAGTTGGACTTAACTAAACAATTGAACAAGTACATTAAAAATTTGTGTCTTTAAAATTTTATTTTATCCTGGCATGTGTTCCATAATGAGTAAGGGGGAGAGGGAAGTATTGCATACTATTTGTGGTTATGGAATGAATTTGAATGTTTATTGTTCTGACCCAGGCAGAGATTTGGAAATAATTTTTTCTTGAAGGAGAGCATGTAACAATTAGTATTGTACAACCTGAAAAATTATACAGTGACATCCCACAACCATTTTAAGTCCAAATTGGGAATTGATAGAGCTGAATTAGAATTAATTAGGACAACTACCCACACCAGAGATCAAATCATTCAGCTTCTGAGAAGGGGAATTTCAGCAAATGGGATTCATCTCTTAGAAGGATGAGTGAGGGGTCTTAACTGACTCTATTTCATTATGTCCAATGATACTGAAAACCTCCCCAAGGTGAGTGAAGGCTGACAATGAGAACCTTTCAGGGATGTGGGAAATTGTCTTTTAGAAAGCTGAGGAATTGTTTTTGTCATTGCTATTTTCATCCATTGTTACTCTCTTATAATAAAATTAGTGCTTGGCTAATTTACTTTTCTGGAAGGCAATTACTTTTCAACAGCTTTAAAATATATTTTGGCATGTGAAAGTGGAGATTAAGTTAAAACCGAGGGTACGAGAGTACGTCAGAACCAGCTTTCACAGGCCCTCAAGAGCTGATCATTAAATTTTCAGTGGAAGCATTTGCACCTTAGAAATCAGCAAATGTTACAAACCAGGGGTTAATTTATTTTTTTATTGATGGCCTAGATTTAAGAAAGTGGTAGAGAAAGGTTTGTAGTGCAGATTCAACTTAAAGGTGTGTGATACATTAATATTTTTTGAAAGTTTGTTGTTAAACATTTAACAGCACATTCCTGGTTGAAAGTAAGATGTTCAGGTAACTATTCCTTATCAATTTTGCAAATATACTCATTTATAGAATTTTAGAGTTCCATGGAATCTTTGAGATTGCATAGTACTATTCCCTTTTTTGACAGAAAAGGAAATTGAAGCTCAAAATGTTCCAGGTCATCATTTATTTGTTTTCTTGTTTGTTTTCCATCTTGTTTTTCATATCACCTTTATTAAGAAATATATCCTTCTCCACACTCCAAACTGGCATACTATCCTTTGTAACAACAAATTAAAAGGGGGTGGGGAGGTAGGGGAGCAGTTCAACACAACTAATCAACACATTCCTAAATCTGAAGTACATGCTTGCAATGTTCAACACCTGCAGTCCATTACCTCTGCAAAAATGGGAGAGAGACGCATTTTACCATACATTCTTTAGGCTAAGTTTTGTCATTATAATCACAGCATTCATCTTGGCTTTGTTGTTGTTTCATTTGTATAGCTCTAGTCCAGGGGTCCCTACCCTTTGACTGAACATAGAGCAATAAGGGGATTTGCTGTGTGAGATTTGGATTCAGTCAAAGGGCCACACTTGAGGACCTAGAGGTCCATATGTGGCCTAGAGGCCACAAGTTCCCCTCCCCTGTCTAATCATTCTTTAATATTTTCCTGATTCAGTTAACTTTAGTCTGTACCAGTTCATCTAGGTCTTCTTATGCTTCTCCAAATATTCATTCCACTGTTATTCAATCATTTCAGTCATATCTGATTCTTACTGACCCCATTTGAGTTTGGTTTTTTGTCTTTTTTTGGCAAAGATATTGGAGTATTTTGCCATTTCCTTCTCCAGCTCATTTTATAGATGAGAAAACTGGGGCAAACAAGGTAAAATGACTTGTCCAGGGTAACACAGTTAGTTAGTATCTGAGGCCAGATTTGAATTCAGGAAGATGAGTCTTTCTGACTTCAGGCCCAGTGCTCTATTTGTGCCATCTAACTCCTCCAAATTTTACATATTCATTAAACAAAAGCAGGTAGGGGTACAGAGAAAAGAGAACTGAACTTGGAATCGAAGGTGCAAATGTGGCCTCAGACACTTACTGGCTGTATGACTGTACAAGTCACTTAACCTCTATCTGCCTCAGCTTCCTTAACAGGAAAATGGGGATAGTAACAGCTCCTGTCTCCCAGGATTGTTGGGAAGATCCAATGAGATATTTGCAAAGCACTTAGCACAATGCCTGATGCCCAGCAGGTGTTTAATAAAAATTCATTTCTTTCATTCCTTTCTTTTCTAATGTCACAGTCATCATCCATCCATCCATCCTATGCCACAATTCATCTATCATTTTTACCATTTCCAAATTAATGGGCATGCAGGTCAATGTTTTAAAACCAGCTCTTCAAAACACGCACACACATACACACACATACACACATACACATATACACATACACACACATTTTGAAGTTTAATTGAGAAAAGTTTATTGGATTTGACAATTAAGAGATCGTTGGTAACTTTGGAGAGAGTGGTTTCAGTGGAATGATGATGAGGTCATAAGTCAGACCACAAAGGATTAAGAAGATAATGAGAGGAGAGAAAGTGGAGACACCCATTTTAGACAACCTCCTTAAGAAGGTTAGCCACAAAGGGAAGATGTAGGATGAGAGTTAACAGGAAAGAAAAGGTCAAGTGAGGGTTTTTGGAGAATGAGAGAGATGAGCATGTTTGTAGGCAGTAGATGAGTTTGAGTTATTGACATTTTTTCAACACTTTTTTAAGTACAGAGAATTAACAGAATAATAAGTCAAGCCCTTCATTGCGGCATTTTCTGTTTTCTGAGGTATAAATGCTCCCATTGAAAATTTAGCCATTGACTCATAGGGACAGTTTGAGCACATGCCATTGACTCTATTTTTGGTTCTTTGCTACCACGAATTTCTGTGAATGTAGGACTTTTCTTATGCCTCTGGCCTCTTTGGACATAAATGCCTAGGTAGAGCTCATGATAGATAAAGAGCATCCAGATACGACTTACCTGATAGTATAAAAGGGTTAAGGGAACAGATAGATAGCCATGATCTAAGATTAAAAATCAAAATCATCTCAAGAGTGATGGCAGCATCTCAAAGACAAAATGTGAATGATAAACCTACATATTTCAATTGGAGACAAAGGTGAGTAGTCTAAAGAAATCTATGTGGTTTTACAAGGAAATCATCGATTGACTTGAATTTTTTAAAGTTATGTGTACAATGATTTTACATGTAGATATATACATACATTTATTATGTATATATGTATGTGCATACATGTATATGTGTGTGTGTGTGTGTGTATACTTTGTATCTAATGGCAGTCATCTTTGGGGTAGGGAGGGGAGAAGAAAAATAAACTTGCATGATGATTTTGTTGTGTATTTGAAAGGGATAGCAAGTTGTGCATAGTAGGTTTGTAGTTTCATACACAATCATACTTTTTATTGTACCTGTTATGAAAATGCTTGTTTTATTCCATAAATTTTAAAAAATGTAAAGGTCACTACAAAATACAAAAGCAAGGAACTGAGGTTGAATACTAAAGAGCAGTACTATCCTATTAGGATAATATAATTAATTTTAAATCCCAGAACAAGTTAGAATTTATAATGAAAGCAAAAGGCAGTGAAAATGTTTTTTCAGCTTTAATACAGGCAAGGGGTAGATCAAAGAAAGTACAGAACAGCTGCTCAGGATGGATGGGGCAATGACAACAGATGACAGAGAGAAGACAGAATTACTCAACCCTCAATTTATTTTCTCTCCCCAAGAGAATTATATTCAAATAGAAATATAGGACAAAAATGGTTAACATGGATTGAAACCCACACTAAGTAAGGAAATGGTAAAAGGTCCCCTCAATGAGGCCAAGTCATCAAGCTTAGGGAAATTTCATCCCAGGATACTGAAAGGGTTTAGGGATATGATTATTAAGTCTTTCTCAGTTATCTTCAAAAAATTGTGTAGAGCAAGAGTGGTGCTATAGAATGGAAGACATATAAATGTGTGGTTCCATTTTCAAAAGTGCGAAGACATTGATAGTGTGAGACAGGTGAAATCTGAAATAGCTGAGGAAACACAGGTTTGAGCTTCTGGGCATATCAATTTATTAAGCAATGTATGCTAATTGAATAACAAATTGGGACCAGGTCTCCTCAGCTTGGCACTGGAGGAGAGAGATTTTTATGCATTAAAAGAAAGCAATTAACAGGATATAAATCAGGATATAAGGTAAGTCATCTGATTTTCAGTTGGAGGAAAAATTAGGGGCTTTTTGACTTGAGAGAGGGATGAGTGAGTTTTGAAAGCTGGGAGTGAGTGCGTGAGCTGGTGGACTTTTTCTGGATGTCATTCAAATTCCATGATTAGCAGGCAAGTAGTATTTACAGCAAAATGAAACCTAGGATTCAGTTTGGTTCATAGATTTATTACAAAATTTTAAAGTACATAATTAATGGAGTGGTTTGCAAAATCTTCAGAAGGGAAGTGGTTATCACTGTAAGACAGTATAGGTTCATTTAGAATAAAATATGTCAAATCAATTTTATTTCTTTTTATTTTTTATAAGATCATTCAACTGGCAAACTGGGAGAAGTCTGTAAATACTGTATTTCTGGATTTATACAAGGCATTTGTCCAAGTTCCTCACAGTATCCTGATGAACAAGAAGGAAATGAGAAGAATAAATCAATGACAGGCTCAAAACTATTTAAATGACTGAGTACAGTGAATGACCCAATGTGATTTAACATTTTTATCAATAACTTGGATGAAGACATAAATGGTAAAAGAATCACACAAAGTTAGAAGTAATCATGTTGATCATGTAATCAAGGTGTCAAAAAGAGAAGATTTCAGTAAACGATGTACGCAATCTAATGTGATGAAATAGCAATACATCAAGTGATTTTTTTTTAAAGTGCTGATATTTACACCACTGGTGAAGATCAGTATTTTGTAAGTTAATAGGTAGTCTTCAAGATTTCCTGTGGCCAAAACTAGGCATCACTCTGTGGATATCCTGATGATGATTCTCTAAATTTATCTAGGCTGGTCTTCAGATAACACATATTACCCATCACCAGTTCCATACTTTCTTTCCACCTCTCCTTAACCCCAAAAATGAAATCACTAAACCACAGAATGTCTGTTGAATTGAAGGATAAAGAAGAGAAAATTTTATTTGGGATATAAAGAGCCGGTAAAAAGATGGTATCTGAGAATGGGATTTGGGCTTCTGCACTGTACCTTTTTAAAAGGGTTAGCAGACTTCTGGCCAAAGATGGAGTATGCAAATCTAATCAAAAGGGCATTGAACTAAAAGAAAACTGATTATGTATGTTCACCAAGCTCGATACTATAGAAAGTAAATTCAGTGAATGAATAAGAACAATAATTGAAATATGGTAAAAGTTCACAGTTAATGAAACCTAAGAAAGAAGCATAAATCTAGAGCTTGAAGAGATGCTGGAGGATATCTAGGGCAGCCTCTTTACTTTAAAGATGAAGAGACTGTGTCTCATTAAGGTTAAAAGACTTGTCCAAGTGGGTTGATCCAATTAGGTTAAGCAATATACAGGATTTAAATTCAAGTCAACTGACTCCAGAGAAAGTTCTTGTACCACAAAACTCATGACCTCAAATGTCTTTTTAAAAGGACCCAAAGTTTAGGCAACAAATAAGATGAGCTAGAGTTCCTAAAATAAGCAGACAAATTTGACCTAAAAGTACAGATGTAACTTCATTGACTAAAACACAAGATTCAGGTATAGATTTGAATTTTGTTATTCACTCATTTTCAGTTGTTTCTGAGTCTTTGTGATCCCATTTTGGGGTTTTCTTGGCAAAAAAAAATCTGAAAAAGATCAGAGGGTATCAGCGGGACACAAATTCAATCTGAGTCAGCAAAGACAAGCACAAAAAAAAAAAGTTAATGCAATCTTGAGCTGCATTAAGAAAGGCTTTTCTTCCAGGAATAAGAAGATTCTGCCCTGGTTAGAGCATATCTAGAATATTATGTTGAATTCCAGATGCCACAGTTTAACAAGGATATTAAAAATATATATATATATATATATATATATATAGAAGTGCACAGCCTAGATGGTGAAGGGTCTCAAAAAGTCCATATCTTATGAGAAGAGATGAAAAGATTTGATTTGGTGGTAAGGGGGGTGTTTTGTTTTGTTTTTTGCTTAGAGAAGAAAAACCTCAGAGGGGTGTGGAAGCTATTATGGAATTTGAAGCATTTTTGGGTGGAGTAGAGATGAGTTTCATTCAGTTTGACTCCAAAAATGGAATCAGAAGCAATGGGTGGAAATTTCTAAGAGACAAATGTAGGTTTGGTGTCATGTCAAACTTCTAACAATTCAAGTTGTCCAAAAGTGCAGTAGGCTCTTGGAGGTCTTCAAGAAGAGACTGAATGAACATATATCAGGTTGTTGTGTTCATCCTTCATTGCAGAAGAAGACCATGCCATCAGAGAAATGATGACATGACTTGCACTTGACTTTGTTTTGAGTGAAGGAGGGCTGTGCAGGTCACCAGCCTCACTTCTCCCCCAGAGCCATCTGAATCCAGTGACCAGATATTCATCAGGATGACTAGAGATGACCCAGGATTCACTGGGAGACTTTGGTCCCTTTAGCCCAAGGTCTTTTCTGGTACTCACTTAGGGTGAGGTAACATCCATTCAGTGAATAGGCCTGTTTAAGAAGTGACCAGGGGGTGGCCCTTTGAATGAGACAAAGAAAAATGAAGACCTCAGACTAGGAGGGAAACAGCAACAGTTACTATTGGTGATCACTCTGAAGCCAGAAGGATCCAGATGGGAGCCCTTAGGCAGGTGCCTAGTATTGTCCCATGTATGAGCTTCAGAGTGCAGTAGGTTTAAGGTTTTTGGAGAGGAGAGGAGGGGAGGAAAGGGAAGCAGAGGAGAGGAGATCAGGAAGAACCTCCTGTCTGTAGCAAATCAGTTTACTCTGAACACTAAGATTCTTAATTATAATCACCCTCAGGATCCTTTTGAGATAGGTCACATAATTTTATTTCCATTTTACAGATAGAGTTCTTGTGGCACAGAGAAGTTAAGCAACTTGCCCAAATTCACATAGCATACCAACAGGAGAGTCTGGATTAGAACATATCTCTTCTTTCATTCTCATCCTCTCTCTACTAGACCACCCAGTATCCCCTCTAGTCTCATGTTCAAGTAGGTTCAAATCACTACAGGAAATCAACCAGATAAATGCGTTATCAAGCACAGCTCCACACATCTGAAGCATTTGATGTCTCAATTTTAGCGGAAATGTGTTTTCTTTTATAAATATCTTAGCTTGATCAAATCGTTTTCAAGAACATGAAAGAAACAGGGAGTGTCTCTGGAGAAATCCTCCTTACTCATGCCTCCTGCTCATACAGAATGAGTTCAGCCATTTGCCTGCTCCCCTGCTTGGTAGAGAAGAAAAGGAACTTGGGAATATGAAAACAAACAGATTGTTTTGATTAATCTCTCTTTCTTTTCCTTTGCTTATAGTTGTTTGCAGGACAAGAAAATATTGTCATCAATGAAAACAATCACTCTCGGTGAGCAGTGCCAAAGCCAATATCATAGAAACATCTGCTGCCATATGAGCCTAAGCCAACATTTCCTTCTAATGCCCTAATTACAGATATTATCTTGGAAAATGGTTCAGTAACAACTGTTGCACTAATGTAATCTGAAGTTGCCACTTGCTGCTGCTGCTTACTGAGTCTGTCTGGGGTGACAATTCAATTCAATTCAGCTGGAATATTTTCCAGGGAAGATGGAAAGGAGGAGAGGTGGGGAATTGTGACTTTAAGTAAAAGGGCAGGAATTTCCGGTTGAGAAAAACAATTTTCCACTCTGGTTTTACAATGGAAAAGCAGTTTCTGTTGTCCTGACTCTCTGTACCTCCCCCACCCCTGTGAGGGAGTCCTACTGGCTCCCTAGTTCCTTTGACTGATTGTCCCATGATAGAGTCCCCAGTCCCTCACTCACTATCCTGGAGGGTGAGCCATTTGTCAAAGCCCTTCTTCCTACAATGTGATACTCACCTTAATTCTGGACAATGTAATGCAGTCATTGCAGCCTGAGACTATATTGGCTGGGGAGAAGATATGGAGGAGGGGGGTGCAGTGGTGATAATCCCACTCAACTCATATTAAGCTTGCAGTTTACTAAAACTGCCAGATCATTTTTTTATAAGAATTGCTTTTTATTCATGACTCTCCCATCCTATACTTGTGAGATTGCTTTTTTTTAAAACATAAATGTAAAATATTCCAATTATATCCTGTAAATTTCACTTAAGAGAGGCGGCATAGCATATTGGGTAGAAAGTTGGCCTTGGAGTCAATAAAACTTGAGTTCATTTTGTTCCTCAGGCAAGTCTAACATTCTAAATTGCAGATGAGCTATCAAACTGAATTGATCATGGAGTTTCTTGAGTAGCGGTGCCCTGTGAAATTGAAATCAAAAGTCCGGTACAAAACAACAACCTTAATCTTATCCCATTCAGCCACTCTTTCTAGCCTAAGTTGGCATTGTTTTTGGAGCCTGACTCTGTCACCCACTGCCTGTCTGTCCCAACTTTGTGTCCTCTGCACATTTGGTGAGTATGCAATCTGTGCAAGTCCTTAATTAGAATGTGAACAGTGCAGGGCCAAGGGATGATCCCAGGAGCAACTCCCTAGAGACTTACCTCCAAATAGACAACAACCGATTATTCCTTATCATTCCACCAGTTCTGAACTTAATTGTACTATAATCTAATTCATATCTATTCATCTTGTCCAAAAGAAAAGTAAGAGGGATATTGTCAAGTGCTTTGCTGAAATAAAGATATAACTTATCCATAGCATTCCCTGATCTATCAGTCTAGTAACATTGCCAAAAACGAAAATGATGTTATTCTGTAAAGAACTTGTTTCTGATAAAGCCCATGCTGGCTCTTAGTGATCATGGCTTCCCTTTCTAAATATGTACCCTTTAAGAAAGTATTCTGAAATTTTTTCAAGGAATTTGGATCAAGCTCATTGACTAAAATTTTCAAACTCTTCTCTTTCCTTCTTTAGAGAACTGTAGCAGTATTTGCCTTTCTTTAAACCTGTGACACCTATTCTTTCTCCCACCACAGATCATCCTTACCCTAATACTTACACCATACTTCCTCATTCCAATTGTTTCCAGATTTCTTCACAAGATTATTAACATATGTCTTAAGATAAAATACAACTTCACTCTTCACTTTATCTGCCTTCCATGAGAGAGCAGAGGAGCCTAGAGGATAGTGATATGGTCCTGGAGTCAAGTAGCCCTAGGTCTGAGTCTTGACTCTAACACATACTGGTTGTGTGATGATGGACAGGTTACTAAACTTTTCAGGTCCCCAGGCAAGTTTCTAAGACTCTAAGTTCCAGATGAGCGGCCAGTCTATATTCTATTTATGGGAAAGAAATTTCTACTCAAGGAATTCTTAATACCCCTGAATTCACAAGTCCAACTTCCCCCCAAAAAAAACAATCCCACTGATGCTTTTTTTTCAACTGTGATACCTGACCAAGTGTTCATGACACCTAGAAGGTAGAATTGATCTCTTTGTATTAAGATCTCTAAGTCACCTTGTTTATTTTGTATATTTCCTGAATTTGTCCATAGACATGTAAAGCCAGGAATTTTATGGCTGGCTCTTTCCTCCTTGGTAAATAGATATAGTCTTTGAACCTCTACCCCAAAGGTAGTTGTCAAGATCAAAGGAGATTATCCATGCAGGAGTGTTTTGTAAATTATAAAACACAATACAAATTTAGCATATCATCTTTATTATTCCTAGAGAACTGGAAATTAGCTGTAGTCATAATTATGAAGTTGGTTAAGTTTTCATCAAGGACTCTGAGTCTCCCTTTTCATAGAAATACAGAATCCGAGACTTGAAAGAGACCTCAGCTGCCATCCTGGAAGCAGTCCCCAAGATAATATAGCTGACCAGTGGTCACTGAGCTTAAAGACCTCCAAGGAGAGGGAAGCTACCACCTCTTAAGGCCACTCACTCTTGGACAGTTCTAATTATGAGGAAGCTTTTTGCAGACACTGAACTTATTAAGTATCCTCTTTGCAATTTCTACCCATTGCCTTCTGGGATCATGTGCCTTCTCCACATGACAACCTTTTAAATATCTGAAGAAAGCCAGTATAGCCCCTCTGACTCTTCTTTACTCCGGGCTAAACATTCCTGGTTCTTTTAACCATGAGATTGCAAGCTCCTTTAGGGCAGGGACCATCTTTCGTCTCCTTTTGCATCCCTGTACTTGGTACAATCCCTGGCTCATAGTAGAAGCTTAATAAATGTCTATTGAATTGAATTGTACCCCCCTTTTTTTCCTCTCTAGCATCCTTTCCTCTCTCCTCCTACCCAAACCCTTCAGGTATCCAAGCCCTCATCCTCTCCTCTTTCATCCTTCCAAACAAAATATTTTCTGCCAATAAGCTTTCTATTTTCTACCAAATAAAGTTTAAAATATTTTGTTTGGGAGTCAAGACCCTCCAAAATATGTCTACAATCTACCTTTCCAATATTAACATTATTTACCTTAACATACCCTGGTTTGATTTAATGAAAGGAGTTTTGAGGTTAATTGTATTTTAATTTTTATCTCTACTAGTAAAGTAGAACATTTTGCTTCTGGTTTTAAAAATTGTCAGTCATGGGCAACAAGAATTTAATTTGGGATTCGGGATAGGGAAGCAAAAGCATTCCTGAAGTCCTGAAATAGGTAGGTGCTAACTTTACCTATTCATAAGACCAGCTCTGACAGTGGAAAGGCAAGCCCACTAGATTTTTCATCATTCCTTTAATAAAATAGGCAGTGTACTTATTTTTCAAGGACCGGCACAAGAGGCTATTAACCTGATTATTTATATTCAGTCAGAAAGAATTCAGAGCAAGCACAGAAAGTCCTTTCCTGCTCCGTCAACAATTCTCTGATTCTAAGTTCCACCAAAGCATCAGATCTCAGTATCAGGGTGTATGGGAGGGAAGCACTAATATCCATACCACCATCATATCTTGATTGCACATGTATGTCACTCTGCATCAAAGCAGATTGCTAGCTGGTCCTTTACACAATTGTAGCAATCTGCAAACAAGCGCTAATATGGCTAATGATACTGCTTCACAGGGTGGCTGTCTGCTTGCTTCACTCACACCAGCATTTCAGCTTTGTGAGACTCTCCATTCAGACAATTATGAAAAAGCAAGCATTTATTTGGATAAAAAGAGCTGTCAGGAATAGGGCAGCCTGCAATTAGTTGGAACATGTCACCACCAGGGGGTTGGCAGGCTTGGTTCATGTGCTCTAGGGCTGGAAATGACCTTTAACAGATGTAGATTTTCAGAATAAAGCCCTTGAGACAGGAGCAGATAAATTAACCAGTGTGGTACTAGCTCACCCATTCTTCTCTGCTTGGACAAGCATTTTCCATGCTTGGAAGGATCACTGTTAACATTTGTCAAGCACAAAAACTAACCTGCTCCATCAGTGACCTTGAATCAGAAGAGACCAGTGGTCAATTAATTCCAAATGGGTAAATAGAAAGGTTGCACGTTGCGTGATATATGGAGCACAAGACTTGGACCCTATCTTCCAACCCCACTTTTGAAAAATAGTATCTGCATGACCTTGGGAAAGTCATTTAACTTCTCTAGACCTCAGTTTCCTCATCTGTAAAATGAAGGGGTTGGACCAGGTGGCATTGAAGTTCCCTTCCACTTCTAAATCTATGATCCTATCATCTTTAAACATGTCTGAGGTGTCCATGGTTATCTATTCAGATTCTGCCATTTTGGAGAAAAATAAACCTTAGGAAACTCCTCCATAGATAGAATTTTATGCAACCACCCGTCTCACCATGAAATCCCCATATCTTTACAGAAAATCCAAATAGATTTCACCCTAACTTGGGACAACTGCCCATCCAAATAGATTGAGGAGTGTCACATAAGTAGACTTAGATATTTAAGAGCCCCAGGGCTCTGATGAAAACTACTGTCCAAAGATAGGATCGGAGTCGTTTGCTGAGACTCTTAACATCCCTATAGGAAATTGCATGGCTATCAGAACCTGCTGGTAAATGATGGACCCATAGCATTAATAGTTGCTAATATTTGGGTAATGATTTATGACTACAAAGAACTTTACGTACGCTGTCTCTCATTTGGTTGAGGTCATCATAACGATCCTGTGAAGCAGGCAGGGCACGTGTTATTCCCATTTTATAGAGGAGGAAGCTAAGTCTCAGGGATCCTAGATGATTTCCCTAAGGTTACCCAAGTGATATTGTCAGGACTAGAACCCAGGTCTTTTGATCTCGAATTCAGTGCTCTTTCCAGTGTTGCTATCAAGGGATACAGGGCAGCTAGGAGGTGCAGTGGATAGAGCACCAGTGCAGAAGTCAGGAGGACCTGACTTCAAATCTCACCTCGGACACTTGACACTCACTAGCTGTGGGGCCTTGGGCAAGTCACCTTACCCCAATGGCCTCATCCCAGCTCATCTCCAGTCATCCTGATGAAAATCTGGTCACTGGATTCAGATGGCTGTGGAGAAGTGAGGCTGGTGACCTGCACAGCCCTCCCTCACTCAAAACAAAGTCAGTGCAAGTCATGTCATTATTTCTCTGTTGGCATGATCTTCTTCAGCAACGAAGGATGAACACACACATCAAGGGAGACAGAATAAAGTAGTGAAAAGAAGGCTGGATTTGGAATGGAGGGGTACATCTGAATCTTGGCTCCACCATTAAACTCTCTGTGGCCTTGGGCATATTGCTTGACTTCTCTAGGACTTGATTTCCTCAGTTATAAAATGAGGGGGCCTGACTATCACCTCCAAGATCCCTCCCAGCTCTAAGTTTGAAATCTTATCATACTAAAGTACGGCATTTAGCATGATTTTTACCATGTCACTCCTCATCTCAAAACCCTTCCATGTCTGACCATTTTGGAAACAATAAGTCATATTCTTTACCATGCTAATCAACACCCTCTACAACTAAGCCCAAATCTATTTTTTCTTCCTTATATCTCACAATTCATTTCTAATTAACAATCCCCCTTTAGCTAAACTGTTTCCCCCAATATTCTCTCCCCCAAACACCTTGAACTTTCCTGCCTCTAGGATTATGCTAACAGACCCTTCTCCTTGAATTCCATCCACCCATAGAAATTCTCCCCACTTTTCAAGCTTAAACCTCACCTCCTTCATGAAACCTTCCCTGATTGCCATAATTAGAAAGTATATTTCCTTTCTCTGAATTTCTTTGGCCTATTTTGTCTATGAGACAATATATTATCACACTGCTTGTAATTGTCACATTAGGCATTATGTCTCTGAGCCTCAGTTTCCTTATCTGTAAAATAAGGAGATTGAAGCGGCATCTACAAAGGTATAGTGACAGGAGCCCTGAATTTCAAGTCAAAAGACCTGGGTTTGAATCTAGATTCTATTAACTCCTTGTGCGACCTTGGGTAAGTTGATAAACCTCTTGGGCCTCAGTTTTCTTATCTGTAAAAATGATGAGTTTGTATTAGATGCAACTAAGTTTCCTTGAAGCCCAAATATCCTTTGTTTTGGAGTCCATCATTCAAATGACACTATTAATTTCTTGGAAGGTTTTTTTTTTTGCTTATACAACTTATCTCCCCTACCAGAAAGTAAATTCTATTTATAAGCATCCACATGCTTTTACTTGTAGTAGATGCTCAATGAATATTTGCTGATTGCATGTTCAATAAATTACACTTAAGAAACATTTTCTAAGTGCCCATTATGTGCAAGGCACTGTTAGCTATTCAAGGGATACTAAAAAATATGAGATGGTTCCTAAGTTCCAGGAACTTACAATCTACTGGGGGATAGGGGTGGAGGTGCAAGACATATACATCAATCAATCAATGGAAATACCTTTATTAAACACTTACTATGTGCTAAACCCCATGTTAAGTGCTAGAAATAAAGAAAAAGCAAAAACAGGGGCTGACATTAGAAGCTAATATTCTAATGGGGGAGACCACGCATGTATTAATAAATATGAACAAAATTCATATAGAGTGAGTGGAAGGTAAAATGATGTATATACAATGTTCGAGAGACATAGTTTCTGGGTAATTAATCATTTATTAATCATACTAGCATATAATTAATAAAACAGTCAGTGGCACTCTTGAATCCCGAAGACCCCTCATGGAACCTCACGCAATACTTACATGCCTTTGAAAGAGTGGTGTTCCTGAGAGTGGCAATCAACTTTGGTTAACAAAAAAATGAGAGAATGACTATTACAATGAGAGATGTGCTTATTCTAATGAGGGTCTGGGGCATGTGATCCTGATCACTCCATCTTTGTCCAAGAGACTTATCTATACCCATATCACCCTGTTTTGGGTAATCTGACCTGTCTGAATAAAACACTATGGGCCAGGATCCATCAATTCTCTATCTTTTGATCAGATCTGAGTTTTTCAGCTGAGTCAGTTTCACCCAAGATTTCATCTCCTTATGAGCCCTGCACTTCAAAGGCTGCCTGAATAACCCATAGGGACTGATTTCTAAATGAGGAAAGGAATGAGGAAAACTTTAGTCCTAGTTCAATAATTGTCTGTTACTATAGGAGAGAAATAATAATTTTTCTCAGCAACCTTAGAGGGGAAGGTACTAGCAGCTAGAAGTTGAAGGAAATCAGGGATTCTTAGAGGCCGAGATGAGTAAGTAGAACATCCCAAGGTATAGGAGACAGCCTGTATAAAGACACAGAGAGAGGAGATAGAGTTGCATGTAAACAAAGCAAGTAGGCCTGTGGAGTCCATATAAATTCTAAGATATATTTAAACCCCTCTCCCCCCAATAATAAAACAAGTTCCCGGAACAAGACTTGATACATTTCTGCAATAGCAAACAAAGTAGGATCTTTTGCTGTTTTTGTTTTGGTATAATCAGGTACCTCAAACCAAACCTTGCCTTTATCAACCAAGAGTCTTTATTAGGATAAAGTACAGAAAAAAGAGTTTAACTAGAAAGAGTATATGTATCTATCTGTATTGTTGATTATTTTAATGAGATTAAAGAAGATCTTCTGCCCCCATTAATGGGCCTGGGAAGATTTGCAGGAAGACCCACACCTTTTGCTAATGAGGCACTGGTTCTGAAGAGTTGTGATGCCCTCTGGCTCTAAAAAGTGTATAAAGACTGAAGTGCTGTTTTACTTTGGGGCTTACTGACCAGAAGTGTTTGTTTGGTCAGATAAGGCTCTGGGAAGCTGCTAAGGAGGCCCCTGGCTTTGAAAACCCAGATATTAGTGCTTCTCTCTCTGGTAACTATGGTCAAACAGTTGGATCTGTCTGTTGATCTATGATGTATGTATTGCTTATGTCAGACATTCGGAAATGTCTGTTGATTTTGACCTCTCTGTATTTTCTCTGAAATTCAGGATGTTAACTTTTTCCCCTGAACTAAATCAATGATATATGTGCTTGATTAAAGTGATGGTTGACTCCTCGAAAGTTGCCTGTCCTTCTAGAAAAGCAGATCAAAGAACCTGTGATAGCAGGCTCCCCTGTGTGTATTGGGGTGCTTGCTTTTACAATTTCCTCTGCAGGATTCTGTAGGGGTCTCTGAGGGTTTGGGGTTGATTTCCTCTAATGTTGTTGGCTCAAGCCCTACAAGTATTCTTTTTCCCAAGTTATTAGTTGATAATCTTTTAGTCAGTGTAATTTAAGTAGCTTTTTAGTAAGAGAATTTCCTAAGGCAGTACATCAGAATAGTTGATGCAAAAAGGCTACGACTCCAGAAGTCTATGACACACTTCCCTCAAGTACATGCAGAATCCAGGGGAAAGTGGGCTCAAGCTTAGAGAGCGCATATGGAACAGGGTAACTTGCAATTACCCATTTCTGGAAGTCCTTTTCTCTTTTTCATAGGATACTCACAAAGTTCTCTTCAAGGACAGTATAGCCCCTCTTGTTGGACGGTGAATCCAATCTGTCTGGCTCCTGATGATGTAGACACTCATGTCACATCATCTGTGGTTGAGAGAGAATTGTTAGCTAACTGAATGGAGAAGAAAGTCTGTACAGAAGAAAAGTGCGAGAAAAGGCTGGAAAAGCATGTTGAGATCATATTCTTGGAGGATCTAAATGCCAGGCTAAAAGATTAGAAGTTAGCATGAAGCATGAAGTTAGCATATCATTTTATGAAGTTACGGACATAAAATATATCATCTACCTATCTACAGTCACATTCATGGAAACGACTCTCTTCTCTTCTTTACCTTTCTTCAAGGTCTTTTGTAACCCTGAAATCATCCTTGATTCTTCTCTCCCCTCACCCCTGCCCTTTTTATCCAATCAGTTTCCAATCTTGTCAATTATACACTCACAGCATCTCTCACATCCCCCTTCTCTCCATTCACAAGGTTACCAGATGGTTCAGGCTCTGATCATGTCTCACCTGGACTTTGATAGCCTCTTGGATGGAGATAGATTCTTTCTTCTCCAACCTATTGTCCATATTGTTCCCAAACTGATATTCTTAAAACACAGAACACCTTTAATCTCAAACTTCAAAGGCTGCTGATTGTTTTTAGGATAAAATAGAGAATCCTGGATCTAGAATTTAAAGTTCTCCATTGCTGTGGCTCTCAACAACCTTTCCAGGCATTCTATTTCACCTCTCCTCATTAACTCTTCATCCTAGTCCAAACTTGCTTGCCAGTTCTTTTCTATAATTAATTTCCCATCCCCTATTTCCATCCCTTTGCACAGTGGGTCCTTCATGTCTAGATTATACTTCTTCCTCACCTCTTACTTAGGCATTCTTCAAAGCAAAAGTCAAATATCACTTGCACTCAGCCTCTCCTAATTCTCCCAACCATTAGAGTTATACCCCTCTCAAAATGGCTTCATAAATATTTTGTATTTACTTATGTGGTCACATGTTATATCCATCCAGTAGACTATAAAATTCTTGAGGGCATGAACTGTTTCTTTTTTGTCTTTGTATCTCCAGTGCCCAGCACAATATAGGTATTTAGTAAGTGTTCATGAAGCATTCCCTGATTCCTTTAGCTGAAACTGATCTTTTCCATCTCAATTCCTTAGAGAACTTTGTCTCAATCTTTCCTTTTGTTCCTACTACTCTCTACCACATACAGGGAGAAGTAGAAATCTAGTGCTTATAGGACTATATATACAGATGAAAGACCAGAAAAGTGACTAATCAAGTAGGAGAGATAATGAACTCTTTTCCTAGCAAATGGTACTGTCTCAGTGGCTTTCTCTCCACTCATTCACCTACATGAGAGAGCCAGAGAGGTTATAAACTTGAGAAACTAGGGACTTTGGATCCTCAAGGCCATTAGCAATATGTTAAATGAATATCCTTTCCATGGACCAAGGTTAGGAATAGCCCAGTCTTCAGAGATTAAGACTGGAAGGCATACAGAACGTTCACATTTTTCTAGAGGAGTCACCCACAGAGATACAAGACCAAGGACATGGAATTTTTAGGAATTAAGCTAAATTTAAGGGCAGTAACTATTAGGAGTCTTTCTGCTCTTTGTTCTAAGTACTACAGGTGATTTTGGTGCTCCAAGGGAGTTGAGGTTGGAGCCGATATGCTATCTGAAACGACCTAGGCAGTTCATCCATAAGGAAAAAAGTTGAAAAGGATTTTTTTTTCTTTGCAGAAAATTCTTGCTACTTCTGGGGCTAAGACAAGCAGAGCTACTTTTCTAAAAGAGCTATTTTTTATAAAGCCTACTTGCTTCCAATTTAAATCTCATGGCAAAGTTAATTCTTTTCTGGAGGAAAAAATGACACTCACTAACCAAGGACTTTCTCGAAAGCAAAGGAGTTGTGACTGAAGTGGAACAGTATTCAGCAGAGCGGATGAAAATCTGATGAAAATCAGACTAGGCCTGGAGTCCAGAAGACTCATCTTCCTGAGTTCAAATCTGGCTAGTTCTGTGACCCTGGGCAAGTCACTTAACCCTGTTTGCCTCAGTTTCTCATCTGTAAAAGGAGCTGAAGAAGGAAATGGCAAACTACTCCAACATTTTTGCCAAGAAAACCTCAAGTGGGGGCCACGAAAAGTTGGACACAACTGAACAACAACTGAATACACACACACACACACACACACACACACACACACACTCACACATATACACATTTCCCTTCCTGGACCACAAGCTTGTGGAGAACAAGAATATTTCCATATTGGTCATTGTTCATTTTGGCAACCTAGTCAGAAGCACATCTCTTAAATTGTACTCTATCTTCAAAATGGCTTAATTCAAACCCAGCAAGATCATGCTTTAGCATGAAAGTTAATGACAAAACTTTAACCATTTGTGAAAAACATTTTCAGATGTGGCACAGGAGGCCTCATAAATCCCTGCATACGTACACACACACAAAACGCTATCTAGCTTTCATTCACCCTATTGCTATAATCTGGTTTGTATAAAGTAGTTGTATTTTAAACGTTCTGCTTTTTGTGGAATAATAAAAAGTGAAATACATTATAATCATGGTTCAGATCATAGGATCTAAAGATTAAAGGACCTCAGATATCACCTAGATATAAATTAGTACATGAAATATTTTGTAATTGGTAGCAAAACACTTTCTCCACACCACTGGGAAGAGGATCGGACTTAAGAGGTGTGATTTGGGTGATGAAAGGCACCACGTGCTCACAGATATCTTTCCCACTGACTTGCCATGTATCCCCAAATCTCCAACATGAATATTGCAAGGGTAAGGGTGGGGCATTTGAAAGAACTCCTGGAAACTCTTTAAAATATCACATATGGTGGAGCGGTGTGGAGCTTCTGGGATTACAATGGTGCACACATTATCAGATATTGTTACTTAATCCTTTTGGTAGATCAGATGTTTTATTTTGAGGGAAGGCATCCTTGTTAAATTGTACAATATTTTCTGTCACCTGTAAGGAGAATTCTGAAGTGACAGTCAATGGGAGATCTGCCGTAATCAAGATATCCCCAAATCTAACTTTCCTCTAGAAAAGAGAAATATAACAAACTTCCAATGAGCACATTTTCAGTACTTCAATATTCAGATGAGATTGCTTTCCTAAGTTTAGCATTTGATATTTTTATGCTCCAAGGAGATCTTAGATAAAAGAATCGATATTGTGTCAGGATGAGAATTAAACAACCTCTGAAAAATGTGGTCTCAGGGAGGATAACAACCATTGCATTCACTAGCAAAATTACTTGACTGGTTCTTCCAGTGGACCATGCATGAGTAATAAATTCTGCTTGTACAGGTACTTATTTCTCCATAATAACCCTTCAGGAAAGATCAAACAAATTTTACTAGCCCTGGTACTACCTGGTCTGCCAAATGCTGGTGTCATCTCTTCCAAGGTTACCTTGTATGTGTCTTACATATATCTATATATGTGCATGTTGTCTCCCTTGTTAAATTTGTAAGCTTCATTTTGCCTTTTGTATTTAATATCTCCAGAACCTAGCACAATAGTCAGGGCTTAATAAATGCTTGTTGAATTATGAAGTGCAAAATGGATAATTTTGATTACATTAAACTGAAAAGTTTTTGCACAACCAAACCCAGTGCAACCAAGATTAGGAGAGAAGCAGAAAAGTGGGAAAGAATTTTTGTAACTAGTGTCTGTGATAAAAGCCTCATTTCCAAAATATATAGAGAACTGAATCAAATGTACAAGAATACAAGTCATTCCCCAATTGATAAGTGGTCAAAGGATACGAACAGGCAGTTTTCAGAGGAAGAAATTAAAGCTATCTATAGTCATAAAAAAATGCTCTAAATCACTATTGATTAGAGGATGCAAATCAAAACAACTCTGAGGTACCACATCATACCTATCAGATTGACCAACATGACAACACAGGAAAATGATAAATGTTGGAGAAGATGTGGGAGAGTTGGAACACTAATTCATTGTTGTTGGAGCTGTGAGCTGATCCAACCATTCTGGAGAGCAATTTGGAACTATGCCCAAAGGGCTACAAAAATGTGCATACCCTTTGACCCATCAATATCACTTTTAGGACTCTATCCTAAAGAAATCATAAAAATGGGAAAGGTTCCCACATGTACTAAAATATTTATAGCAGCTCTCTTTGTGGTGGCCAAAAACTGGAAATCAAGGGGATGCCCATCAATTGGGGAATGGGCGAACAAGTTATGGTATATGAATGTAATGGAATATTATTGTGCTGTAAGAAATGATGAACAGGAAGATTTCAGAGAGGCCTGGAAGGACTTACATGAACTGATGCTGAGTGACAGGAGTAGAACAAGGAGAACTTTGTACACAGCAACAGCCACAGTGTTCCAGGAATTTCCTGGTAGACTTAGTCCTTCACAGCAATGCAAGGACCTAAAATATTCCCAATGGACTCTTGAGGCAAAATGCCTTCCACATCCAGAGAAAGAACTATGGAATTGAATCACAGAATGAAGCAGCCCATTTTCTCTTATGTTATGTTTTGTTTCGCTTTGTTTTGTTTTATGTTTTCTCCCATTCATTTTAATTCTTTATGCAACATGACCAAGGTGAAAATGTATTTAATAGGAGTGTATGTGTAGAACCTATATAAAATTGTATGCTGTCTTGAGGAGGAAGTGGGGAAGAAGGGGAAGGGAAGGGGAAATCTAAGACATATGGAAATGATTGTAGAAAACTGAAAAAATAATTTTTAAAAAATACTTGTTGATTAATTCACTAATTGTGAAGTTAAGTGAACAGCTAGATAAGAAGCTAGAATACTTGTGTGTCTTGTGTGTTTTAAGCATGTGTGTGTGTGTGTGTGTAAGGGAAGTAAATAACTATTTCATATGTGACTTACATTGTGTATTAAATAACTTTCTACTTTTCACTTAGGGAAAACCCTGGACACAAGCCAAAACCCTAAGCTTTAAGTAATTTTCTCCAAGACTCCAGGAACAGTGGTATAAAAAGCCAAACAACTGTGAGATAAAAGAGACTGACTCCTCTCTTTAAAAACCAGGATCCCTCAAGGCTGAACTTTGTCCTTGTGCATTGTGTCCAGGGCTAAAAGCGGCCCCTTAGTAGACAGGGAAAGGGTGAACACTCCACCCCCTTCTTGGCCCCACAACTGATACTTGGTTTTTGTTGCTGCAGTTGAATTACTAGTAAATGAAAGTTGAGGATATGGGATTCAAAACTCTATGTCCACTATCAGTTACAGAATGAGTTTAGACATATCCTTTAATATGTTAGAATGAGCACATTACCATCTTTCTGAATGTGTTTTCTTGTCAATAAAATAAGGGACATTCAACTAGATAATGTATAAAGTTCTTCATAGTCTGAAATTCTACAACTAGGACTCT
>CM053773.1:88718035-88742946 GCA_028658325.1 Potorous gilbertii | reverse complement strand
TTACAGCTAATTGAAAAATAAACAGCCTCTGGGATTTGTTTGGGTGGTATTTTGACTATGGATAAGAGAAACTGATTTAGAGAAAGGGAGAGTAGGAAAGATTAGTGGAAATGAAGAGCAAAGCCCCTTAAGGGCACCAGCAAGATCCTAAAGCAAAACAAAAGGTAACATTTTCCATTGAATAAAATTTTTACTTGAGCATCACATTCTGGTTCCCAGAACAAAGCTTTAGGAAGTAGAGTTAGTTTGGGTGTTTTCATTGCTTCGCCTAGGGTGAAAAATGAGGGAAACATTATATAAAATTGACAGAGATGCCTTAGCCTAATAATACAATTTACTACAAGCTAGAAAAATGCCTAGGATGCCTACCTTCTATCTCTCACAAGAAGATACATGGAGAAATAGTTAAATACTTTGCAACTCAGAAAGAAAATGGTTAATAAAATATAGGAATCAGCTTACTCCACCAAGGCTTATGTCTCCCAACTTCAATCTATCCACTTTCAAAATGACTAAACTCCAGAGCTGAGTTCTGGTAAGAGAATAGGTATGTGGTATCACATGGCCAAATTTGATGATTTCCAGATAGAAATTGGGGAAACTGAGAATAGTCTGAACCAGAAAATTGGCCTGAAATATTTGATGAAAACTATGGTAGTGGTATCACCATATCTGTCCTGTAATTGTTTTTATCAAGACTGCACAACCAGAGTGGATCCAAATGGAGATTGAACTTCTTTCAAGAAAATGATGCTGGGCTAGAGATAAACACTAGGTAAATTGCAGACTTGTCCATTCAAACAGAATCTTATCTCCATTGTCAATTAAGTCTTTTTCATTTGTCCAAAGATTTGTTTTTGCACTGGATTCCCAGCTAGAGGTCCACCCACCTTGAAAGAAGCCAGGCTCCTACAGAAGTGGAAAAGGAGATAATTCAGGAAGGAGAAGACACAGCTGCCCACTTTCAGACAGTGGTCCAGTGTTTCCCAGTGAATTGTACTACCCTCTCCTCTTTATAACCTGGATGAAGGGCAATGGCCTCAGAATTCCCTCTTAGCAAATTCCACAGAGAAGATCAGGTTCTCCTTCCCATCTATTTCTAAGAAACATAAACTACTCAATCAGTCTTGTTGCCAATTAGAAAGTTATATTTTGCTGAGTTTTTCCTTCAAAGTGTTCATGGTCCTGGACAATGTTGCCATGCTGAGACCTGATTTCAGCATTATGATAACTCCCCAAAAAACATGGAAGGAAGTAGCAGATCAGATGGAACATCCAAAGACATTCATTCCAATTGTCTCTATCAGGGTTCAGAGTCAAACCAATAGAGCCAGACCAACCTACCCCCGGCTATCAATATAGCATCTCTTTCCTTCTTCCTTTCCCCTTCTATTTCCTATTTGTCATGTTGCACCTGAGTTTCAAAGGCACACCTACCATCTAAAAACATCCTCAACAATTATCTTCAAGCCTTCAGGGCCCATGCCTCCCATTGTAGAGTTACCCTTCCATGAGAATGCTGTTCTGTGCCCTAACTGTCAACCTTCATATCTTTCCCCTGGTCCCCAAACTCTTCTTTTACCATACTTAAAACTTTCACGAACAACCAGGAGTGAGCAGATGAATGACCAGGAACTAGGGAATGTATGCCAATGACAATCTCCCAGGTCTCTGGTGTCCTTGGCATCCCTGACTGTCTCACTGTGCCCTGCCCCCCCCACCCCAGCTCCAACTTGTCCAGGTTGAAAAAATAAAGTCCTGAAAATTTTAAAAGACCATATAAACGTCAACTCTTCTTATTATAGTGTAGAATAGAGTAGGGCAGTCTTGGATTATCTCTTCTCAGCTATACCCTCCCAGCACCTATAGCAGGATTAGTTTTGGATCAATTAGTCAGACATTTGCTAAATACCTATCATGTGTTCTACGTCTATTCCTTCTCGACCTAGCTCCAGAATTTAAAGCTGTTGACTATTTTCTCCTCCTAGATACTCTCTTCACTGGATTTTCTTGATACCTCTCTTTCTAGGTTCTTCTACTTGTCTAACCTCTTCAGTTCAAGAAGGAGGAGGAGAAACATTCATATCTCATCCCATAATTAGGAGTATCCCCCAATGTTCTCTCCTAGGTTCTCTTCTCTTCTCTTCTCTTTCTAAGTGACCTCATAAACCACAAATACAATCAGTTGCTAAGTCTTGTCAAATCTATTCAACCATAACTCTCACACCTACCCTCCTCTCTCCACTCACATGCACCACACTAATCCAAGTCTTCATCACCTCTCCCCTACATACTTTCCCTACCTCAAGTCTATTGTCCCTTCAATCCATTCTCCACTCAGCTGTTAAAGTGATATTCCTAAACCACAGGGCTTACTGTATGACTCATTTGTCCAATAAATTGTATTTAATCCTTATACCTCTAGGACTAAATACATAATCTTCTCTTAGACATTTAAAGCCCTAATCTGTGCCAATATTAATCCCATTCACACACTCTTCTACCCAGCCAAACTGATACTGTTCCTTATTGACTCAGCATGTCCTATCTCTATGTCTTCCATAGATTGGCCCTAGTGCCTTCCTCTTTACCTCTGTCTCTTAGAATCTCTCATTTTCTTTAAAGCCTTATATTTATTTTATAAACATTTCATATTCATACTTCAATCAATAAACATGGATTAAGTACTTACTATGCACTAGGCACTGTACAGAAGGGATAAAAGAAGGAGGCAAAGACAGTCACTGCCTTTGAGGAGTTTGTGATCTAATGGGAGAGACATGATGCAAACAAATATATACAAACAAGTTCCATTGGGGAACAAGGAAATCATTAACAAAGGGAAGGCACTATGTGTACGTGTATCTCCTTGGTATATCTGAAGTCTAGCATTGTTTTGTTTTTTGGTTTTATATCACTATCACCTAGTATGTGCCTGGTATATAGTAGGTGCTTAATGAATACTTATTGATTGAAAATAGTCACCTCTCTTCACACACACACACACACACACACACACACACACACACACACACACACAAAGACACTGTGGATTCTGAGCTTCCACTCATCTACAGTAACTCTTTACCAATCCAACTTAATTACAAAACCAAAGGAAACTAGTGGAGGGAATCTTCTGGACCTAAGCCAACTACTAGGCAGAAGCTGCATGGAGAAGGGAGTGGGCAAGAGTTCCTGGGGTTTGAGGCATGCATGCTGGCTGTGGGATATAAAGCCTTCCTAGTTATCTTGCCTTATAATCCATTCTGGACCCAAGGAGTGGATCCCAGGAACTACTAAATGGTTTTATCCAACAGGAATCCTGCATGTTCTTTATAATTTTAATGAGCACAGACATTTCCCCCTGGACTGAGAGAGAACCGGCTATCCCTGGCTTTAATCACTGCACGAACACTTACCTGAGTCTTTTGACGGCAACTTCAATATCCAAAAACCTTCCCAGAATTGAAAAGAGAGTGCTTCAGGATGGTTGAGATGATAAGAGGATGGATTTACTTTTGCCTTTGATTTTTTAAGGTCTATTTTTCTTAAAGCTAGGCAACTTACCTCACTGATGATCTATCAGCTCCATTCGCATGACTTTCAACTCTGGAAAGCCCAGTTTTAGGTGGTGGATTTTTCTTTTGGTCTTTTTCATTTTTCCCCCTAGAAAGGTCAAATACCATACGGAAACTACCTGATACACACACACACACACACACACACAAACACACATATGTATATATGTGCATGTAATATGTACACAATAACTATCCTAATACATATGTATACATATACGTGTGTATAATATATAATAAATACTCTGATACACATAGCATGTATGTTGTATGTTTTTCACATACAATACTCCATCTCCAGTCTTTGTGCCTTTGTACAAATTGTCTGTCCTCCATTCACTCCCTCCCTCCCTCTGACTCTTAGAATCCCTAGTTTCTTTCAAAGCTCTGTCCAAGTGCTGATTTTACATGAAGTCTTTCCTATTTTGTCCCCGTCACTACTGTGCTACCCAAAAAACCCACCTACTATTCAATATGTCTATATTGTAGGTCTATTTATATTTATGTACATGTTGTCTCCCCAGATAGAATATAAGTTCCTCAAGGACAGGAACTGCCCTATTTTTGTTTTTGTGTTCTCTGCACACTCTGTGTGCTTGGTACAGAGTAGGCCCTTCATAAATACTTTTGTCTTATCGATACCTAACAAGTAGTCATCTAGTCTTTGTCTGAAGATCATCTACCTGCCCATTTTACTCTAGGATAGCTCTAGGAAGAGTCTTCCTTTTGTCAAGCTTAATAACTCCCACTCTTAATTATGTCCTTTGACACCAGGCAGAAGAAAGTCAGATCCTTCTCAGCAAGGGTTGCATGGTTCAATAGGAAATATTAACTTTGTAGTGGAAGATCTGCATTCAAATCCTCCTGCCAGTTACTAGCTATTGATCTTAGGCAGACAATTTAACTTCTCTGAGCTGCAGTTTACTCATTTGCAAGATTGGGGGTGTTTGACCAGATGACCTCTAAGGCCCCTTTCAGTTTTAAATGTATTATTTATAATCCTTAAAAACATAAAGATAGTGATTATGTCTACCCTAAACCTCCTCTCCAGGCTGAAGATCCCCAGTACCTCTCATGAGTCCTCACTCTGGTTCCACATCAAAAACCTGCTGTCATCCTGGGTTCTTCTTTGTTCCCTTTCCTCAGTAGATAAACAAGCTGCAACCTTAAGATGAACATGTCCAGGTGGCAACTTTGTGAGTTCTGAAAGGCTTGAAGATCCTAGAAGGGTTAAGAATATTAGCTATGGTGTCCACTTGAATGGCTGTGGCTGAGCAAGGGAAGTTTCTTCTTCTGAGAGTTTGGTCAACTCCAGGAGAGGTCCTAGCCTGGCAAATTTCAATAGCCAAGTTGATCAACTAGACAGTACCAATCAGAGGTGAAATGTAATTAGCAATTTTGCAAAACCGTTGCATGTTACGTTGTATATCATTATGATCCTACATGAAGAGTGTAGCGATAGCTATAAATTACCAAATCTGTTCTTATCATTCTATCATTTTTTATGGTTATAATTGTTTTTTGTGTAGGAATAATTGACCTATCCTATACCCAATTCATACTGTACATTGGACTCAACTTTACCTTCTCCCCCTTTTTTGGAAAGAAGCCCTAGACTTGGGTCAAAAAGTAATATTTTCAGTTGGTCTGTTATTAAGCAACAACAGTGCGCAAAGCCTGGCCTAAGCACTGAAGATACAAAGACAGGCCCAAAACAAAAGCAATAAACACCCCCTGTTCTGGAGGAGCTAAAGGACATTGTTCCTGAAATGCCTATGGGTTGGGAAGCAGTGTTATGAAGGAACTAAGTAAGGACTGTGACATTGGGGAGCTTATTTCTCCCAAGTAAAGATCATACTATCCCAGAGCCATGTAGGCACCTCTATTCCCATCAGCAACCATTCTATGCCCAACTTTTTTCAAAAAGAAAGAAAGAAAAGAAAGGAAAGGAAAGGAAAGGGAAAAAAAGAAAAGAAAAAATAAAGGAATGGGGGCTAGAAGTGAGATGCCCAAAACTTAATACAGTACTCCAGATGGGTTCTAATCCGGGCAGAGAACAGTGAGATTTTTTACTCTTAATTCTGTATGTTAACTAATCCTCTCTTTGATGCAGCCAAGACCAAAGCTCATTTGCATTTCTCTCCTTCCTTCCACCTCTGCAATGGAAAGAGTAGCTAGCTTCTAAGGAAGTCTGAAGTCATGAGTGGTTAGCAATGAACTGAGACTGTTTTCTAGGACCGCAGTTGTTTTTATTCCTATTTCCTTTCCAGACAGAGGCTGAAGGATTGTGTTTTTGTTTGTGTAAAATGTTAATGTTATTCCACCTAGAAAAATAAACAGTGCAGCTCCATCTGCTCGAAGGAGAAATCGGTCAGACACACAAAAAAATGCCTTTCCCCTCCTGTTCGCCCTGGGTCCAGTGTGATTTTAATTCTCCCCATGTGAGAAATAAGGCAGTGTGGCCAAAGTACACAGAAGCAGCCCCTCTCTAATATCTCATCGATCACGCAGCCCGGGGAAAAGCGGCCAAGATCTGCGTCTGTGTCTTATATTGTTACTGCGACACTGCGCACGGTTTTCATTTGGCACGTCTCATTCAGCAGCGTCTTGAAAATTGCAGACACCCGGGCTCCTGCTGTCACACTTCGCTTCTCTGGATCAGCTGCTGAAATGATGATAAGCATGCACATTATAGAGACATTTCAGATACACGCTACGCATTTTATCTTGCCCGATTTGGACAAATGTTGAACCTAAATGAAGAGCCTGAGCAGCTGTTTTAAAACTGGTCATGTAACCACACTGGGACTTTAGGGGATGCTCAGTCCCCTTCTAAGGCCTCCCCCATCCCTAGCAAGACATTCACATTCTAATAGACCCTATGTCACCTGTTACTATGTTGAGAGGCACATTGGTACAAATCCCTCCGAGTCACCCTGAAAGAAAGTGTACCCTAAAACAGGTAGAAGAAAATCTACAGAAAAAAATAAAGAAGACTTGCAAAGAGCGTCTTAAACTATGGCCTGAAATCAGGAAAACCTGAGTTCACATGTGACCTCAGACATCTATGAACTGTGTGACCTTGGGCAAGTCACTTAACTTCTGTTTGCTTCAGTTTCCTCATCTGAAAAGATGGAGATGATAACAGCTCTCATCTGTAATATAGTCCTTATCTGTAAAATGTGGATTATATTCGTTCTCAAGGAGTTCACAGTAAAGATAATTATCTACCTCCCAGGGTTATTGTGAGAACCAGATGAGATAATTGTAAAGCACCTAACACAATGCCTTACATAGTAAGCCCTATACAAATATTACCAGCTACTAGAATATTTGCTACCTAGGGCTCCCACGGTCCATGAGCAAAGTGACCATGGGGCCAGTTGCCATCAAAACTCATTAAGCAAGTATAGATACAGGCAATAGACAGGCCATTCTTGGGAATTCATCTTTCCCCCAAAAACCACTTTTCTTTCTGATTTCCCTATTTCTGCCAAGAACATCATCTTCACCAGCACCAAATGGAACCACTAGGTTCCAGTTCCCAACTTGTAACCATCCCATACTCTTCCCTTTCCCATACTTCTCATATCCAATCAGTTGACAAATTGTGTTGATTCTGCCTTCATGCATCACCTTTCCCTGTCACCTGCTTTCCACTCACACGGTTGCCACCCTTCTTTAGACCCTTGTACCACTGCTGTCCTGGACTATTTACAACAGCATCCTAGTTGGTGTATCCGCTTCCACTCTCTTTCTTCTGAACAGCTGCCAGCTGATTTCCTGAAGGATGTGTTCCTGGTCAGGTCACTCCCCTTCCAAAATCTTCAGTGACCTCTTAAGAATTCTAGAATAAAATGCCACCCCCTTGTCTGGCACTTACAGTCCGTCCCAATCTAGCACCAGCCTTGCTAGACTAAATTCATACCACTGCCCCTCATACACTCCTTATTTTAGCTAAAGAGGTCTACTCGTGCTTTCCCTGCACAGAATATTTCACATCCTATCCCTTTTACCTTAGAATGTTATCCCTCCTCACCTCTGCCTCTTGGGATCTCTAGCTTCCTTCAAGGTTCAGGTCAGGTGTCATCTTCTACATAAGGCCTTTCTTTATCCCCCTACCCCATCACCAGTTTTTCATGCCTGCTCTCTCTCTCTGTCTCTCTTTGTCTCTCTGTCTCTTTCTGTCTCTGTCTCTTTGTATCTCTTTTCTCTTTCTTCCTCTTCTTTTTCTTTTTCTCTTTTTCTCTCCCCCTGTCTCCTCTCTTTTTTCTCTCTCTTCCTGTCTTTTTCTCTTCCTCTCTTTTTTTCTCTTTCTCCCTCCCACTCTCTCCTCTCTCACACTCTTCCTCTCTCTTCTTCTCTCTCATCTATCTTTCTCCTCTCTTTCTTTCTTCCTCTCTCTTCCTTTCTCTCTTTTCTCTCCCTCCTCCCCCACATTTTGTCTGATTTTATTTGTCCTTTGGGAGCTCAGACTGGTTTGGGTTTTTTTTTTTTTTTTTGCTTTTCTTTATATCCTTAGCATCTAGCACAGTGCCTGGCACATAGTAGGCACTTAATAAATGCTAGTCGACTGAGTGAAATTACCTACTTGCGTATTATATATTGCACTGCAAAATTACACATTGCATTTCCCCAGTAGAACATATGCTCCTTGAACACAGGGCGTCTTTTTCATTTTTGACTTTGTATTCCCAGTGCCTACTATAATTTCTTGCACTTAGTGGGTACTAAAAAAATGTTAAATTGATTTGAATTGGGACAATCAAGAAGCCCCAAGAGAGAAAGAGAAATGTAACAGTAATAGAAGAAAGAGTGTAAGGATGGCAGTAGAAGACAGAATGTAAATTCAATGGAAGCTGAATTGGCCATCTTAGGTCTAGTTACTTAAGAAGCAGATGAAACGTATCTTCTCTCACCTCCATGTCCAGAAGGAACATCATTCCATAGGGTAGAGAAAAGACTCAATTTGACAAATACCTGTCCAAATAAATTTATACAACATTTATTAACTACCTACTGTTACTACTGATGACCAAAGCAGATTTGAAGTAACTCAAAAGAAACATTTCACAACATACACAAATTTAGAGAATCCACCCCAAATGTTCACAAGGACTATTTGTACCCAACCTGGGGCAGAGCATTCTGAGCCTGTGTTGGTTTGATCAGCCACAGTCAGACACACTATAACTTGGTTTTAACTTAGTGATGTCATTTTGGTCCTTTACAGAGAATGAAGGACAACAACCAACCTACTACTACTACTGCTGCTGCTACTACTACTACTACTACTGCTGCTACCACCACTACTACTACTACTACTACAGCTACTGCTGCTGCAGCTGCTGCTACTACTAACTTACCTTTAAATGGCACTTGCTATGTGCCAGACACTGCGCTAAGCACTTTACAAATATTATCTCATTTGACCCTCACAACAACTCTGGGAGGTAGTGGCTATTATAATCCCTTTGTACAGATGAAGCAAACAGAGGTTAAGTGATTTGCCCAGGTCACATGGCTTGTGTCTGAAGTCAGATTTTAACTCAGATCTTCCTGATTCCAGGCACAGATTCTATCCACTGAGCCACCTAGCATGGCAAACATTGTGTAAGGGACTGAGGAAGATACCACATTTAGATAAGGTACCCTCTTACCCTCATGGAGCTTACAGACTACTGGAAAGATAAGACACCAACACAGAAGATTGTAATATACAATATTACTAGATAAATGCAGTAGAGAGTTGCTAAATAAATCAGTTCCCTCAGAAAAGAATTTTCCCCGAGTCTAGAAGATATTCTGCTCCTGAATGCAGTTAGTAACTCCCCATCTTTCTAAGCTGGGATAAATCAAGGTACCATAAAATTTAGCTCATAATTATTCTCTAATGATTTCACACATACTCATCTAGCTCTATGGAGAGCCAGGCATCACACCTCTTCTATTTCCCTTACATCATCTGATCCAGTGCTAGACTCATCAGAGATATACAGCAAATGTTTAAAGGAATCAAGGTTAGATTTCTCAGCTCACCTTTTACTTTCTTGGATCTTTCAAAGTTTCAGATATCACTACAATAGGGTGCTTCTTTTCATGTACCTAGACTTAAGTATTATTTTTTTAGACCAGACCTATGATGTCATCCATGTAAGGAACTTTGAGTCAGAAGACTGTCTCCATGAATGAAGATCTGTAACTGTTAGAGAATTTCCTAATTTCCTAGAGCATGAAAGGTTTAAGTGATTTGCTCAAAGTCTCATAATTAATGAGAATTAGTGATAAGACTTGAACCCAATCTTTCAGACTCAGAGACCAGCTTTCTATCGATTTCACCATTTTGCCTCTTGCCTAGCCTTTCTCTCTTACTACAACGTGAGCCCTTCAAGAACAGGGGCTGCTGGCATATGTAATTTTCTAGTGCCCTGCTGGTAGCAAGTGTGCTACAGAAGTTTATTAATGACAGTGATAAAGAGGAGGATGAGAAAAAAGAGCACCCTGGAAAGATGAGGAGAGGGAGGACAGATTTCTCCAGTAAGCAAGAACAACATAGGCAGCCTGAAGTTAAAACAAAATACCATAAGCTTTTATGTGACTCCCATATTATCACTATCTTTTAATCACCAGTCTCAGTTTATGTCCTCCTAAGTTCACAAAAAGATTTAAAAGCCTGAATGTGTATTTTAAACACATATTTTACTTTTTTTTGGTTTGTTTATTTCATTGCTCTATCTATAATGTCTCTCTATATTGTTTCCAGTGTCCTTTTAGAAAAGCACAGAAAAGTGATTATATTTGAATGTGGAATGCCTACTGAGCTCCCTCTTGTGTCAGGATTATATTTGACTTTTAACATATTCATGTGTATCCATATCTAAAGTAATTAAGGAATTTATTTTTTTACAATTTAATTCAGTTCATCTGACATTTATTAAATACCTATAATGTGCAAGACACTATGCTAGGCACTATGATACAAAGACAAAATGAAACGAGAAGTTCTACAAATTCTGATGAACTATCATCATCTCAACATAAAATTAGCCATAAGATATTTTGCATGTATCTTTGTGTTACAGCACACCTTAAGTCTTATAATGTTGGTGACACTTTTTTTGAACCATTTCTTGGCTCATTTATAACAATGTACCCACTGGGTGCATTGGTGACAGCTAGATGGCACAGTGGATAGAGAACCAGGTCTGGAGTCAAGAAGACTCATCTTGCTAAATCCAAATCCAACTTCAGACATTTACTAGCTGTGTGACCCTGGGCAAGTCACTTAACCCTATTGCCTCAGTTTCCTCATCTGTAAAAGTGAAGTGGAGAAGAAAATGGCAAACCACTCCAGTATCTTTGCCAAGAAAACTCTAAATGGGGTCACAAAGAGTTGGACAACAACAACAATAACCCATTGAGTGCAGAACCAAAAATATAAATATGCATATTTGTATTCACAAGACTAATATGAAAGACACTTATATTAAGTCTCTCATATATGCCAATTAAGGTTATACCTGTGTCAGATTTACAAGGGAAACTACATTCAATATGTCTTGCACATATTTCAGGAAAGTGTCTATCAGACTTGCAAAGCATTAAAAAATCATCAGAGTTAAAGAAATCAATGACAGAAAGGTCATGTATATCATACTGATAGAGTATTCTGGTTTTTTTAAACTTGTTTTTAATTGACAAAAATCTATTTTCTTTCACCCACCTCCTCTCCATTTCATTACAAAAACAAAAATAAAAACAAAGCCCTTGTAACAAATATGTGTAGTCAAGCAAAACAAATTTCCTCATTGGCCATGTCCAAAAATAGGTTTCTCATTTTGTAGCCAACGGTCATCACTTCTCTGTGAGGACGTGAGAAGCATGCTTTATCATTGATCTCCAATCCTGGCTCATCATGGCATTGAGCTGACTTTCAAAGTTGTTATAACAGTACTCTTTGTGAAACCAAAAAAACAAAATGAAACAAAAGTAAAGTGAGTGCCTATTAATTGGGAAGTGTGTCATAAGAAAGAAAAATGAGAAATTCAAAATTGAAAGGCTCTTAGGAAATGAAACTGACTAAAGAAAGCAGAACTGAGTACAATGAACAGGCTGACTACTTCTGGTCACCCTGGAAAGATAAGGAGATATAATGTAAGTGGTAAGAACACTCAAAAGTAGTTGAATTCTAATAAATTGCAGTGAATAATTTAAACCCTGGAGAACTGATGAGGGAAGGCATCCTTCTCCTCTCAGGAGAAAGGTAGAAACAATAGATGTGGAATGCAATAAACACATCAGATAAGGTCTTCCCTATAGAGGAGGGTTCAACGCCAGGGCCAAGGAGAGATAAAAAGAAATTAGTTTAAAACCAAAATACAACAATAAAACTTTTTAAAATCAGTTAATCAAAAAAAATCAATAGTCATTTGCTAAATGCCTATATGTCCTTAACACTGTGCTAGATACAAAGAGTGATTAGGTAATTGAGAGTGATCTGCATAGAGAAGATAACTGAATCTATATCCTGTCGATGTTGAAAAACTATAAATCATGAAACTCTACTAATAACTGAAGAATCCAATTTCATGACCAACCAAAGGACAATGTAAAAGGCCATGATGGGCATGAGTATACTGTTACAGGAAATTACAAAAGAGATTCAGTGTAAAGTATGTCATTAAAGAAATAATCTGAATTAAAGAGATGATAGATGTGTGGCAAGAATAAGGATTAACTTAAAGCTAATTTATGGAAGGACATGGACAAGAGTTATGCAAGATGTACAGGTACAGACAGGTTAAAATATGAATCATTGGGGGGAATAGCCACACTGATAAAATTATAGATCTATCAGAGATTTGGAGAATAACCATAAAACTGGCATTTTTTATTCTTGATATTATGTTTTGAATTTGGGGACAAAATATATATCCTTTGCCTAAGAAATAAATAATAGGGAATTATAACATCCAATAAAGACAAATGATAAAAAGAAGAGTCACTTACTGTGATGAATTCCTAAGTTCCAAAATGCTTTCCCATTTGTTCTGTCTTTATTGCCTCTGTGATCCTGGGCAGGTCCCTTTAATCTGGCTTTTCTCAAATGTCAAATAAGGGAGTGGGACTAGATGACCTCCACTATCCTTTCCAGCTCCAAATCCATGAGTCTCTGAAACTTCCCAAAGAACAATGGTTATTAAGAAATTGCCTCAATGAATTTAGAGTGAGTAATTAACTACAGCAGTTCTTAAGTACTGTATTCAGTCTCCTTCAATGGAGGATTAAAAGGTTTTCTAAAAATCCAATTAAACAAGAACAATTAACGATGTCTAATATACTACCGGTTTGCTGCACGGCTTCCTAAGAAATATGTACTGTCCTTCGCTTATGAAAATGTTTTTCCAGTAGAGGTGATGGATTGACATTGATCCAAGGAGGCATGAAGATATATCAGACTATACAAAAAAACAAAAAAACAAAACCTAAGTTCACATTCCAGTTCTGCCATCTATCACCTATGCGCCTGGACAAAGTGTTTCTCTTTCCTGGGCCTCAGTTTCCTTCTCTGACAAATGGGTGAATTGGTCAAATGATTCCTCGGTTCTCTTCCAACTCTTATATGTATGGTTCCATTTAGCTCACCCTTGAGATTGCTGGCCAATATTCATATCCACGAAGTGAGATGACCAGTTAGAAAGATTGACAAAGTCATCGAATGTAAAGTACAATTTCTTTATATGAGAAACAGGTGGAAACAGGTGCCCTGAAAGATCTAGTGATTGGTCACATTTCATGTAGGTACTGAGTACAAGAATAGAACCCAAGCCTTCGGACTCCTGGAACCACTTATAGCATTGGTATTTGTCTCTTTCCTCTTTTATGACAAGAGTCTCCATGAAAATACTCAGTTTTAAGTCTTTTAATCTATGACTTATTGAAGTCATTTTGGCCAGAGTGAATGCTTCCTTTTTTAAATAATCACAAGCTGAATTTTTTTATTGCAAATGCACAAGACTAAAAATAAATGTCATCCTAAATTCAATGTGTAGTTTAATCTGAAGACATTATCATGATTGTAGTTTTTCATCAATCTTGGATAGTTGAAGTGAGAACCTGCCTTAAGATGGAGGGTTGAACTCACTAGACAGTCTTTCAAGGTCACTTCCAGCTCTCTTAGGTAGCTAGTCCATGAAACTAAGTAATGAGAAAATCTTAGGCCTCTGTTGCTTCAAAACATCAATAGCTGATGATAGGATCACAGCTTTGGAGCTAGGTCATTGAGTTCAACTCTCTCTTGCTCCAGATGAGAAAACTAAGGCATAGAAATCATGTAACTAGTAAATAATTGAGGCATGGTTTTAACCTAGGTCTTCCTGGTTCCAGTTCCCTGTCCGCTATTTACACTGGTTTTTATAATTAGCAATAGACAATGAAAAGTATTAAAATTTCCTTTGAAAATTCTAGTTAATGAAAAAACTTCACGTGGAGTCATGAAGAATGATACATGACTGCAATGACTCGATGAAAACAGAGTTTGTTCAGTTTGTTCTGAAGTTTGTAGAAGTGAGAGGTCATTTCTTCATAGGGGCTGCTTTCCTGAGGATGGCTATGGGGGGCAGGCTCAAAGCTTGGCCTGTAGACTGGTGGTGGTGGTGGTTGTGGTGGTTAGGGCTGATATTTCCAGAATTCTTGGGCCTACCCTGTCTGATGTGGCGGCTGGTCAGTGACTGGTGTCAGTGGTAGGAATGATAACGGATCCATTCTCCACAAGGGCTGCTCCCTTGAGTGATGGCAATGGGGGCCAGGCTTGAAGCAGGTAAGTGGTCTACAGTAGATGGGGTAGGGGATGAGGGATACCGCTATTCTTCAGAAAGATCATAGACAAATCCTTTTAAATTAAATGCCCTTTTACATTAAATTAAAGGCAATTTACCTCCTCCTGGCCCAATTTTCTTCTTCTTCTTCTTCTTACTTTCTCTCTTTATTCATTCATTCATTTAATTTGTTTGTTTATTATTTATTTGTTTGTTTATTCATTCAAATTGTTTGTTTATTATTTATTTATTCGTTCATTCATTCATATTTGCTTGTTTATTTATTTGTGGAACTTAACAAGCAACAAACACAAACATTCCAATATAGTTTTTATAAAAGAACAAGGAAGGGGACCATATGAGAAACTATAAACTTCTGAAATGGACTGGTTTTTGGGTTTTGTTTTTGTTTTGTTTTAAGAAATGACTAGTTTTCTCTGAAGCCAAAAGATGACAGGAAAATACAGAGGGAAAATAAACTGATCAAGTGTATGGATAGTCATCACCGCTCCAGGGAGGCAAGAAGTATGAGTTAGTCATCTTTATGTCAGCACCCACCATGAGCCCTTGGTTCTTATGCACTTGAATCAATGTGTTTTATATTGAATTGCAGCCTGCTCAGAAACAGTAGTAATCAATCAAATCAGCCTTGGATCCCAAGCTGCCAAAGAGGATACATTTCCTAACATCAGGAGAACTAGTTGGGTGCCATTTCATGAACAGCAATAAAATATTAGACACATTTGAATTGATATAAGCCATCATGACTATACACGGAATAATAAGCCTATTCACATTCCTGACATTGAAACTCCCTCAATTTCTGCAGCCCTTGTGCAACCTTGAAGGCTGTAGAAGAGAGAGGTGAGAGTATTTATTAAGAATGAATCTAATTTATAGCATCATACTCTAGGGTAAGAGTTGAAATCATGAAAATAGAAGTAGTTAAAGGGAAAAGCTTGTTTATTTGTTTGTCTTGAAAATGGTCTAAATATGGATCGATAATCCATCTCTCAACACTATTCTGGCCTAATTGATTAGGAATTTACCTATGTGCCAGCATGAGTGTGATGATTTCTTCTTGTGCTCCTATGCACAGTTTGTTCACATCTCATCTGGGAGCATCTCCTCCCTTTGAATATTTAATTCTACATGAACACTTGTAATCTGTCTTGGAAGCTGCTTTCTCAGATAAGATAGTTCTGGGCCCATTTCACTTTTGGGAAATGGAGCCTCAGGAAATTTTCAGAAAAAACCTAACAATCAACTTTTGCAGTTAAAGAAGCTCTAAACATGCTAATGAGCAGTGTTGATGTGCCATTATGATTTTGCATAATTGCACAGTACTCGGTAAAAACCAGGATAACTATAACACAAAGACATACCTGGAAATTTTTCCTGTCCTTACTTCCATCATATCTTAAGGGGTAACTGATTTGAATTAAAGAGGTTTTTTGTAGTGCTTTTTTTTTTGGGGGGGGGCGGTTTCTTTACCTATCTTTGCTCCCAAGGGTGGGGACTCTGAAAATATTCTTTTAAAAAAAGGGAATAAGAAATTCTCCGTATTTTTATTTAAGACTGGGGAACAATGAACATTATTTTATAGGTTCACATGTGAAGTTATTCCAGATCCAAAAAAATTGTATTTTCTGGCTCAAAGCATCCCAGACTAAAAACCACCAAGATCCACAAACCATGGTTTAATGTGACGGAGCAAAGGAATTGGAGTGATTGTCTTCCTCATCTTTCTCATCAGCATCCCAGTCCCTTCCTCTGCCTTCTTCACCTTCCATCCAACCATTATAAAAAGAGAAATGAGAAACAAGGTAAAAGGAAGGGCAAGAAGGTGCACTTTAAATCTGAGCAATGCTGTTCCATAAGAAAATGCAGCCAATAGATTTATCCCTGGGTCCTCCTTCCAGCCTAAATGGATATAGGAGACTGTGGGGCCTCAACTGCTTTTCATTCCTTCATCTCCAAGGCAACTCCTTCCCTCATGGGACTACCTCCTCCCTCTTCTCTACATTGTTTAGTAACTTCAAACACTTCCTAAGAGCTGTGTTATTTCTCACCACTTCCCACCTTTATTTAATAGGCTTTTAAAACAAGTAAGTAAATTTACTAAAGTGAAACAAATACTGCTTAGGCCTAAGATGGGGTGTTCCAAAAGTTTTAGAGCATTTTAAGTTCTTAAAACTTAAACATCCTAATACAGGGAACATCCAGTACTAGACTTATGTAATGTTTGCTTCACTTAGTAAATTTTTAATATTTTAATTGAATTTTTAAGCTCTTAAAGCTTAAAATTACACAAAGACTTTTAGTCTTTTTGGTTTATCGAAGAAAATCTATATGGCAAGTAGATAGTTCATTGAAAAGGATGTTCTAAGACATTTAGTATTTTTCTCAATTACTGTAATCACCTAGATTGTCATTGTTAAAAAATGAATTACCATAATTACATATATTTATAAATATGTGCCTATTTATTTTGATTAAGGATGCTTTCACTGAAGCTTTCCACTTTTAGAATTGAAAGATGATCATTTTCCTTCAGGGAATGGTGTTTACTATGCCTAGTAAGAAAGACTAAGCTGAAAATTTAATTCTTAAAGTCAACTCACTTCATACCCCCCACCTCTAACCCAGGCCTCAGTTTACTTAAGTGTAAAATAAGAGAATTTTTCTAAATGGTCTATAACTTCCCTTCTAGCTCTAGATGGTGGGACTATGACTCCAAGACTCTCTTTCCACTGTCCCATGCTGCTTCTTCCAAACTTCTGAAGGTAATTCAGTTCAAAATGTGAACAAAATCTTATGCAGTTGGTTTGACAAGTTTGATGGTAGTAAATTCCCCCAAATGGCCAACTTGGCAGGAAGCTTGGTCAAGAGATTCCCCTTTTGAAGTAGCAAATGGATGGGGGAAAAACAAATTCAGCTAATTAAAAACAATATGTTTCTTAAACTCTGAGCTGTCCGATGAAAGACAAAACTAAAGTGTTAACACTTTACTGGACTAAATAAATTGGGTAAATCTGTCAAAATAAGATAAAGAAGAATGAAAAGTTGAAGTCATTGAGAAGTCACTTTGGCTCATGCCCAAGACCACAGAAAAGAGTTTAAGTTTCATTTGTTTCAGAATTCTACTCAAGTTGGTAATTATATAGCACTTCTCAGCAGAAGGTGTGTGGCTGCAGTTGGTCTAACTGTATTTCATCTTGGAGGTAGAGACATATACAAATCTGAACATTGTTATATCTCAAAAGCCTCAAGAAACTAAACAAGGGCTTATTTGTTGGAGTTTTTTTGGTAATTCAGATTTTCTAGGTAATAGCTATTCATTTTTATGCATTTAAAATGACAATTTGTTATATGTGGTGGCATGACTGTCAATTGTCATTAATTTCAGGAAAATCTGAAGAGAAGGAAGACCGAGTTCTACTTCTAAGTATTTTATTCACTCACTTTGGGGAGAGCTTCCATTCATTATTTTTTCAAGACATTAGTATATATGTAAAATAGGCATGATGGAAAATAAAGTTTTGGCTGGGAACTTGGCTAATTAGAATGTTGTATTTATATGCGTGTTCGTCCTTCGGTTGCCAAAGAAGACTAGTCATCAGAGAAATGATGGCATGACTTGCATTTGACTTTGTTGTTTTTGAGTGAGGGAGGGCTGGGTAGGTCACACGTCTCCTCCAGAGTCATCTGAATCCAGTAACCAGATATTCATCAGGATGACTGGAGATGACCCAGGATGAGGCAACTGGGGTTAAGTGACTTGCCCAAGGTCACACAGCTAGGGAGTGTCAAGTGTCTGAGGTGAGATTTGAACTCAGGTCCTCCTGATTGGTGCTCTATCCACTGCACTGCCTAGTAGCCCATTGTACTTATAAGACTCTGACTAAAGGTATGCATGAGACTATATTTAGATAAGTAATAGCTTGCCTTCTCAATGAGAGTGGAAGGGAGGGAGAGAGCAAGGGAGAGCATTTAAGAGCTCAAATTTTCTTTTAAATGAATGGTAATCAAAATTTTACAAGCAAATATTAAAAATTGTTTTTACATGAAACTGGGAGAAAATAAAATACTAAATAAATTCTAAAAAATGAAGTGATTGTTAAAGATTGTTTTTACATGTAATTGGCAAAAATATTAAATTAAAAAAATAACAAATAATAGGGAGCCATTGAAGATTTTTGAGCAGGTGAATGGCTTCATCAGAGCTGGGAAATGACAAGAGTCCTCTGGCAGTGGCCAATATGACAGGTGGTGGAAAGGTATCCTAGAGTTGAGAAAATTGGTTAGGAATCTGTTGTTGGGCAAAATGAAATGGAGGTCAGAATTAGGGTGGCAGCAATGGGAACAGAAAGGAGGAAACATATGAGAGAGGGAGCAGAAGTTAACCATTACCCAATTCTCTCAGAAGTTCTTGCCCCTGCCTTTGCCACTTCTTTCCATTTCACTCTTTACAGCTAGGTAAAAATTAGTGTGAGTAATGAAGTAGTGGCATTATTTGAATTCACACTGCCTATCTCCATTATATCCAAGCTCTCCAAAGCAACTATTCCAGTGCTGGGTTTATGATGTTCTCCAAACTCATCCTCCATTTCCTCCCTTCATTCAAATTGCTTGTAGAATACTGCTGCAGCAAAATGGCTTCTGTTCCTCACTCCACTGATCCTTGCCCCACACATTCCATCATCTTTTCCTGTCTAATTCATGGATTTCTTCAAATGACACCCAATATCACTGCATCACTTCTTTTATCCAATTTTTTTTATTTGCATAAAGTATAGCCTTGCAAAGCTATATTCCAGTAATGCCACATCCTACCAAGGTAACTAGAGGCAGCCAAGTGTTGGGAAAGAAGCATTACATTTTTGGGTCCGAGGACCCAGGTTCAAGCCCTTCCTCTGACATTTACTTCCTGTGCAAACATGGGTAATCAATGAACTTCTCTGAGGTTCAGTTTCCTTATCTTTAAAAGAGAAATGATAATATTTCTGTTACCTGTCTCAAATGGATGTTTTGAGAAATGTGCTTGTAAACTTCAATGCACTATAAAAATGTAAGCTATTATTAGGGCCTTTGGATTCAAATGTGTCTCTTGGAATCAAGATGTCTAGTTTGCCTTATTACACATACTCTGTGCATTTCTGTACAAGCATGTGAGATCACATGCTTCTTTTCTGACATTGTCTCATGAATTATCGTTCTCCTCCACTGATGATTTTCTTATACTGATTATCTGTTGTATGTGGTATCTTCTTCCCAGTCTATTTTCATTTTATAATTGCTCTTTATTAGATTCCTAGGTCTCTAGGCAATTTTTTTTTACTGACCCTTGTTAGGTGCTTTTAGATAGGATAAGATTCCCATTCCTAAGTCTTAAATTTCAAACACCATCTTCTTAACCAGCTATTCACTTCATAACATATTCCTCGGTCAACAAGCATTTATTAAACACTTACTATATGCCAACTACTATACTAAAAGTTGTGGATTAAAAACCAAAGTAAAAATCCCTATCCTCAAAGAATTTTCCATTCCTTCCAGTAATCCTGTACCCCTAAGGTCTTCAGTGTGTTGCTTAGAACTATATAATCCCCCAAAATATATTCTGGCCAGCTAAGTAATCAACAGTAAACTTTCCTTTTAAGAGACTGCTTCCAGTTTTCTAGAAGCTTTGACTAACACAGAGAAGAATCTTTTAAGATTAGATGATTTAATTTAAATTAATTAATTAATCTTTTAAGAAGCCTTTCCTAATTTCCAACCCTCAAACCCATCCCCATCAATTAATTAAAAAGTGACACAGGTCATATAATCTGAGTCACAGAATGACTTAATAAAGAGAAAACTGTTTTTTGGAAGACAGAATAAATAATTAGAGACTGGCTGAAAATGTTACCATCGTACCTGTCATTTGGTGCTACATATGCCTACTCCCTTAATAACAGAGATTTCCACCTCCGGCACTCTAGTGGATGGCCTAAGCTGCTAGCACATCCCCTTCCTCTTCCCCAAATTGTTTTGTACATTTTTGTAAATTTTTTTTTATATATGTAGATGCTATCTCCCTTAAAATGAGTCCTCCTTGAGGGCAGGGACTCTGGTGCTCTTTTCATTTTTGTTTTTGTATCCCCAGCTCCTGCACAGTTCATAATAAGTAGTTAATAAATGATTGATACTGATCATTTGCCCAAAAAAATTTTATGATTTGGATGGATGGATGGATAAATGATGGAGAGGTAGAGAGTGGTGAAAAAGGCAGTGTTCTGGAAACCAAGAACCTTGAATTTTGGTCCCAATTTTGCCTAACTCCCTATATATAACTTCGGACAAGTCAAAATTTTCACTCAATTCAGGAAACATTTATCAAAAGCATACTCGAGAAGTTGGGCACACAATGAGAAATGACAGACCCTCCAGAAGATTACAATGCAATGTAGCAGGTGTATGAGTCATGTACATTAGTAACTGTAATACTGTTTAGAAAATGATAAAATGAAAGAAAGAAATCTGTGATCTGAGAGATAATAGAGAATTGCTTCTCCTTGGGAATCAGGGAAAGCATTATGTAAGGGATGACAAGTGAGCTGAGCCCTAAAGAAGTTGTCAATAGGCAGCTTTTTTTTTCTTTTGACAGGCTAATTTGAAGAAAATGCAAGAAATACTGAGACAGAGAGAGAGAGCAGGGAGAGAGGCAGAAACACTGAGAGAAATGGAGAGATGCAGAGAGACACAGAGAGAGTAACAGAAAGAGAGAAATAGAGAGAATGACAGAGGAAGAGAGAGGCAAAGAGAGAGTGGGGAGAAAGAGATATGGAGAGACACACAGAGAGAAACAGAGACAGACAGAGAAATAGAGAGACAGAACGAGACAGAAGCAGGGAGATACACTAAGAAAGAAAGGAAGAGAATGGGGAGGTGGAGGAAGGAAGGAAAGGTCCAGTAGGCCGTTGGAAATAAGTGATTGTATCTTAGAGAAGGGTGAGGGCTAGAGATACTTATTTTAAAATAACAGAGCTGATAAGTGAAGCTACATATAAATGAGACTGTTTACAGCAAGAGTGTAGAAAGATAAAGAGGAGGACAAAGGCATATGTCTGAGAGGTATTTAACGCTTGGAAAGAAATTAGTAAAGGAAGTCAACAAGAGTCAGAAAAGTAGGAGATAAGAACAGAACCATAGGCATCTAAGGGTCACAGTGGATTGAGCCTTGGACCTGGAGGCAGAATGAACTTAGTTCAAATCTGGTCTCAAACATTTGCAAGCTATATGACCCAGGGCAAGTCATTTCAGTTCTATGTGCCTCAGTTTCCTCAACTGTAAAATGGAAGTAATAACAGCATCTACCTGTCAAGGTTGTTGTGAAGATTAAGTGCAATAATATTTGCAAATTGCTTAGCATGGTGTCTGGCACAAAGTAGGTACTATATAAATGCTTATTCCATTTCTCCCATGTCATGGAAGGCAACAAGGGAGAAAATCAAAGAGTGGTTGTCAACAGTATGGAATGTTCTCTCTTCTCTCCTTCTCTCTCCCTCCCTCTCCCTCTCTCTTTCTCTCTCTGTCTTTCTCTGTCTGTTTCTCTATATGTCTTTGTCTCTCTCCCTTCATCCTTCCCTCCTTCTCTCTTTCTCTCCCCCTCCCTCTGCTTCTTTCTTTCTCTCTGTGTGTCTCTGTGTCTCTCTCTGATTCTCTCTTCATCTCTGTCCTAGTTCAAGTACTTGTGCATCAAGTATCTGGAGGATGTGTCTAAAAGCCAGAACATGTTCATTCTCTAAACTCCCTGGGCGTATATACTCTTTGTGATACACTCTTTGTGAGCAGGGGCCCACTGTTTTAGCCATCAGATGATCTGACTGTAGTGAAGAATTTAAGGGGGGAGTAGCAAGAGAAGACTCATTCATTCATTCAATCAAACATTTATTAAGAGCATTTTGTGCATAGATTGTGATTCTTGGAACTAGTTCCCAGGTGCCCCATTGTCCTGGAGACATACAAACTTTATATAAAATATTACCCTTTTCCAAGGTTGAAATTGAGTGAAAGGGATGTGGGGAGCTAACGTTTTTAGGTCAATTCAATTTAGTTCAGCAGGCATTTATCAATAACCTAAGGTTTGCCAGTCATTATGATAACCATTGGAGATACAAAGACCAAAGCTAAACAGGGCATCCTCCCAAAAAGCTGTAACATGTACACGGATAAGTACATACAAATTATAGTAAAGGTAACATAAAGTCACTTCAGGAAAGAGAAGGGTTAACAATTAGGAGGATCAAGAAAGATTTTTCATAGGGGGCAGCATTTGAGTGTAGGGAAGAGAAGAGACCAAAAGTAGCCCTCAGGTACCCAATGTGCAAGGGGTATGAGATGATGATGACAGAAAAGGCAGGAGAAAGAGAACCAGGAGAGATTAGCATTATGAAAACGCAAGATGAGGAGAATGTGTAAGAGAAGATTTGATTTAATTGTATCAAATGCAGAGAGGGCAAAAAAGGGAAGAAAGCTGAAAAAAGGCTATCAGATTTTATTAGGATATCATTGGTAATCTGCAGAGAGCAGTGGATGGGGTCAAAACTCCACTGCTCAGAGAGGAAAAAGTAAACTTTGTAGAAGCTTGGCTATGAAAGGGAGAAGAAATATATGGCAATAACTTAAGGGGATGCTCACCTATATTGTCAGCTGGAGGTTTTTTAAGGGTAGAGGAGAACTGGGCATATTTATAGATGGCATGGAAGAAAGCAGTGAATGGATACTAGCCATAATTTCTACCTTCAGAAAACACTACTCACTCAAACAATGACAGGAAAATGATTACAGAGAAGGATCCTTCTTTCTAAGGAGTATCCAAGGAGACTCCAGCTATGCTGTTTTGGAGAGAATATTGGAGCCCGGAGACCTAGGTTTGAGTCCCAGCTTTACTGTTTACTCTCTATGTGACCACAGACAAGTCACTGAATCTTTCTCAGTCTCAGTTTCTTTTTTGATTAAATAGGAAGTAACAAGTGCTGGCAATACCTAGGACATAGAGCAGTTTGAATAAAGTACTTGGAAAACCTTAAAACAAGCGTTATCATTCTTATCATTGTATAACAAAGGACTGGCCAATAAGTCCAATATACGCAAAAAACTCAACTCATATCTTATGTAGACTTTGAAACAAATGTAGATATTCTGTACCTAGTCCTGGTTTTTAGAAAAGAGGAGTTTTTTTGTTTGGCCACATGACTACTAATGAGGTGCATTCAAAAGGCATTTATTCACCAGAATCTGTTCCTTCACTTGGTCTGATTTCTTTTCTACTTGGCAGCATTAAAATAAAGAAGGCAGAAGATGGCAAAGTAGAAAGATTCACATATGCTAGCTCTGAACCCACAGCCCATAAATTACCTGTAAAAAGGAAATCCCAACAAATTCTGGAGCAGTGGAATCTGCACAACAATGGAGTGGAAGAGATTTCTGTTCCAGAGAGCCCAGAAAAACCAACACCAAAGGTCCATCACACACCAACCTGGAGCAGAGCCCAGCCGTGCCTTGGCCACACAGCCCTGAGGGGAGCAGATCCGATCAGGCTTCAGGGACGAAATCTCCAGCGGCCGTGAAGGTCCCTCCACCCCCAGGTGCTACAGGTCAGTGAGAGAGAATTCTGGGCTGGCCAAGAGAGGAGTAGGGTGTCTTCATAACTCAGGCCCCCTCGGGAGGCAGCAGAAGGGGAAAGCAGCAGACAGGAGCTCCCAAAGCAGGCAGGAGCTCAGATCCATTACTGAAGGTCTCCACATAAACCCCCTGAGGTAATTGAGCCCTGCAAGATGGCCATGCCTCCACCTCAGAACCTGATTTAATCGTACCCTGAATAGCAGCCAGGTCCACCGCTGAAAGCCCTGAGGCTGAGGAGCAGCATTTCAATCTCAGACCCCAAGCACTAGCTGGGCAGATCTAGGCAGGGTTGGAGAGGAATCTCAGAAGTCAAGCAACTGGCTGGGAAAATGCCCAGAAAAGGGGAAAAAAAAATAAGACCATAGAAGGTTACTTTCTTGATGACCAGATGTTTCCTCCTTTCCTTTCTGATGAGGAAGAACAATGCTTACCATCAGGTAAAGACATAGAAGTCAAGGTCTCTGTATCCCCAACATCCCAAATAGATATCCAATGGGTTCAGGCCATGGGAGAGCTCAAAAAGGATTTTGAAAATCAAGTTAGACAGGTAGAGGAAATCCTGGGAAGAGAAATGAGAGAGATGCAAGAAAAGCATGAAAAACGGGACAATACCTTGCTAAAGGAGACCCAAAAAAATGCTGAAGAAAATAATACCTTGAAAAATAGGCTAACTCAATTGGTAAAAGAGGTTCAAAAAGCCAATGAGGAGAAGAATGCTTTCAAAAGCAGAATTAGCCAAATGGAAAAAGAGGTTCAAAAGCTCACTGAAGAAAATAGTTCTCTCAAAATTAGAATGGAACCGATGGAGGCTAATGACTTTTTGAGAAACCAAGAAATCACAAAA
>CM053773.1:88627545-88717535 GCA_028658325.1 Potorous gilbertii | reverse complement strand
TGGTATGAAAAACTATCTTACAATACAGGAAAGTGGGAGAGAAGGAGATAAGCAGGGTGGGGAGGATGATGGAAGGGAGGGCAATGGGAGGAGGGAGCAATTTGAAGTCAACACTCTTGGGGGAGGGACAGGATCAAAAGAGAGAATAGAAACAATGAGGGGCAGGATAGGATGGAGGGAAATATAGTTAGTCTTACACAACATGACTATTACGGAAATCATTTGCAAAACTACACAGATATGTCCTATATTGAATTGCCTGCCTTCCCAAAGGGAATGGGTGGTGAGGGAGGGATGGGGAGAAATCAGAACTCAAAGTTTTGGGAACAACTGTTAAGTATTGTTCTTGCTAATAAGAAATACAGGTAATGGGGAATAAAAAGTTATCTGGCCCTACAGGACGAAAGAGAAGATGGGGACAAGGGAAGGGAGGGATGATAGAAGAGAGGGCAGGTTGGTGATAGGGGAAATTAGAATGCTAGGTGTATTGGAGTGGGAGGAGGGGACAAATGAGGAGAAAATTTGGAACCCAAAATTTTGTGAAAATCAATGTAAAAAGTTAAATAAATAAATTTATATTAAAAAATATAAAATAAAATAAAATAAAGAAGGCAGCAATGCTATGTAAAGGGAGAGGCTTTCCGTCCTTCCCAGTCAAAGCCAACATATAGCCCTAGAATACAGGCCTCAGTTCTTGGCCTCAGAATTTTTTCTTTTGTTTTAAGTCAAGTAGATTGGAGGTAGAGGTCTGGGAGTGGAGTCCAGGCCGGGTTTTCCAGTCAATGCCCCAAGGAATGAGGGACCCAGTCAATCAGGAGCAAAGAAAGAGATTCACCCAACAGTGAAGTCATCTTTGTGTCTACTTGATAAGATCCTTGCTATGTAGAGCTCACTCTTCCCAGATGAGGTGGTATAGAAGGAAGTGCATTTCCTGGTGGTGTGGGAGTAAAGAGACCTTTGTAAAATCTAGTCAAGGTTAATCAGTTAAAGGGAACTGGGGTATTAATCACTGGCTGTTAATAGTGGGAAAAATATACTGAGATTGAGAATTGAAACTATTAATATTAGACTGGAATACCCCAACTCCTCAGAAGGCACCCCCTCAGGCACTAAGGGGAAGATGTACTGCACTTCCTCTGATGGAGTAAAGCTAGAGAAATTGCTACAATAATCATTATCCTATTATATATGAGTCTGTCATTTGCATTTTTTTATTTCAGTGTGATATAATAAAAAGTTCTGACTTTGGAGTCAGACGACCTGCCCTCTGACTATTACTAACCTGTGTGGCCTTGAGGAAGTCAACCTACCTGAGGTTCAATTTTGTCTCTGTAAAATGAAAGAGTTGAACCAAATGACCTCAGAGTTCCTTTCTAGATCCAAATCTACAATGATGAGATATAAATTTTCTCCCTTTCTCCCTTCTTGAAAAACTGCCCAAGGCTGCTTCTTCTTCTTTTGGTTGCTAAAGACACAACACATGTCTTCTGACATAAGTCCTTATGTCAAAAAATGGGCATCTGCTTAGCTGTCCCCAGCAGCCTATAAAGAGATATTCCATCAGTACTGCTTAGAATTCTGAATTGGGATGTAAAGTTAAATATTTCCAGAGACACTGGCTTGGGAAGCAACTCTTTTTACTATTGGATAACTCTAATCTTTGGGAAGTTCTTCATTTCAAGCCAAATCTGCATCCCTATGGCATTCACTCCTTGATCCTAACTCTCTCCTCCAGAGCTATTCAGAAGTCTACTCTCTTTTATGTCATGTCGTGTCTCTTTCCCATGGCAGCCCTTCAAGGAATAACTGTCATGTCCTCTCATATATTATCAACTTATCTAGGCTAGAAAGTCCAAGTCCCCTGGGTGGTGCCAGTGGAAAGTCACCATTTCTCAGAATCCAGGAACCTTCTGTTGGAAGCCCTGTAACTACGGATTAAATTTCTATCTCAAGTGCTGGATCAGAACATTCATTTTTATGAAAAATGATGTAACACAGTGGAGCTTTTGCAAAGAGGAAAGTTTATCAAGAGAAAAGGAATCACAAATATAAAAACAAACACCCTCCCCCCAACTTACAGGAGCCATAATCCCTCCTCCCCACTGCACCGCCTCAGTCTCTGGGAAGGGGAAGAGAATTAAATTCGTAACTTATCTTGGTTCCCACAGAGCCCAATTTCAGGTCCAAAGCCAAAACCCCCTTACCCTTGAGTCCCTGGCACCCTGGCTTCTTGGGGTTTCCACATTGTATTGGCTTGCTGTACCACCCCACATGTGATCTTGGCTCCAACCCCTCCCCAATCCTGCGGGGAATCACCTCCAGCCCTTGAAATTGCAGACAAACAACAAAAAACAGAAACACTGTCAGTTTCTTTTTTTCAGAACTGGAGTAGAAGAAAGAGAGCAGGGGAAGAGTAAGTCCCTTCTCTCATTGGTTCAGTCCATTGGGAATAGCAGCTAAGAGAACAGTCAGGGGCAGATAGAGAATAAGCCGGCTCAGTCTCACTGACAAAGACGAAGATAAAAATGGCCAATCAAAGAAACTACCCTGCCCTCCCCTCCTCCCCATCCTGGTAGGGATTCTGAGCTCCACTTAGGTAAACTGAGCAGACTCAAAGCTGAGTTATAAATTATAATTATAAATTCCTTCACTAGATTGAAAGCTCCTTGAGAGCAGGGAGTATGATTACACCAAGTCAGAAACAAGAGAAACCTAAAGGAAGTTTGAAAACGACTCCCCTTGGATGTGAACATTGACTCCTACATGTTACTGTCCATTGTAATCTTTGTGTCTTTACCATAATACATGCAATTTGACATCTCTACAGATCATGACGAATGGAATCCTCTGAGATTAAAAAAGGTGAATTTGTAAAAATATGTTTTTTAAGTTCTCCCTTGTAACACTTTCTTTACAGACTGCCTAAACTTTCCTAATTCTAGTTCTGGCTTCTGCTCAGAGCCCAAGAGAATTTTGCACATAATAATTTAATTAATGAATATATTTGCTGAAGATTATTTCTCTTAAAATTGAGTGGAAGCTGAGAGACTTTCTGATGAGATTTTCACGACTTCCCAGGGCTATGAGTAAACATAGCCTTTTAAAAAGGAAAGGGTTGTTTTTGGCAATAATGAGAATTTATCTAGATCCCTTATCCACATTTCTGATATTTTACAGACAGTAGTAGAATAGCTAGCTTATTCTTAGGGTACTCAAGCATAAAGGTAACAAGCCTAAGTGTCTTGAAACTTCTATTTCCACAAATCTCTCCCCATCTGTATGTAGACTCTTCTCAATCTCTTAAATTTTCTTTATCTCACTGCAGATCAAGATGTTTATTTACATGTTCTCCTGATACCTCTAGTCCTTCCATTACTTTCTAGCCAATGGCACTTTGCAGTCTTGTCTACAGTTCTCATTTTAAATTAAACCTCAAATTAAAAGAACACACATACACACAAACAATTCTTTTAAAAAATCTTAATGCACACAGAATTTAGAAAAACATTGAAGAAATTGCAAGAATTTTATATCTTCCTTTTCTTATTCACTCTATTTCTAGAGCAGAGAGAGAATTTATTTACTCTGGGAGCACAATAGTGACTTTAATGAACCAACTTGGTTTACTAAAAAATAAAAATAAATGTAAATTAAGTAATACCTAGGGAAATAGACTTGTTTCTTCACTGGCATAGGGAATCCCCCATACAAACTCACTTTTTCTTTAATTTATAATCTTAAAGATCTGTCTGTCTCTAGGTCCAAGAACTACGATATCAAACTCAAACAGAAACAAAACCATTAAATCGTATGTAAGGATCCCTGAAGGCTGTATATTGACTGAGAAAACCATATCTTAACATTATCTTTGCTTTCTTGTATTTGTATTTATTGTGTTAAATACTTCCCAATTACATTTTAATCTGATTTAGGATGTTCATTGTTATCTCTGCCCTAAAGTATTAAGAGATTAATTGACTTGCTAAATAAGGGCCATACAGCCAATAAAAGCCAAGTCTTCCTGGCTCAGAGGCATCTCTCTCACTACCATTCCATGCTACCTCTAATGGAAATATCTATCCTAGCTAATATTTTTTTAAATAATATTTTACCATTTTTCTCAATTACATGTAAAAATAATTTGTAACATTCATTTTTTTTTTAATTTTGAGTTCCAAATTCTCTTCCCCATCTCCCTCCCTGAGATGGTAAAGCAAATTCATAGAGGTTATACATATGCAATCATGAAAAACCTATTTCCATATTAGTTATGTCTAAAAGAAAACAGACAAAAAAGACCATAAAAAATAAAAGGAAAAATATTATGCCTTGATCTGCATTCATGGAATCATCAGTTCCTCCTCTAGAGATGGAGAGCATTTTTTATCATGAATCCTTTGGAATTGTTGTAGATCATTGTATGACTGAAAAAAGCTAAGTCCTTCACAGTTGGTCATTGTACAATATTGCTGTTACAGTGTACAATGTTCTTCTCATTCTACTCACTTCACTTTGCATCAGTTCATGTAAGTCCAGGTTTTTCTGAAATTTGCCTGTTCATCATTTCTTATAGCACAGTAGTATGCCTTTACATTCATACCCCTCAACTTGTTCAGCCATTCCCCAACTGATGGCCATCCCCTCCATTTCCAGTTCTTGGCCACCACAAAGAGAGCTGCTATAAATATTTTGGTACACATGGAAACCTTTCTCATTTTTATGATTTCTTTAGGATACGGTCCTAGAAGCGATATTGCTGGCTACTACATTTATATCTTAAAGGAATTTAGTAGAACTGCTTCTTTGTCTATTTTTCTAAATAGTTTAAATAGTGCTGGAATTAATTGCTCTTTAAATGTTTGGAAGAATTCATTTGTGAATCCATCTGACCTGGGGACTTTTTCTTAGGGAGTTCATTGATGGCTTGTTCTATTCCTTTGTCTAAGATGAGGTTATTTAAGTCCTCTATTTCCTCTTCTGTCAGTCTGGGCAATTTGTATTTTTGTAAATATTGATCCATTTTGCTTAGATTGTCAGACTTATTGTTATATAATTGGGCAAAATAGCTCCTAATAATTGCTTTAATTTCATCTTCATTGGTGGTGAATTTACTCCTTTCATTTTTGATACTGATAATTTAGTTTTCTTCTTTTTTTAGTTAATATCTTTTTAAGTGAAATGTAACTAGGCATATTATTGTAGATGGATGGCTCTGTGATCTTAATCTGGCCTACCAGGGGTAATAAATTGCTGTTGGGAATACTGACCCTGGATTGTATATATAAAACCATACTTAAAATGGGGTATAGGAATATAGACTATAATCAATGTTCCTAGTCTATTTTCTCATCTGTAAATTGAGTGGACTGTATTAGATGATCTCTAAAATTCCTTTTGGTTCTAAAAGTCCTGTTAACTCTTCAACTGTATTTTATTGGCAATTTTCTAATATATAATTTTTCCTCAATTGCTATAGACATCTTTGGCATTTTGTGTGCAGAAATAAAATTGCCTAAAAGCAATTCTGTGTTGTTTTGCTGTCACCGCTTCTGAATTGGTCTTTCCTGTTTTAAGCTGGAAAGAATGGTTATAATCATTCCATGACCCCATCACAGCTTAATCACAGCAATCAGTGACCTGCCCTGTTCTTCATCCAAAATGCCAGGTGGCCCAAGATGAATCATGTGATCCCCACTCAAGATAGCCACTTGGAAGTTTACTCTGTCACAAACCATTCCTTAAATCCTTCCCCTCATTTCCTTTCTATCTGAAATACAACCAAAATTCCACTAGCTTTGATGACGCTTGGACGCAGGCTTCCATGTGTCCGGAGGTTGAGCTCCTGGGAATTATACTTCAAAGATGACTGCTCCACTAAGTAAAGAGGATTGCACAGCTGTCCAGAGCACTGATAGGAGCTAGGCAATGTGGAGATAGAGACCAGGAATGTTATTCCCTCATCCTTCTTTATGGTTCTGTCTCTTTTTATCTTCACTCTGGGCACAGAGCTCTCCCAAATCAGTACAGAGAATTAAAAGTAAATGTTGAGGCCAAAGGGCAGTATGGTGTATTTGAAGGAATACTGGTTTTCAGAGTCAAAGGACATGGGTTCAAATCTCAGCTCTAGCACTTACTATCTGTGTGACTTTAACTTATTTGAGCCTCATGTTTCCTTATCTAAAACAAGAAGGTTGGAGTTGTTTGTTGTTAAGTCACGTCTAACTCTTTGTGACCCATTAGGAGTTTTCTTGACACAGATACTGGAGGAGTTTGCCATTTTCTTCTCCAACTCATTTTACAAATAAGGAAACTGCAGCAAATAAGGTTAAGTGATTTGCACAGGGTCACACAGCTAGTAAGTATCTGAGCCTAGATTTGAACCCAGAAAGATTGACTCCAGGCCTAGCACTCTATCCATTGCATCACCTAACTATATGTCCTCTAAGGTCTCTTACAACTCTAAATCTATCATGTATATCTTATAACAGTTTGCATACTATCTTGGGGAGAGGGGAGAAGTTGGAGGGAGAAAACAAATTTGGAACTCAAAATCTTATAAAAACAGATGTTGAAAACTTAAAAAAAAATTACATAAAAAAAACCCCACTGAATCTATGATCTATGACTAGCCATGCTCAAAATCCAGGACTGGTTCTGGTTGTAGTTTACAAGTAGCCACGACCTGTAGAAGCAAACCCGTGGATGAGAAATACCATTATCTTCCTCTGAACATTTGTGCTGTGAAACATCTTTCCAAATCTTCCCTTGTTCCCACGAAATCATTGCAACTGAACTTTTTAAAATGAACCCAAGGAAACTGGTGGGTTCTGGAGCTTGGGCCTGTGATAGATTGTTAGAGAGGGCAGGGCACAGAGTTAGAGCTCTCTTTTCAGAGAGAGTTCTGAACTTTGATGCAAGAAGACCTAAGCTCAGAGCTTATCTGAAAACACATCAGCTTGTGACTTTAGGCAAGTGAATTAATGTTCCCAAGCCCCAGTTTCTTTGGCTCTAAAAAAGCACCAACCTCACAGGATTGCTGTGACAATCAAATGAGACAACATATGCAAAGCATTTTGAAATCCGCAATGTATGATAAAAAAGTTGTATTGTTATTGTTAAAGTTAGAAAGGACCTTTACAGCCATCTAATCCAACACCTTTATTTTACATATGAAGAAACTGAGGCCCAAGTGCCTGAGGTTACAAGTATTAAAGGGCAGACCAAGAGTTAAACCTGGGTTCTCTGATGCCTGATCCAGAATTTTTTCCATGCCACCTCACCAGCTCAATCATTTTACAGAAGAAAAAACCTATCGTTCAGAAAGGAAAATGATTTGCCCAGAATCACACATAGTAGTAAAGCTAGGATTCAAACATAGGTCCTCTGACTCCTAGCTCAAAACTCTTACTGCTACCACAGAAGAGAAATCTTATAAATGAAAGCATTTGTCAATATCTCCATCTCAAAAGTTCTTTTAGAGCCTCAAATGAAATGTCCATCATAAATAGCAGCCTTTTTTTTACAGTTTTACCACGTGTTTTGTGAGTACCAAGAGGCACCAAAGGGTACCAAGTCTCCTACTGCCTTAAAATTGTTCTCTGTTTTCTGAAAGCTCAGGAAGACCATGAAATGAGGCCAAATTGCACTTACAATAAGCAGCTTCTAGCTTGCCTGATTTCCGAACCTCATCTTACAGTATGGGCCATACATCTGTGAAAATATCTAAATGGACTGGTCCTGAGGCTTCAAGAAGGGCAATGAACTAGGAATCAACAAGTCGATCCTTACCAAGGCAAGCCCCAGAGCCAAGATCTGGTGAAATTCCCCTCCTTCAAGAGCATCGTTAGTTACATCTTTGCTTAAACAGGGCCCTTAGAAAGTGGGTTCAGAAATTACTGCATATGTATATACATATATATATGTGTGTGTGTGTGTGTGTGTGTGTGTGTGTGTGTGTGTGTGTGTGTGTGTACATAAACAGAGTTTGTTTTCTAAAGTTGATATTGTGGGTTATTCATATGAAATAACTTGATCTTTGGAACATTTTTCTCAAAATTAAAATTTTATATATATATGTATATATATATATATATATATATATATACACATACATTATGTGTGTATATGTGTGTGTGCATAAAAAAAGAATGTGGATTGAAGATGTGTCATCTTTGAGACAAAACAACAAAACAGAGCAGATTTGTCAAGCCCAGTTCTTCCTAGCACAAGGGAAGGAGAGGGCTGGTTTTTCTCTCCTCCTGCCTCTTTCTCCCCTGCTATAGGAAATATAGGAAGCAGATGAGAACTGAAACAGTACAGACTACAGGAGTCTGTAGCCCAGCAACAATATCTACACAGTATCAAAGGGTGTCAGTCTGGGCTCTTCTTGTCTCTCGTTGAAGTGACTTACCTTTAGGTAGTGGCTTTTTGCTTCAGGGCCCTTGAAAGGTCATAGATTTGTGGCAGAAAAAAAAGGTTTGTTCTCACAATTTTTAAAAGTCTAACAACCACTTTAAATGCCAAATGTCTGTTATCTTAATTATTGATATAAAACCAATGGGCACAAAGTCTGGTGCAGGAATATTAATGATATTTATAAGTTAGACTGGAGGGAGGTAAGCAAATATTTCTAGGACTGTGTATTACTCTCCCATCAAGGAAACTAGAAGCCTACAATCATTTGTCAAAGTTCCCAGGAGGCGATGAAAATGTATTATTATGCCCATATAGTTGTAGTTTTGTTTTTGAATTCAGGTCAGAGGAACAGGTATTTAGCACTGGAAAGGACCTTAGGGGTCATTGAGTTCAACATCCTCATTTTATAGATGAGGAAAGAAATAAGTGACTTGTCCAGAGGCCCTCAGGAAATACAGGACAGAGCTGGGATTGAAACACAAATCTTCTTGACTGCACATCCAGGGCTCTACCAGCTGCCTTTCACAAGCCAGAGCTTTAAGTCTCTCACAATAAGTCATTTTTCTTGGTTGTTGATCAGAATTACTTCAATTTAAATCAACAAATGCAACAATGCAATTTAAATGCAATAAATAATTTCTGAACATCTACTTCGATCAAGATCCTAAACTGGACCTTGGGGGTGGGGGGAAGAAACAAAGAGCTAAAAGTTCTCTGGGCTCTTGAGAATATCACATCCCTAGAAGCTTTCTCTAGTATTGGTCACTCCTCTCACTCCACCCTGCAGCTCACACGCTCCCTACCACTCCTTCCTGGCCATCACTCAGTGAACATTCCTTCAGCATGTTTGCACTACTCTCTCCTAATCCATCCTTGCGATCATCTACTGACCTCAAGGTCATTCTCCAAGCTTTTTAAATTACTTCAGGCTCTGGTTAATAGTCTTTCTCTATACCTTATCTCTTGCCATTATCCAGAGTGCCTTCAATAATTCATGTTGACAATCCCCTACTATGACATGACATTTCAATACCTCAACTCAACAAACTCTCCCTCCATCTTCAGTCACACAATACAGTCACCTCCTAGACTTCACTGTACCTTTTAATCAACCACTCTTAAATCCAGAACATTGAAATTTGACTCTCTAACCACAAACTCTGTAAACAGAATTACAGAGTCCTGAACTGGGGATTTGGACTTGAAGAGTTTTTAGGGCTTATTGGAAAGGTCACCCCAGTGTCCTTTCTGTCCCTTCCCCACCAAGGCACTCACAAATAGACAAATTGTGGTGGACAGGGAAAACAGAAAGTCATAGAATACATGAAGTAGATTATGTTAAATCAATTTAGAAAGTTATGTGGCAGCAAGACTGTGAAGGATTTAAAATGTTAAACAGTAATTTACATTTTATCGTAAAGGCAAAAGAGAAACACCATAGCTTCTGGTGTTACATGGCCTGAACTTGACTTTAGGAATATCAATTTAGCAGCTGGGTGAAGGATGGATTGAAGAGAGGGAAGCAGGGAAACCAATCAGGAGATTATTTCTGTAAACCAGGAGAGAGGTGTTGAACTGATGCAAAATGAAATGAGCAGAAACAGAAGAATATTGTATGCAGTAACAGCAGCCTTGGAACGATGATCAACTATGATCAGCTACTCTGATCAATAAAATGATCCACGACAGTTCCAAAAATGGCAATGCATCCAGAGAGAGAACCGATGCATTCTGGGTACCAATTGAAGCATACTTTTTCACTTAAATTTTCTTGCTTTTTTTCTTTGGAACATGACGAATGTAGGAATATGTTTTGCATGACTTCACATGATAATTGATATATTGCTTACTTTCTCAATGGATGGGGAAGGAGCTGGAGAAAGGGAGAGACTTGTAAACTCAATTTTTTTTAAATGAATGCTAAAATAAATAAAATATAATTATTTTTAAAAATAAAATAATGTGTAGAGTTTTTGGTTTTTTTAAGAAGGGATGTGATCTCCTTGCTCTCTTCCTACCCCTCTAACTGTATACCTCATGCACCTTATTCCTGTCTTCTGCTTTTCTTTCTGAAGGTAATCAGGGTTAAGTAACTGACACAGGATCACAAAGCTAGTAAGTGGTACCTACGATAAAGGTCTCATATCCAAGATGTCTAAGAAACTGATTCAAATTACTTGAATAAGAATCTTTCTAATTCATAAATGTCCGAAGTATATAAGTGGATAGTTTTCAAAGGAAGAAATCTAAACTATCCACAACCACATGAAGAGATGACCCAAATTACTAATAATTAGAGAAATGCAAATTAAACCAACTCTGAGGTTCTAGCTCATACCTATCATATTGGAAAAGATGACAAGAAAAGGAAAATTACAATTGTTGGAGGGGCTTCACAAAAATAGACACACCAACGATCTGTGGAGCAGAGCTATGGTGGAACTGTGAATTGGTCTAGCTGGAGGTGGGGAATCCATGGCCTCAAGCCCACATGTGGCTCTCAAGTGTGGTCTTTTGACTGAATCCAAACTTCACAGGAAAAATGCCCTTAATAAAAGGATTTGTTCTATAAAACCTTGAACTCAGTCAAAAGGCCACAGAAACCAAGGACCACAGGTTTTCTACCACTAGTCTAGCTACTCTGGAAAGCAATTGGGAACTATGTCCAAAAAAGTCAATAAACTTCTTTTTTTACCTATGTATGTAACTATATTAAATCTATCACTTCAAAGAGATCAAAGAATGAGACATACTCACGTCTATAAAAATATGTATAGCAGATCATTTTTGAAGCAGCAAAGAACTGGAAATGAAGGGGGTGGTACCGAAAGGAGCCATCCCTTGAACAATTACTTAAAGAAGCCTATTCAGTGAATGAGTGTATTTCACTCAAAGTGAGAATGCTGTAAGACTTTAACCTGAAAGGGCCAGGTCTCACATTGCATCCTGGGCCAACTCCAGCCATCCTGATGAGTATCAGGCCACTGGACCCAAATGGCTCAGGAGAAGAAGGTGAGGCTGATGACCTTCCATAGCCCTCACTCACTCAAATCAAAGTCACCTACAAGTCACATCATCATCATGATGTCATGGTCCTCTTTGAGAATGAAGGACAAACACAATAACAACAATCCGGGGCTGGATTTGAACTCAACTTGAATCGGTCATCCTGACCCTGTGGCCAGTGTTCTATCCATTGTGCCACAGAGCTGCCCCTCCTACTTAGCTCTCTAAACCCCTTCATTTCAGTACTTCCCAAATGCCTTGAACCACTTCTCTTTTCTTTCTACATTCTTTCTCATAAGAATCTCATTAACTCCCATGGATTCAGCTACCACCTCTATACAGTGGTCTCCCAAATCTCTGTGTCTAGTCCTAACTTCTAGAATCCAGACTAACATCCCTGTTTGTCCCTAAAATATCATCGCCTTGAAGTCCCATTGGTACTTTAAACTGAACATGTCTCAAACCAAGTTCAACTTTCCATCTAAACCTGCTGCTCCTTCTTCCTTCACTATTTCTATTTGGCATCATTGACACATTCCTGGATTGTGATAATAGCTTTCTGTCGGGTCTCGCTACATCAAGTCTCCCCCTATTCCAGTTCATCCTCCACTTGGCAGCTTAAGGAGCAGAAAGAGGGAAGGGAACCATCACAGGATAAAGAGAAGGAATAATCAGAATTGTAAGAGGAGAACCCAAGAAGGGTTCTGTCAGAAAAGCTGCTCAGAATGGGGCACAGCTGAGATAAATTTAGAGAAAATTCCAAGAAGGAATGGGAAGTTAGGTGAGTAGATAGAGCACTGGGTTTGGAATCAGGAAGACTCATCTTCATGAGTTCAAATCCAGCCTCAAACACTTATTGGCTGTGTGACCCTGGGCAAGTCACTTAATCTTGTTCCCCTCAGTTTTCTTATCTATAAAATGAACTGCAGAAGGAAATGGCATGTCTGCCAAGAAAACCCCAGATGGGATCATGAAGCATCAGACATGACTGAACAACAATGATAATCCAGAAGGAAGGGATGTTCAACAGTGTTAAATCCTCCAGAGAGGGCAAGTAAAAAAACTGAGAAAAGCTACTTGATTTGGTTATTAGAAGAGTATTAGAAGGGGAAACAAGGAAGGGAAAGAGTAATATATATATATATATACACACATACTATTAGATTTTAGGGATATTTGGATTGAAAGACATTCAGCTATGCTGGAAAGGTAGCTGGGGTCTGCAACTGCCAATGCCTTTTTGGTTTGGCAATTTCCTTGGCTGTTTAGTTAGTTTCCAAACGCTCTTTTGCTTCTGGTAAGTGATTCATTCAACAGAGCCCTGAGAGATCTGGAATACCTAGTTTGTGAAGATCCTTAGGGACAGAGGAGTTGGGGTAGTGATTAGAGTTTGGCAAGAGATTTAGCCTTGTGGTCAGAATGATTGAGGAGCTGATGAAAACAGAAATAGAGTGTGTGCGGCTCATAGGATGATAGAACTGGAAGATGGAAGGGAACTTAGAAGTCACCTTGTCCAGCTACCTTACTTTACAGATAAGGAAACTGAGGTCAGGGGAAGACAAGTGTTAGACCAGGAGTAAGCCGAAGGTCATACAGGTGATAAGCCTCCAAGGCAGAATCGGAACTAAGATCATCTAAATCCAGACTCACTGCTCTTTCTACTTTAGTAAATAGCTTGAGGGGTGCTCAGGTAGTCTGTGAATGAATGGAAATGTGGCTCCCACAATGTCAGGTTTACTCCTGAAATGAACCTGGATTTAAACCCCTTGGAGTTAGAGGCACCCCCACCCAGCTTGTGACAATGAGACAGTGAGATTGTGTTTCTAATGCTCATGGTGCCTTCCCCATGGAACAAGTCTAATGTTCTGGGAACTGATGAAAGAACGTTACAGGTATAGAATATCCCCAACCATAGTCATGGATCAGGAAATGCAAGCACCAGGTGGTGGGGAGGGAAAGAATTGAAGCAGTATGATATGCAACGCTGGACACAGGGCTTTGGATGTGACCAAGTGGTGAGTTTGTGTGTAAGACACGTAACAGAGGTACAAACAGGTTCTGAGTGTGGCCCAGGGGAGCCCCTCTCTGAAAGGTTTCTAGACCATTTTTTTTTAAGAAATAAAACAAACAGCAAAAATATCTGACAAAAGGAAACCTTATCATCTTCCAGATGGCTTAGTCCGTTTACATATGTCCCAAAGAACCAATACATATTTGTCCTCTTGCTCCTATATCATTTATAACTGTTACTGCAAATAGCATGACAAGGCAATGAGAACGTGTCACAACATTTCACAGCAGAGGCGGCAGCATTTTACAACATATGGCTTTTACCTCAGCAAAGGGAACGGCAGACCTGGAATGAAGTCAGGTCATGTAGCCTGATTAACAACTAGGGATTCTGGGACTTGCCAGGCACAACGTCGGGCATGTCTTCTGCAGGGTTCGTCTTCTTTCTGCAGGAGTTTACTTGTTTGGGATGGAAAATATTGCCTTTCTTTCATTAGGCTCTATATGTTCGTTTCCTACTTGCAGTGGAATAAACAAGGATGGGTGGGGGTTGGGATGGTTCTGGACACAGCTCCGAATGGGGCATAATTCAGAGTATGAAAGGACTTCAGAGGTCACTTAACTCCAACTCAATAAATATCTGTTTCCTTTGCTTCCTTTCCCCCTTTATTAAGTATCCTATTAAAAATCTGGGGGTAAACTATAACATTCCTCTCATCTGTTTCCATCCCTTTCTGCATTTCAGGTCTTCATCCACAAAACATTTTCCAAGATTGTCAAGCCTAATACAGAGGGGTCCTACTTCATTGTCCTTAACGTTCCTAACACTGTTCATAAGTCCTGCTCCCCTTCCAACACCCAAACTCTTGGTCCCAGAAGCAAGCATAGGAATACTGAGTTAGATCATTGCCCAAAGGTGTGGACTTTTGGCCCCGTGATATTTGCTTCTAATCTCCTAGAATTTACATAAGGATACCAAGTTGTACCTAACCCATAGATGAGAAATCCTGCCAAGGATTGGAAACCCCATTTTAACAAATCAACTCTACTTCTTGTTATTACAAGATTCATTTTTCTAGGCTTGCTCAAAGACCAACTCTTTCATCATTGCCTGAACGTTGGAATTGCCAGGGTTAACACCTTGGTGGCCAAATACTCCACAGAGGGTGATAATGGGTCAGAACATGCTAATTAGACAAACTGAAAGGTCTGGGGAACTGCAGGTGGAACAGGTGGATATGTAACTAATGATCATGAAAGGCTAATTATCCTTAACTACCAATTGTCCACCAGGTGTTCTCAGCCACATAAAAGAAAAGGTTGGGAGCATGACAGCTGGCGAGGTGATAGAAAGTAGGGTGATTTGACTTCATTACAAAACTTAGAATACAATATAGCTTGATTTGGGCAATTGGTGTGTTTCTGAAAAAGTTTCAGTAAACTGAGTTTTGGTCATTGAGATCCTAATCCAAAATGCCATGGGTAGAGAGCCGGTTATTTAAAGAAACCCTATGGTGAAGATATGGGGTATTATTCATCCACTTGAATATTTAATTGAATGCTTGATATAAGCAAGACACTGGAGTCAGTCTCTTGGCTTAATGGTGTTTCTTGTAAGCTAATTAAGTGTTTCCCCTGCTGAGTTTCATGAAATAAGTCAATGTACCAGAAAGGAAATAGTGACCCTATTGTGAAATATTTCCTTAGGGGCGTGTGTGAAACTCCCAACCCTATGCAAGTCATTCCTCTAGATTTAGACTTTTTGTATCTCCAAGAGTATCCAATTGCAAAATACCCTCTCAGATGGATTATCTGTTAATTTATTGTCATCCATTAGCAGGACAGCTAGGTAGTGCAATGGCTAGAGCCCTAGGCTTGGAATCAGGAGGCTCATTTTTATGAGTTCAAATCCAGTCTCAGACACTTCCTAACTGTGTGATCCTGAGCAGGTCACTTAACCCTGTCTGTTTTAATTTCCTCATCTGTAAAATGAGCTAAAGAAGAATATGACAAACCACTCCAAGAACTCCAAATGGGGTCACAAAGAGTTGGACACGACTAAACAACAGCAAATGCCTGACTAAGGCTTTTTGTTCATCAGACTCAGCAGAGAAATAGTTTTTGCCTTAAAAATCAGAGAAATACAGAATCTTAGACCATTAAGTTTTAGCATGAGAAGTTTCCTTTCTCTAATGAAATTCTCCCCTCATGTTTCATGGTATGATGAGTTCATGATGCCTAAAGCAGAGGATAATGCACTCAGGCCAATTCTTCCCACCTAGAAAAAATATCACCTGGTCAGGTGACAGACTATCTGCTGAGTACTAGCTAATGTCAGAGAGACCAAGCACCAAAAAGGTTGATTGAGAAATGATGTGTCTTTTTTACCATGTGAAACAAGCATTGATTAAGTACTTACTGAGTACTAAAGGGCTAAGCTCTTTATGAATATTACTTCATTTCATCCATTTAACCCTGGGAGGTATTATTATACCTATTTTACAGCTGGAAAAAAGCGAGGCAGACATTAAGTAACCTTCCTAGGTTCACACAGCCAGTAAATATTCAAGACTGAGATTTGAACTTAGGTCCTCTTGACTTCTAACATGGTGCACTATCCTCTGTGCCACCTTACTGTCCATAGATAAACAACTATCTACTAAGGTGCAGAGAAGTTGTGACAAACATTGATGGAGGGAATAATAAGTACTGAACGCTAGAAAAAGAGTCTAACCCACCAGTCCCAGGAGAGTGCTAGCAAATGACAGTACACTTTGAAGTTTAATCTGCATTATTAATGTTACTCCAGGACAGCTAGGAGGCATAGCATGCCAGGTCTGAAATCAGGAAGACCTGGGTTCAAATCTGTCCTAAGATACTCACCCGCTATGTAACCCTGGCTGTCATTTCACCCTGTTTGCCTTAGTGTCCTCATCTGTAAAAGGAGCTGAAGAAAGAAATGGCAAACTACTTTGATATCTGAATACACACATACATACACACACACAGACACGCACACAGACACATGCAAGTAGATAAACTGATGAGCTTGGAGTAAGGAAGACCTGAGTTCAAATCCTGCCTTAGATGCTTATTAGCTGTGTGGTCCTGGGCAAGTCACTTAACCCTGTTTGCCTTAGTTTCCTCATCTGTAAAATGAATTGGAGAAAGAAATGGCAAAACACTCCAGTATCTTTGTCAAGAAAATCCCAAATGGGGTCAGGAAAAGTTGAACATGACTGAAACAAGTGAACAAAACTGTGTGATCCTGGGCAAGTCATTTAACTTCTGTCTGCCTCGATTTCCTCACTATAAAATGGGGATCAAATAGCACCTACTTCCCAACATTGTTGTGAAGATCAAGGCAATTAGGATAACATTTGTGAAATGCTTGGCACAATGGTTTGGACACTGTAGGCATTTAATAAATGCTAGTTGGGGGCAGGGGGTTGTTTTCTCATTTGGAGATAACAGAGTGACATTGTGGAAGGTGAGCCTGGACTTGGAGCCAGATGACCAGCTATATGAGTTCCCTGAGTCTCAGCTGCCATTTCTGCAAAATAAGGGAAAAGATCATTCTTGTACTACTTACTTCTCTATGTTAGTGTGAGAGAAATGATGGATACCTCAATTCTCCATAGTTGTTAACTCTTCCTTATGATACTGGTGAATTATCTGTCTCATCTATCATTGACAGTTTACCACCCATTTGGAGATGTATTCCAAGCAGTGTGCCTTCAAGCACCATACAAATATGCTGTACCCTTTGGCCCAGGGCCTCCTAAGGACTCTGAATTCATACACAGGATCCAGGGCTGGGGTCTGACTCCATCCAAGCATTTCATTTTGGGAAAATTCCCAAAGTAAAGGTTAAAAATAGCTTATTTCTTGTTTTACATGATCACATATATATAACTTATATTAGGAGGCAGCTCAGTGGATAGAGGGCTAGGCCTGAAGTCAGGAAGACTTGAGTTCAAATCCAGCCTCAACCAATATAACAGGGGCAAGTCACTTAACTGATAAAAATGAACCCATTGAATCTACTGAGGAAGGAAATGGTAAACCACTTCAATAGTTTTGCCATGAAAATCCCAAATGGGGACACAAAGGGATGGACAAAACTGAAACGACTAAGCAATAACCTTATATCAAATTGTTTGCCATCTGCGGAAGGAGGAAAGGAAAAAATTTGGAACTCAGAACTTAAAAAAAAAATAAATGTGAAAAATTGTTTCTATATGCAATTGGGGGAAAAATAAAATATTATTTTAAAAAAGAATAGCTTATTTCTATATTTTACACAAAAAAAATTGAGGTTCAAAGATGAAATGACTTTCACACTTAGTAACAGAGGCCAGTTCTCCTGATGCCAAGTCTGGTGTTTCTCCTGCTGGATATCACATAGATGATGTCTCCTTGGGCACATGTGAAAACAAACAAACTGGCGCAGCATCATTTAATTCTTAACCATACAGGCTTCATCTATTACCGTAGGCAGAGCTTGAGTAGTAGATTCTTCTGGACATTGAAAAATAGCACCATCATGGGTCACATTTAAGATGTTGCATGTGTGTGTTTGTATCAGAAGAATACAAAGAGGAAACTGAAAATGAAGTTGACAAGTCAGGCCTAAAGGGGTGGGAACCTGGGGTCATTGTGCTTATAAAAGTCCAATCACTTACAACTAGCAATGAAGGCAAGAGTTGATCATACTGTCATTTCATACTCTGTCACTGAAAAAATCAATCCAAGGTCCTGGACCTGGTCTTCCTCATCTAAAGAATGTCCTTTCTCTCTCTTAGCCTGTATGTTTTGCTGACACTGCAGGAGGCGACCCAGATCTGTTTATCTGCATTGTCTCAAGCCATGACAAGAACATAAAAATAGTGCAGCCTGACTTCTGAACAGCATGATCAATTCCCTGACCTTCTGGTTTTCAGCTCAAACAAGAAGAAAAACTGTTTCCTTGACCCAGCAATACCACTTCTAGGGCTGTATCCCAAAGAGATCATAAAAATGGAAAAAGTACCCAAGTGTACAAAAATATTTACAGCAGCTCTTTTGGTGGTGGCCAAGAACTGGAAATTAAGGGAATGCCCATCAATTGGGAAATGGCTGAACAAGTTGTGGTATATGAATGTAACAGAATACTATCGTGCTATAAGAAATGACAAACTGGCAGACTTCAGAAAAACCTAGAAAGACTTATATGAACTGATGCTGAGTGAAATGAGCAGAACCAGGAGAACATTATACACAGTAACAGCCACAGTGTGTGAGGACTCTTTCTGATAGACTTAGCCCTTCACAGCAATGCAAGGACCTAAAATATTTCCAAAGGACTCATGATGCAAAATGTCATCCACATCCAGAGAAAGAACTATGGAGTCAGAATGCAAAATGATGTAGACAAATATTTTCTCTTTTGTTATGTTTTGTTTTTCTCATGGTTTCTCCCATCCATTTTAATTCTTCCAGGCAACATAACTGATGTAAAATTGTGTTTAATAGGAATGTGTGTGTAGAACCTATATAAGATTGCATGCCATCTTCAGAGGGATGGGGGTAAAAATTTGGAACTTACGGAAATAATTGTTAAAAACTGAAAGTACATAATAAATTTGAAGGAAAAAAAGACAAGAAAAACTGTTTCCTCCACATCACCCCCGTAAGGAAAGAGAATAAGCCATGGCTGAGCTTTGTGAGAGTAGCTCACGGGTCTCAATGAACCAGAAAAAAAAAGTGAGATATGCCCTATCAAGAGGCAGATAGTCTTTTCAAAGTGTATTGATCATAAGATTGTGTTTGCAGACCAAGACTTGAAGAAGGCTTCTCTAAATTATATGGTTTGAGTGTTAGCAAGGAGAAAAGAAAACTCTGTCTCCACAGGGGTGTTTCATTTTCAATTACAGTCAAGTGAGAAAAGTGCCCAGAAATAGCTTTTACAAATTAATAACCAGTTTCAAGGGAACAGAGTTGTTTCATGGTTTCTTGTTAAAGAATACATTCATTTACAGATCTTTATTAAGAACCTACTTTGTGCCCAGGATTCTGCCCTAGGAAACACATGAGAAATAGAAGACAAGGTGCCTAATCTCAAGGACCTGAGATGTGCCTAGCTGAAATAATCAGATAACAATACAAGGAAATAATCAATAAGGTTGCATTTCAGACAAGATGCGTTCTGGATTCCGTGTTACCAAGCTGCCTTTGAATATTATTGACTCCTAGGTCCACACATTCTTGAAGGAGTTAATAGGTAGATTGACTCCTAGAAGAGAGAAAGACCCAAGTTACCTGCAGAGTCAATGTAGTGATAGCAAGTAAGAAAGGCCCATGAACCAGACACTGCTCCTGAGATTTTCTAGCTCGTGTCTCCCTCTCAAATTCTTTAATTGCCAGATGAATAAGGAACCCCCAACAAAAGTGCACACACACACACACACACACACACACACACACACACACACACACCTCCCTTCAAAATCTTAATTCTTTAATTAACCTTTTCATTCTCTCAACCCTTGTGTCCCTTACCCTAATATCCTATTGTGATTCATTCTTTCCTTCTCTTTTAAGGTTTGCAAAGCATTGCATGCCTATATGTGTATAGATAGATGATAGCTAGATAGATGATAGATAGATAAATAGATAGATAGATAGATATAGATTTATCTGTGTGACTATATATAGATATATATCTATATAAAATCTCATTTGAAGCTCACACTAATCATATAAAGTGAACATTCTTCTTATGTGTGTTCATCCTTCGTTGTCGAAGAAGACCAGGCCATCAGAGAAATGATGACATGACTTGCACTTGACTTTGTTTTGAGTGAGGGAGGGCTGTGCACATCACCAGCCTCACTTCCCCCCTAGAGCCATCTGAATTCAGTGACCCGATATTCATCAGGATGACTAGAGATGACCCAGGATGAGGCAACTGGGGTGACGTGACTTGCCCAAGGTCACACAGCCAGTGAGTGTCAAGTGTCTGAGGTGAGATTTGAACTCAGGTCCTCCTGACTCCTGCACTGATGCTCTATGCACTGCACCATCTAGCTGCCCAAGTTGTTCTTCTTATCTTTATACAGATGACTGGGTAAACAGGCTCCGAGAGATGAAGTGACTTGCCCAGTCACACAGGTAACGTCTGAAGCAAGATTGTAACTCCCTTCTCATTCCTTCAGATCCCAAAACTGTATTACTACCGTCATTCACCTTGTCTCCTCCCATGCCACAGGAAATTCTACAACCACGCTGACTGGGTCTATTACAAATTGATGTCATTGAATTTCAACTAAACTGTCACTGCTACACACAAATGCTATTAATTTTCCCTGATCAGCTGTCACACAGCCGCTGTTTCAAACTTCATTATTCCCAAGCCATCCACACTGCCACCTCCCCACCAGCCCTTTTAGTAGATGACCTCACCTCATACTCGACTGAAAAGACGAAGGCCTTCTGTCCTCTCCTCCAAACTTACAAACTTCAGATCACCTCTGTGACATTTCCCCAGGCTCTTCTCCTTTTCTCCAATTGCAGAAGGTGAAGTGACCCTTTTCCTTTCCATTACGCACTCGCCTCCTGGTGCCCTTGATCGCATCCTGTCACATGCACTGCAATAGATTATTCCTCTAGTCATCTCCTCTCCATCATTTTTCATCTTTCTGTTATCCACTCACCATTTCTCTGCTGTCTTCTGATATTCCCAGATCTCTCTTATGCTTTAAATAAAAAACACTTCATTTGGCTTTATCTTCTGCATCTATCATATGTATATATGTATATATATATATACATACATATGTATAATCTATTGTATCTCTACCTGATTTCATTTAGAACCTCCTAGAAAACAGCCTTCTTCAGTGTTTGCCTCTTCTTGCCCTTTGATACCCCTAGATTCCATCCTCATTGTTGACCAAAACATCTTTCTCCAAGAATCTATTCATCCTTTTATTAAATCTAATTGCCTTTTCTCGTTCCTCATTCTTTTTGATCTCTCTTTGGTATTTGGCAATTGCTAACTACTCCCTGTTTCAGAATGATTTCTCCTTCTTGGGTTTGGATGACACTGTTTCGTCATGGTTCTTTCCTGTATATATGATCCTTCTCAGATTCTTTTGATAAATCATCATCCATTAACCATCCTATGTGTAAGTTTACCACCAGGGACTCTCTCTTGGGCCCTTTTCTCTAGACTTTCTTAGTGACCTAATCAGTTCCTATGGGTGCATCTATAAATACATATCCAATCATCTTTCTTCTAAGTCTTGTATCACCAACAGCCTACTGATTCATAAAGCATGTCAAACTCAACATGTCCAAAATATAATTCATGGTCTTTCCCTTCAAAACCATCCCTCTTCCCAACTTATTTCTGGGAATTTGGAGTGCCAATTATAAAGTACTTTCCAAGTCTTAAAGGACTGTATAAATGCTACCTATTATTATTACAAATAATTTTGGGTCACCTAAGCTCTCAACTTAGGAGTCATCTGCTCATCACTTCACCCTCTCCATATTCAATCATCTGTCAAGTCTTGGTAATTCCATCTCCTCAATCTGTCTCACACTCATCCCTTTCTCTATTCACATCAAAAGAATCTTTTGGGGAGCCAAGATGGCAGAATACACTCAGCAACCCAACTAAACACTTCTAACATTCTTCTCCAAATGACTTTAAAATAACTCCTCAATCAAATTTGTAGCAAAGCCAACAAAAGGCCACAATGAGACATTTTTATAACAGGAGGTCAGCATGAGAAATCTGTGACCCAGAGGTGAGTGCTGTCCCAGGGTGCATGCAGTAGCAACAGCTATGCACCTTGGAGGAAGCCACATAGGAGCTTTGAGAACTCTCAGTCAGACAATTGATCAAAAAGAGATTATAGGGGACCCTTTGCTAGCAGTGATTGGCAACTCTATTGCCCATACGTAGTCCTGGGTCACAGTTCCAAGGCAGAGAGGAACCCTTGTGATCAATCACAGTGGAGCAAGGATCCTGGTCACAGTTTCAGGGCAAAGAAGAGCACTAGCACTTGTGGCTGGAGGAAAGCAGGGGCCCTGGTCAAAGTTCCGGAGCCAAGAGGAGCACTACCACTTGGAGCTGCAGAGGACCAGGAATCTTTGTTGGGTGAAGACCAGAATGCAAACTAAGAGAGCAATGTCCATGCTTCTCTCCAGGTCACATACCTTACAGGCACCCAAAACTTGCAAACTCCCAGAACTTGCTCTGAAAAGAGCAGCCTGAAAAAGTCTGAAACTTGGGACAATGCATCTCTACCCTCCAGGTAAGCAGTCTAAATTTCAGAACCTGAAGTTCAAAGTCAAGAAACAGGCTAAGAAAATCAGCAAATAACAACAGCAACAACAGAGAACTTTACTATAAAAAGATAATACAGTGGCATGGAAGACTGAAGTATAAATTCAGAAGACAACAATGTGAAAATAGCTATAAGTAAAGCCTCAAAGAAAATTCCTAATTTGGCCTTTATCACCTCTTCCCTGGACATCTGCAATAGTTTCCTAACTATTTGTCCTCTTGAACACATCTCCCACATAAGTATTAAGGGACATTCCTATAGTGCAAATCTGATCATACTATATAACTCTTACAGAACTGCACTTAATTCTGTATATATAACTCTATTATATATTAATTATATATATTATATTATATATATATATATGTACTCTATGTATTATAATTCTATGATGCCTCCCAAATCATAGTTTCAGGAGAAGAGAGTCAGGATTGTTGGCTCTCATCTCATAGGACTAGATAGGTAGAAATTGAGTCACAGATCCTGGGAGATCCAAAGTTAGTCTCTAGCTACTAGAGCCACAACGGTGAGAAGCTACTATGAGTCTCCATTTAATTTTTGCTCCTGTTTAATGACTCAAGTCAACTCTTCCAAAATCTCAGAGCTGTAAGGAATATCAGGGGTCCTTCAGTCCAATTTAGGAACTCCTTCAACATACCTAGCAAATAGTCAATTGAAAACCTCCAGTGAAGGAGAACTCACTACCTCCCTAAGGGGGAAAATACCAACCTCATAAAAACATATTAAAATCTCATTTCAAGCTTGCCAGAGCTCTTGGTGGCAGTTGTGTAGAAACTGCTAGTCTTAGAATTTCCCAAGTGGATTATATTAGTGCATTTAAGAGTGGGGAGGAAAGGGGAAGTGCTATCCACTCACTGAAATCTGCACAGCCTCCCCTTTCTTCACATATTCTGTAATCTGTGGCAGGTTCACAGCTGACTGATGGATTGACTGCTCCTAAGAGTGACCTAGCTTCCTGAAGAAATACATCCCCACAGATTCCTGCACAATCTAAACCCATTAATCCCCTTCCCAATTGTCTGTTTCAAAGATGCCACCAGTGACTTCCACTCAGAGAAAGCAAAAGCAAAGGTTACTTCTGAAGGCAGGCAGCATTCCCTCATGAGAGATTAAGACCAACTTTATCAGTAAAATGAAATTTTGGCTTAAATAATTTGGACCCTCAGCAGTCTTCAAGGGCTACATTTATCTCCCAGTGCAGGTTTTAAACATGAATAAAAAAGCCTCCGCAGAGCTAGAGGGTCAAATTTCATCAGGATTGCTTCAGAACATTTATCCTTTTAAGAGATAGCTTACTGTGTGAGAAGAGTTGAGCAAGCTGGGACCTATGTGGTAGCTGGGGACATCACGGTAACACATACTGGAGAAATGCACATATTATATAACTCTAAGAGTGCTATAAGAGCACTCTCAACAAAAACAGGAGGCTGACCCAGGCAATCCTATACCTAGTTTCTGGTGTCTCATTTAACATTCATTAGGTGATCTCTGAATTCTCTTCCTGCCTTAATATCCCGCGATTCTAAATATAGTATTATACTATAATATGTACATTGAGAGGCAACAAAATTTAATGTGGGGCTTGTGTCATGGACCACTTTAGAAGTCTGAGTTAAGCCTTTGAATCTCTTCTCAGAATAACAGAATACATAAAATACATAAGATTACAAAGGAAATCAATAATATTGAAATACAAAATATGTTATCAAAAGATTTTTAAAAACAAGTTCATGGACTGACCATGTCACCCTCCCCTCCTCTTCCCACTCACTAAACTTCAGTGACTCCATATTAACTTCTTATCCATATTCAAAGTGCTCCATATTGCACATTCCCAACCTTTCAGATCTTCTTATACCTTACACTCATGTACACATACTAACTGATCCAGGAATAATATGATCTCGTTGCTATTCCTCAAACAAGATGTTAATCTCTCAGATTCAGGCATTTTCTTTGGTTGTTCCTCATGCCTGAAATACTCTTCCTTTTCATCTCCACCTCCTGACTTCCCTGACTTCCTTCAAGTCCCAGCTAAAATCTCACCTTCTAGAGGAAGTCTTTCCTGATTCCTCTTAATTCTAGTGGCTTCCCTCTGTTAATTATTTTCCATTTCTCTTGGGTATAATTTGTACAAAGTTGTATGTATGCTGTCTTCTCCATTTGAATGTATGCTCCTTGAGAGCAGGGATTGTCTTTCACCTTTCTTTGTACTACCAAAGTTTAGCATATGCCAGAAAGATGGTATATAATACTTGTTGACTGACTAACTAGGTTAATGGCTTCCTAGCCTTTAGTGGATAAAGCACTGCACATGAAGTGAGGAAGACCAAGATTTGATTCCCACTTCATATACTTTTCCCCCAGATTTGGGAACATATGTAAATTATTTAATGTTTCTAATCTTTGGTTTCCTTAACTATAAATTGGGGATAATAGCAGCACCTATCTCACAGAGTTGTTAAAAGAATGTATGTAAAGAGCTTTACAAAACTTAAAGTGTTATGTAAAATTGTAAGCAATTATTAATAAATAACATTAACCCCTGCAATGTTAATGGAATGGGAAGATCTTTCCTGCCCATTAATAGGCCTATATGACCTGCTTTGAGCTTTGGCCCAGCCAACTACTGTGATGGAGCCTGTGTAATATGGAGTTTGAATCACATGGAGCCCATGGTGGGAGGAGCTTACTGAATGAGTGGAGCAGGAAAGGTGGAGCAGGAAGTGAGAGTGAGGCAGAGCTGAGGCAAAGGAGCTAGTGTGAGTGAGAGAGGGAAGAATTTTACTTAGGGGAGCATGTTTGTGGGGAGGCATAATGGAGCAAAGGCTTGAGGATGTTGGTGCTCCCTGGATTGGTTATATATATATATAAACTTCTTTGCTACTATGGTGGAATTGGCTTTCTGGTATCTGAATAAATATTTTGATTTTGCCTTTGAGGAAGAGAGTTATTTATATTTTAAAAATTTACCCTGGAAAAACACATGCGTATTCATAGTGTCTGCAATGGGCATTGGATTGGCTTTACAAATGGAGACAAGGATGGAAGAGCAAAATATAAAACCTCTACTTGGAAATAGGAAGGCTCGAAGGGAAGGAAATGGGTATCCCAGGAGGGGAGGATTTACCTTAATCCTCCCTAGTGAGAGATTGGGCTAAAAGCATAGGACTTTGAGTAAACTGGGAACTGAGGCTACAGAAGGGGGAACTCAGAGATTTAGAGAGATGTTTACAAGAACACCAATAGAACTGGGGAAAGAAATGGTAGTGGTATGTGGAAAAGGATGGGCCTTGCTCACAATTTATCGTATTATATGTAAAAGTAGAGACAAATTACTGAAGGAAAAGGTTCAGCTGAAAAAGTAGTTAGCAGATTTGCATGAGAAGTTTTCTATGCTACAGCATCCAAACTTTCCTTTGGAAGAGCAAGTTAGAAAGTATCAGGTGGTAACAGAAAAGACAGTTGTGAGAATGGTTCAGAAAAGGAAGAAAAAAAAATTAACAAAAGGAAGGTATATGCAATCTTTGCATGTGTAGAATCTGATAGGGACCCAGACATAGGTGAGGAAGTTGTGTGGGAGGAAAATGAAACAAAATTAGATGAGGAGGCTTCTAGGAATGCAGACATTCATTCAATGTTATAAAGGAAGGAGGAGAACTGGAGGCAGGGGGGAATGGGTGAAGGGGTGGGGAATGGGGTAAGAAGTCACTGATATTTTTAGTTAATTCACCCAAAAAATGAGAGAATCATTAGTATCTTGGATACCGAGAATCAGTGATGAAGGGGCAGAGGAGTATGGGTAGATAACATAGATTGTATAAAATATATAGGTATTACCCAGAATCCTTTTGTACAACAAGCTTTTAGGGATTACCATATTCAAGGAAGTAGTGACCTGAGGGATGCAATAAACAGTATCCCACTGACTCTATGTGGCCTAGTGGAGGTATTCACTTAGAGACTGTATAAGAAAATTAAAGGAAGAAGAAATAAAAAGTGTAATTATGATTGGAGATGCAGATGGATATCATAGCACTCCCTTAACAGTTTCTCATAGCAATATAATAGTGAAGGCTGTTCTTCCTGTTTATAAACACATAATTCTGACTACTAATTGGAGAAATAGGGCACCCTCTTTCAGAGGTGCTGGATAATATTTAATAGTTAGGTGACTTAGGGGAATGAGGAAAAAATAAATTTTCTCAAGAGAAAAGAGCAAATAGCCAGTAGATTCAAAGTCAGGATAGATTAATATGGAAAGAATTGTTTATTGCCTTATTAAGAGCAGGGATAGATTTTGGAAGAATAGATGATATTCCAACTAATGAACTATATAAGATGTACTAAGAAAAGGGACTTAATATTACTCACAATAGGGAAGTAAGAACTACCCCTACAGATCCCGCCAGAATCACCATATCCAAGTTTGTCACACCTTGAGGGAGAATAGGAAATTGGTCAACACCTCGCTCAGATTAAAGAAGTATACAGATGAGAGGACAGACCACATACCAGTTAACCATATGCTGAAAAAGTGGATCAGCTACTGTAACTAGGGTATTAATAGTTACTGGGGCAGAGGTCTTTCTTATATATATGGAAATCCTGATAAATTTAAATATGGAATTCCTATTACCATCACAAGACTGGGAGGGGCTGAAATATCAGCCAGACAAATTAAACTAAGGATGAAAATTGGATGTTTTCCTAAGAAAGAATATACAGTGGTAACTGTACCCATTCCTGAATACATCATTGAAATAGACATATTGAGAAATATGACTTTAAATTTACCTGAAGGGAGATGTCAATTTGGAGTAAGGAAGATAGGAATTAATATAGTGATAGAGGGTTCATGGACTCCAGAAGCACAGCTAACACTATATTTACCCTGCTTCTGGTGATTGTCTCTTTATTCTTTTTGGCTTTTGTCTGTTCAACTTGTTTGCTAGATTTGTCTCCTGCAGGCTCAGTGCCCTCCACTTACAGATGAGTGACTTTGTAAGCTGGATGTCACCCTCTATCCAAGACTGTGATGCATCATCCATGGACCTGGCACCGACCAAGCTCCAGATATCATCTAAAGAACTGACCCCTAGAATGGGACCTTTCAAGTCAGGGACAGCACTTCATCCAATACAACAGGAAGTAGTTATAGAAGAAGAGACCTTTGCCCCTTACCCCAAGGGATTTTGGGTCCCATTCATTTGAGGGGGGCATAATGGAGTGCTTGTATTCAAACCCCCACCCTAAGACATTATTTTATGTGTTTATTTTGTGTTATCCCTATCATATTGTTGCAAAGTTATGTTGATATCAATTACCCCTAAACTCCCATTCACCTATATAATGGGCATGAAAATCTTGGGACCAAATGAAATGTTAATGGAATAGGAAGATCTTTTCTGCCCATTGATAAGCCTATGTGACCTGCTATGAGCTTGGGCCCAGTTGACTGCTGGGATGGAGCTGAGTCACATGAAGCCTAAGTCACATGGAGTTTGAGTTACATGGAGACCATGTTGAGAGGAGCTTGCTGAATGGATGAGGCAGGAAGGGTGGAGCAGGAAGTGAGAGTGAGGCAGAGCTGGGAGAGAGTGAGGCAGAGGGGACAGTGTGAGTGAGACAGGGAGGAACTTTGCCTCGGGGAGCTTGTTTGTGGGGAGGCCTAATGGGAGGAAGGCTTAGGGATGTCAGTGCTCCCTGAATTGTTGATGTGTATAAACTTTTGTTACCATAATGGAATTGGTTTTCCGTTATCTGAATAAATATTTTGGTTTTTGCCTTTGAGGAAGAGAGTTATTTATATTTTGCACATTCACTCTGTAAATACACATGCATATTCATAGGTTCTGTTCTGCTCTTATTCCCTTATTATGGCACAAGGCAACTGGATTCTGGAAGGCTGAATGAACATAAATTCTATTGGGCTCCATCAAGCTATAAAGTCTTTAAGGATGATCCCAGCAACAGAGCATGTCTGTTATTTAACAACCAACCTAGATAAGTGTGAGGTATATGGGGTATTCAAAGAGGACCAGCACCCTGGTATGATGGCTTATTGAGTTCTTTGCAGGGCTGTTCATACATCTTTGATGTCCACTTTTTACCCAGTTCTTACCTGTGGCTCCAAGAAGCTATAGCATGCACAGCAATCACACCCTCATAAAACCATCTCAGCAGACAGGTTAATCCAAGTTGAGAGTAACTGACAGGCCTGAAAACCTGTCAGTGAGTTAGGAGGATGTCTATCCAAACCATGTGAAGACTTCCCCATGTGGAATGGGTGGATGAGAACAATTCTTTCTAACAGCCATGAAGGCAGCTGAATCAGATGCTATGGAGTACTTAGAGCTTGTTCAAATGTGGAAGACTCCAAGGTCATCCCCTGCATCTTGGGTCATAGCCAGTGTTGACTTTTGTTTTACCCCTGGACTTTGATGACTCTGGAAGAAAGAGTGAAGCTGATGACTTTGGGCAACTCTGCCTCTCTTAAATCCAATTCACACAGGTCAAGATATCATCCTTTATGTCACTGGTCCTCTCTGAAAATAAAGGACAAACAACAACAGTTAAGTGCAAAGAGCCTCCTTACCAGCTGGTCAGTCACTAGGTGATAGATTCTTTGGTCATGGCAAAGAAAAAGAATAAAAGAACAAAATGGCATTAGCTCCTGTGTGGTCTTTGCTGATTTGCTGTGATCATTGCTGATTAATGGAAAAAGGAAAAAAATGCTAAGAATTTCCCAACTTTGAGACCATTTACAAACCATATAACTGTTGGTACATGTGAGGACTTTATCCAACATTCAATGAATGAGTTGATGTACTACTAGAGTATAGTACTTAAGTATCTTTGACTCAAATGTCTCCCTGGCTTTTGTTTCATTTAATATTGATCATCAGTAGATTGCTTGAACAATATCATCTCTGCAGTTTCATTAGTTAGGAGTCTGATGTAATACAAACATGTTTTTCTGCTATTTTTGTAATCATACAATACAATGGGTCCTTGACTTCTCTACACATTTCCATTGACTTTGTCATTCTAAAGATACAGCCTGTTCTAGAGAATCATCTACAAAAGTTTATCCATTCTCATATCTTTTAGCAACCTTTATAGATCATACGCAGTGATCATATGGAGATGAGCAAGTAAGCAGGTATGTCAAACAGAAGACTGATATATTTTTGGAAAGTTCTAAATATATATATTATAAATGCCTTCCATGTTTTTATTATTATTTTGGCAACTTCTCATTAGAATCTCTTGGAAATTGATGTTCAAATGCCTTTCAAATTTGTATTGCTTCTAGAATAGATTTCTTCTGTATATTTAGGTCCTACCACTCTTCAGCCTCTCCACTTCCCCCTTCTTCATTTAGTACTTCCTGTATTGTAGGATTCAAATTCAAATCTAGTGGTTTCACTCTTGTGAATGATGAAAATGTGTTGTTATAGAAGAACAAGTATGTTTCCATTTGTTATTTCCCTTCCAGTTTCATCTTGGGATCACAGAGCCTTGTTGGAAAAATGGGACATGAAGAACACCAAACTATATCACCAAGGGGAGGGGAGGAGTGAAATAGGAAGAAGAAGAAATTAACTATACTTATCAATTTCATACCTACTGGGTACAGTGCGCCCTATTGGGCACTGGGAGAGACAAGGAGCTTAAAGAAGACAGTTTCTGAGACAAGAGAGCTTCCAGGCTATTAGACTCACTAAAAACCTGATTGAAAATGATAACTTTATATAGCTTTGTCTGTGTGTGTCTCTGTGTCTCTGTATCTCTGTGTGTTCTGGATGGTAGTTCATTCAGAGTTAAATAAAATATATTTATTTGTAATTAGGTAATGAATTGCTATGTGATAAATGGAGAAGAAAAACGTCTAGGTTTCATATCCTGAGGATTCACTTAAAAGAAAAACAACTTGTCTTTTTACATAGGCTGTCTCCAGACAGTGTGAAATGATGGATAGGGAAACTATTATTCAAATCATGCTTCTGCAATATGCTAGTTATGAGATTCTGGACAACTCACTTAAATTAAATTTTCATACTCCCAGGAAGCTAAGTCTTAGTTAATGTCTCCTCAGCAGTACAATTATCCAAGACAATTCCAAAAGACTTATGATGGAAAATACTCTCCACAGTCAAAGAATGAACCGATGATGTCTGAATACAAATCAAAGTATACTACTTTCACTTTCTTTTATTTTTTTCAAACTGTAAATTTGTTTGTTTTGCAAACTGTTTCTTCTTTCACAATATGACTAATATGGAAATAGATTTTACATGATTGCACATATGTAACCTATATCAAGTTACTTACCATCTTAAGGAGAGGAGAAAATTTAGAACTCAAAATTTTATTTAAAATGAATGTTAAAATTTGTCTTTACGTGTAATTGGAAAAAATTAAATCCTATTAAAAGAGAAGAAAAAAAGAATGAACACAAGTTCTGTCAGGCCCTCTGAGAAGGGAAGTCAATCTGGATGGCAAAATAATTTGTAGAATCTTAGAACTGAAAGGGAAGTCAGAAGCTGCCTAGTTGTAATGTTAATGGCATTTAAGATCTTCCCCTCCAATTAGTAGGACTCAGGTGAAGCCCTTTAGCGGAGGCTTCCTTGTACGAAGGCTTTCACATCTTTTGCTACTAAGTTGATTAGCCATTGAGGGTTGTAATGCCCTCTGGCTCTAAGAAGGCTATACACGCTCTGAGTTGGTATTTTGCTTTGGAGGCTCACTTATGAGCAGGATCTTGAGATTCCCTGGTCTGAGTGGTCATATGTTCCGAGCTCCCTGATTGCTCACATGTAAAGGCTCTCAATCCAGAGATGCCTGTAAAATGGATAGCAATATTGCTTTGATCCAGGCAGGAGGGCCTTGTCTGTTGGCCTTTATTTCTCTGCTTATATTTTCTCTGCATTTTTTCTGAAGTTCAGGATGCTGACTTTTCACTTGAACTAGTGAATATATTAAAGAAGTTGCTTTCCTTTAAGAAAATCAGATCCAAGAACCTGTGTTAGCAGGTCATCATGGGTCAAGCACCAGGGTACTTGCTGTTACACTAGTTCAAACCCATACCTTAACAAGAATCACATCTAACTTATCCAATAAGAGCTTTTGCTTAAAGCCTTTAGCCTTTAGGGAAGAGGTGTCAGAGGACCCCTGGCTGCCTCAGGCAACCCATTCAACCTATGGGTAGCTCCTGTTATGCAGAATTTTTTCTTGAACTCAAGTATAAATTTTACACTTGGTAACTTTCACCCATTGTTCTCCATTCTGCCCTCTAGGGCTGAGTTGATCAAGTCTAATCCCTTTTTCCACAAGACAGCTATCAAATACTTGAAGACAGTTCTCACATCTCCTTTAAATCTTTTCTCTTGGCTAAATATCTGCACTTCTTTCATCCAGTCCCCATATGGCCTGATCTCAAGGCATTTCACCATCCCAGTTGCCCTCCTCTGGACATTTCATCTTACTCAGTCTTTCTAAAATGTTTTGCCATCACATCCTATGGGAATACAACTATGATAGAACGTTGGTCTCAAAACCAAGAAAAAAAAATTTTTTTTTAAATCATCCATGTTTTTAAAACTTCTCTACAGCAATAGTGAAGATAACACCTGCACACAATAGTGATGGTCACTTCTCCAAGAGCAGGTGTGTGAAATAAACCAACCTTTTGCAGCTTTAATCATATTTAATTAGAGCCTGCGACATGTGAAAGGGAGAGCAGTTGCTATGACTAAACCTAATGGTAATTACCACGTCAATCCTCTCCAGTTTGACTTACTGCCAATTTTAGAGTCCATAGAAAATGAGAAGCAAAAATAGAAGTTGGGGCAGTTGCCAAAACGCATTTTGTTGTCCATAGTGAAATGCAACACAAAGCCATCTAGCTCATCACACACATTTGTATATTTCTAGGTATTTTTACCTACTAAATTGTATGATTTCATTTTATTTGAGACTCATGGGAAATAAGAGTATTGTCTTTGGAGAGAAATGTTTAAATTCTGGAAATGATCATATCGTATTGTATTGACCACAAGCCGCTTAATTCATAAACTTGAGACTGAAAAAAATTCAGTTGTAAGCAGGAACAGTTGCTACCTTTGTACTCATTCACAATTACAGGTGAATCTTCTCCTCATCCAGAGAGGGAGAGGGGGATGGGCGGAGGATTCTAAATTCCAACCTGGATTAAATAATAATTAAAAGGGAAGAGGAAATGTTTTAGCTCCAATCATCAACATGCATTGATTAAGTACCTGCTAAGTGCCAGGCCACTGCGCAAAGCACTGGAGACACAAAGAGATAAGTGAACAAGTCCCTTACCTCAAGAAGTTTACATTCAACCAAGTCCTATATCAAGTAAGTAGCAAGGAGAGGTAAAGGCCAGAAAGACAGGATAAAGAGACCCTAGAGCAGGAATTTTTTACCTAGGGTCTGTGGAAATTGTACACACACACCCACACACAGAGCTCATGCACACACACATATACATATATACATACGTAATATACATATATAATATATACATATACATATATAATTTTGCATATATTTTATATGTGTATATTTCATGGTAATTTGTCCTATGGTTTTTATGCATTTAAGCACAGTACATAGAAAAGGTCCAATAGACTTCTACAAACTGTCAAAGGCATCCATAACACTAAAAATGTTAAGAACTCTTGGATTACATACCAGTCAAACTACCCAAAAGTTATTTTATAGAGCTAGACCTAGCCATAACCGATCTAAAACTATATTATAGAGCACTCTTTCAGTGGTGGCAGAGAATTGGAAATTGAGGGGATGACCATCAATTGGAGAATGGGTTGAACAAGTTGTGGTATATGAATGTAATAGAATACTATTGTTCCACAAGAAATGATGAGCAGGCAGACTTCAGAAAAACCTTATATAAACTTACATGAACTGAAAGACTTATATGAACTGAAACTGAGTGAAGTGAGGAGAACCAGGAAGTCATTGTACACAGGAACAGCAATATTGCGTGGTAACTGACTGCTAGATTTATCCCTTCTGAGCAATGCTTTCCAATATAAGACAGTTCCAAAAGATTCATGACACAAAATGCTATCTACATCCAGAGAAAGAACTGAATGCACACAGAAGCACACTGTTTTCTCTATTTTGTTTTTTTCTTTCTTCTAGTTTTTCCCTCTTGTTCTGGTTCTTTTTTTACAACATGACTAATGTGAAAATATGTTTAATATGATCATACATGCATAGCCTATATCAGATTGCATGCTATCTTGGGGAGGAGGAGTGGAGGAGAGAGGTGAAAATTTTAGAACTCAAAATCTTATAAAAGTGAATGTTGAAAACTAAAAATAAATTAATTTTTAAAAAAAGATCCCTTGGCCTAGAGCTTTATCATAGTTGAGTACCCCACCAGCATGCTGACAATATATTTAGGTTTCCTGTCACCAAAAGTATTATTTTCACTTAATTTATGACCAAATAGTCACTTTTCCAAATTTAGTATTGAGTAATTCCCATTCATTCATTCATTCAACTAGCATTTATTTGTGCTATAAGAAATGACAGCTGTGATGCATCCAGATAATCTTGGAAGGATTTGCATAAACTGAAGCAAAGTGAGATAAACAAAGCCAGAAAAGCACCATACACAATGATGACAACAATGCAAATGGAAACAATAACTGCCATTAAACAACACAAACTCAATATCACAAATTACAAAGAATGTTTGGCTTCAAAGAACAGGTGTGAGAAGATAGCTCTCCGCAGAGGTGGAGCATTCAGAGATGGGGAATATTGTATCTGTTGTCAATTTTTTCAGTATTGATCAGTTTTGCTGGGGGTGGGTATCTTCATTCTATTTTTTTATTTTTAAAAAATTATTATAAGAGAAGGCTCTCTGAAGGTGGACAGAAGGATGCGCACAGGGACAAATTAGGGAAATGTAAAAACAAAATATTTAAATAAAAATTTATTTTTAAAAAGAAAATAAATGTTGCAAAATTATAAAGAATGATCCCAAAGAAGATCCATGAGAAGGGCACTTCTTCCACACACATTCCTTTGCAAGAATATATAAGGCTCCATTTTTGTGGAATGTTGCCTATGTCAATTTTTTTTTCAATATTGATTGGTTTTGCTGAATTTTTTTCTCTTATCTCTTTTCTTCTTCTTCATAAAAATTTTTTATTATAAGGGATGGATTGGAGAAGGAAGGGAGCACAAGAAATGAAGGAAGAAATATAGGTGATGTAAGAATAAAAGATATTGATACTATTTTTAAAAAATTACTAAGCATGTACTATGTTTCAAGCATTGAATTACAGACTAGGAATGCAGAGACAAAAGGAATTGTATTCTATCCGGAGAAATAACATGTACACCTATAAGTAAATACAGATTACAGTGTACCAAAAATTTTAATAGCATTAATTACCTAAAACTATACTGAGATTTTTGAAGCACCATATATACAAATTGAATAGAAATGTGCATGTAATTTAGGGCACTAACAATGAGAGGAGCAGAAACTATATGTAGAAGGAGATAGATGAGCAGTGCTTGGAAAGAACAAAAAAAAAAAACTAGGATTCTAAGAGACAAAGGTGAGGAGGGAATGCATTCCAGGCATGGGGGACAGTCTATGTAAAGGTGTAGAGCTAGAAAATGAATGTCATGTACAAGGAACAGTGTAAGTAGTCCAGTTTGACTGGAACCTACAGTACATGAAGGAGGATAATATGCAATAAGCCTAGAAAGGCAAACCGAAGATTGTGAAGGGTGAAATGTTTGACTTCTGACTTTATCATTCAAATGTAACTACCCTCTCCAAGATTACCAAAATGACCTTTTAATTGCCAAATGACTGGTCTTTTCTCGGTCTTCATCCTTGTTGACCTCTCTACTGCATTTGACACTTGACCATCCAAGTCTCTCTCTCTCGGTTCTTCTTTTGCCTCTACACTATCATATTTCAATCATTCATTCACTAAACAGAAGGAAGGCTTCCTATAGGAGGTGAGATTTTAGTTGGGATCTTAAGGAAGCCAAGGAGGTCAGTAGGCAAAGTGGAGGAGAGAGAGCATTCCAGGGATGGGGGGACAGCCAGAGAAAATTTCCAGAGCTGAGAGATGGAGTGTCTTATTCATGGAAAAGCCAGACCAGTGTCACTGGATTGTGCTGGGGAGTAAGCTATAAGAAGATTGGAAAGGCAAAAGGAGGATAGATTACTAAACAGAGCACTTGGTATTTGTACCTAGAGACAACAGAAAGTCACTGGAGTTGATTAGGGAAGAGGGGGTCAGTCATATACTCAGATTTGCATTTTAGGAAAATCACTTTAGTGGCTGAATGGAGAGTGGAGTGGAGGAAAACTTAAGCAGACCCACCAGCAAGCTATTGCAGTAATCAAGGTGTGAGGTGATGAGGATCTTCATCAGTGTCAGAAACCAGAAAGGGGCATATTCAAGAAATATTTCTTGATTTCTTCAGGGTTCAATTATCATCTTCATGCAAATGACTCCCAGATCTATTTGTCCAGTCCTAGTTTCTTTCACAAAAAGTCAACTCAACAAGCATTTATTAAGTGTTTCTATACCAGGCGCTGTGCTAAGCCTCAGGGATGCAAACAAAAGCAAAAACTGTCTCTACGCTCAAAGAGCTTATATTCTACAGGGAATTTGTGACCTCGAGGTCAGATGTGGCTCTCTAGGTCCACAAGTGCAGCCTTTTGACTGAGTCCAAATTTTACAGAACAAATCCTTTAATTAAGGGGATTTGTTCTATGAAGTTTGGATACAGTCAAAGGGCTGCACTTGAGGACCTAGAGGACCACATGTGAACTTAAGGCTGCAGGTTCCCCATCCCTAATGTAATTCACTGCCACCTGCTTTTTAAACTTCTTGAATGTGATGACCCACAGGCATTTCAAATGCATTTCCAAAACAAAACTTACTATCTTTCTCCCCAGATCTCTCCCTTTTCTGAACTTCCCTATTACGGTCAAGGTCACCAATACAATCCCAATTGTTGTTGGCTGTGTTTAACCTTTGCTCTCGAAGAGGACCATGACATCAAGATGATGATGTGACTTGCAGTTGACTTTGATTTGAGTGAGGGAGGGCTGTGCAAGGTCACCAACCTCACCTTCTTCTCCTGAGCCATCTGGGTGCAATGGCCTGATAATCATCAGAATGACTGGAGATGGCCCAGGAGACCATGTGAGACCCTGGCCCTTTCAGGCTAAGGTCTTATCACATTCTCCCTTTCATTGAGATTCAGTCATTCGATGAACAATTCCAGTAACAGACTCAAAATCTCAGTGTTATTTTTGACTCTTCACTCTTTCTGTCTAGTACCTTATTGTAAAAAATTGAATTGATATTATACTATAATATATAAATGCATATATGTACTATAATATAGAATACTACACATATATGTTATGCATTTCTGAGTTTCTAAAATTTTTCTGTATCATCTGCTATCCTTCCCATGTGGCTTATGCAAAACTTCCTAAGACTTTCCATTTAATTTCTTATGCCATATTAAATTCTTAATATGTGATACATTGAAATTGTGATGGGGAGAGTCACAATGCGATAGAGATAAAGTAGAGAGACATATAAATAGAGATACAGATATATGGATGTCTGTGGAGATGGAAATATATGGAGACATATAGAGGTAGATAGATATTGCTATAAATTAGATATGGATAGGTAGATAGATAGAGAGACAGACAGACAGATAGATAGATAGATAGATAAATAGGTTTAATTTCTCCTTTTTCAAGTTCTAGGCCATCCAGGCTTCCCTAACTTGATTTCAATCTCACAATGGTAGGAACAATGCCTTTTATTTTCTTGAGGCCCCAAGAGGCCCAACATGATATATGGCACAGAGTAAATAAATATTGATTTTTTTAAAATCCCACAATTCCTTTAATTATTTTTAAAACAAGGGCTTAAGTGACTAGAAATGGGTAATGTGTGGTCTTTCCGGCATTAACACTTCTTAAAACCAAAAGCTATATTAGACTTCTTTAATTTTATAAAATACTCTAAACTAATTCTGTATCAGTATACATAAACTGCCTATTTTATTCTCCAGTATGATTCCTTCCTCCCTACCCCCAAGGGAACTTTGAGTGATCCCTTCCTGTTTAATTGTGGGATACTGAAAGCTGACATCAAAGCAGATCTGACATTTCTCTATCAGTCAATGTTTCCCACATATCCTGTGCTCTTTCTTAGGCCTTTCCTTCCCTGTTTATTGTTAGCAGGCTTCAAGGGCCTTACTCTAAAAATTCCCTACTATAGGCCAATAAAAGGAAGTATAGTGAGGCCCTTCTGTTATTTAAGAATCATCAGATAAGTTTTTGATGAACTCTAAGCAACTCTGAGTATGGAATGATTTCCTCTAGGGCCAGCTATGGGATTTCCACACAAATTCCCTTTCCCCTCTTTCTTTTATCAGGCTTGGTGAGTTTTGCAGCCTGTTTCCAGATGGTCTGAAGCTTTTGAGTAGATGTGTCAACCCACAGGCCTGGCAAGGGCATCTTTTAAAATCCGTATTAACCGCTGAGGCATCTGCTGTCCTCACACCTCAGCAAATCATGTCAAGATGAAAAATGTCTTTGTGTACTTTCAGTGTGGGGTGATGGATTATGTTCCAGGCTCCTTTTGCTTAGAGGGAGATAACTGGGCTTCCAGAAAGACAAACCCTAACTTCCAGTATGAGTCTAAAAAATGGTCCAGATTCTTCTTGACCCACTCACTCCACCGATCTTCCAGGGGCCCCTGCATTCCAAGTTTGATTCCTCAGGCTGCAAATCTGATCTGAGGCAGAACTAGACTGGACTGGGTATTCTGTGGTCTCTACAATTACATTATTGTTGATGATTTGTTTCAGTCATGCCCAGCTCTTTGTGACCCCATTTGGGATTTTCCTGCCAAAAATATTGGAGTAGTTTTCTACTTCCTTCTCCAGCTCATTTTACTGATGAGGAAACTGAGGCAAAGGATGTTAAGTGACTTGCCCAGGGTCACCCAGCTAGTAAGTGTCAGATGCTAGATTTGAATTAAGGAAGATGAGTCTTCCTGGCTTCAGGCCCAGCACTCTATCTACTGTGACACCTGCATATCTCTAGACAGGTAGCTTGACCTATTAGAATTTCCAAGTGATTAATTAGGATATTTCAGAGAATGCTACAGAAATTCATGCAATCCCTTCTTTGGGCCTAGGTGAATAAATCGTCAGGAGGGCTATTTTGAGCTCTAATTCTCAGTTAAAGATTACTGAAGTTCAAGGCACTTCCATCAGTAGTGACCTATGCCAAACTGTAGCAAAACCTTCTTCTACATATTTCTTCTCAGTAGGAGAATAGCAGAAGATTTTTGTCTTATATACCTAGGAGAGGATCCAATACTATCGCAGGATAATTAGTGCTCTACCTCAGGGCAAAAACAGACAGGGAGGCACACTTCCTCTTCTGTGGCTACCATCACCTTGCCTGATTCATGGTTCCCTGCAGTAGCATCAGGATAGCCAATTCCAGATTGCAATCCCCAGGGTCTCATCGCAATGGTGCTCCTTCTCCATAGTTATGCTCTTCCCCCTCCTCAAAGTCTCACAGAGGTGGGGAACAGACTCTTCGTGATTGGCTGCCCCTCTCTACTACTACACTCACAGTTGGACTACCCTCTCTGCCCTAATTCCCCAATGAACTCACCTGAAGAATTCCAAATTATGTGGTTGCCTAATAAAGACAAGGCAACCACTTCTTCAGACCTAGCACAAGGTTTAAAGACTGTGGCCCCTTGTGTTTGAAAATTTTGTTCTCTTTTGTGGTCACTTTTCTCCAAAATACATTGGAAGCTTTGATTTGTCATTATAACGCATGCAATTAGACTTATCAACCAAGTAGTAAATAAATACCGGTTATCATGAAGAGCAGGATTTTCAGTATTAAATCATGTATATTTATAAAAAACCAACTTTATGTGCTTTACTATACAGTCATAATCCATTAGATAGTGAACTCCTTGAGGCCAGGACTATCTTTTGCCTATTTTTGTTTCTCCAGCAGTTAGCACAATTTTTGGCATATTGTTATTGTATTCAGTCTTTTCTGCATATCCAACTCTTCGTGACCCCATTTGGAGTTTTCTTGGCAAGGATACAAGAGTGGTTGGCCATTTCCTTCTCTAGCTCATTTTCTAGATGAGGAAACAGACAAATAGAGTTAAGGTCACACAGCTAGTTAAATATCTGATCCCGGATTAGAACTTAAGAAGACAAGTCTTCCTGAGTTAAGGTCAGTATTCTATCTACTGCACCATGTCTCCTGGCACAGAGTAGGCACTACATAAATGTTTATTGACTGACACACACTATGTCCAGTGCACTAGGTAGGCACCTGCCTAGCATCCTGGCTTTACTCCTCTTATCGGTGTGCATCTCACAACCAATGGAGTAAGCAGAATCATGAAGTGGAAGAGTTAGAAGGGGCTTCAGTGACCATCTCATCAAACCTATCACCAAAAGAAATCCCCACTACAATATATCCAATGAGTGGTTATCCAGTTCCTATTTGAAGATCAGAAGGGAAGTTGCTACTTTTCAAAGCTTTTGATCCAAAAAGTATTGAGAGATCTGTACTGATTCTTTCATCTTGAACAAATGACTAGGGAGGGCACTTACACACGTACTGAACTATCCAGAAGTATGTCAGCTATTATCAGTGCCTACTTCTGCCCATCAACATCTTTAATACTTGAAAAGATCTGTGTTTTCCTCAGTGCAAATGAGTCCCTGAGTCAATGCAAATCACTGACCTGCTACACCTTGTTCTGGTCCAAAAATTCATCACCTGGTATCAAGCCTGTGTGATGAGAGTCTCCAAACTGGTCCTGGGATGACAAATGACCAATCCCTCACCAGACCTGTCTTTAAAGCATCTTAGTCCCCTCAGCCTTCAAGAACCTTGCCATGAGCTATATGGCTTGGATTTTAGCAGAGGCTGTCAATCAACATTTCTCAGGAAACTAGAAAACGTCATCAGTATTCATGCTAAATAAGGGAGAGCTAAAGCAAACATCACCTCCCAGTCTACTCCTTCCTGGGGATGCCCCAGGAATGATGGGTATTTCTGCCCTCTCTTTTTCATGCTCCAATTCTTTACCACAGAATCACAAATTCAGAACTGGGATACTATGTCCCTTTAACTTGGATCTGTGCCATGCAGTGATGAGCTCAGTTCATGTGATCACTGGATTGTAGATTTAGAGCTTGCAGAGACCACAGAGGCCATCTGGTCCAACTCCAACATTTTAAAGATGAGGAAACTGAGGCCCAGGTAGGTAAAGTGACTTCCCTGTGATCACACAGGTAGTAAGTGGCAGACCAACCTAGGTCTTTTAGCTCCAGACCTACTTATGCTTTCAGGGATGTGAGCCACAAGAAAAAGAGAATGCCCCACTCTAATAATTTGGTTGTGAGCACAATTTAAAGTATAGAAACTTTGGTCTACAGTGTCCTAAGTGGTTTGAGTCCTTGCTGCCTTACAAATTGCCTCCTGCCCTATGTGCCATAATAGCCATTAAGATCAACCTGAGTACCCCACTGACAGATCTCAACATCCATCAGTGGGAACTAGGAGGAAAGGCATTTTCTGAGGATGGCTCCTGGCCTGCTGTGTTTTGGCAGAGAGCCAGTCTACTAACTTGGGGGGCACAGTGCAGACCTGTCTTTTAAGCCTGGTGTGCTATTGATTTCAGTATGCTTATCATTACTGTACATTACTGGGGCTGGAAGTATGGGTATGTGGATGGCTGTGGGAAGGGAAGAGCCATAACAGAATTCTGAGTTAGAATCACAGTATGTTAGAGTCAGAAGGAACCACAGAGGGGCATTTGTTCCAATTCCCTCACTTTATAAAGAAGAAAACTGAGATTAAAAGGGAAAAATGACTCCCTCGAAATCACATAGCTAATTAGTATCATAGGCAGGAATTGAACCAGAATTCCAAGTCCTATTATGGAAGTCATTCTACTACACCATTCTGGTTAGCAGTTCTAGCACCTAGGCTGCTAAGCCACAGGGTTCAATAATGTCACTGCTTATTAGATGTTCCATGGAAGTTCTGAATGGGGAATGAAGTTAAAACTCATGACTAAAAGGAAATTTTTATATTCTCTGGAACAAAACCCACTCCATGCATAATAGAGAGTTTGCTATTATGCAATTTTCGCAAACAAAACAGAACCCCTCACCCCACACAGGGCACTACGGGCTCAAGTGTTTATCCTCCTTCCAACCAGAGCAACCTGTTTGGTTGCTAAACCAATTTGTGTATGTTTTTGTCCCCACTGCAAAAATCTCTTTTGATGTAATGACAGCAGTCATTGGATCCCTTCCAGCTGAATATCCTTTGCCTATAGCCTTTTTATGCTCTAATTTTGGGAGGAGCAATAAAAGCAGAGCTTTCCTGCCACATCCTTCCTTTCCGCTAACAGTAAACTCTGAAAGTGGAAAGTGTCATGAACATGTGTTAGTCTCTATCATCTTCTGAGAGCAGGAGTTCTTAACCTGGGATCTATGAACTTGTTTTCATGTTTTGATATTTGTATTTCAATAGGTTTCTTTGTCATCTTGTGTATTTAATTTTATACTTATACAAGCATTATTTATTACAAGGCAATTTGTGGCATTCTTGAAAAAGCACTTGGGCTTGGAGTCAGGAACACCTGAGTTAAAATTTTACCTCTGATATGTACTAGCTGCATGGTTCTGAGCAAGGCACTTATCCTCTGTTTACCTCAGTTTCCCAAACTGCAAAATGGGGTAATAGTAACCCCTACCTCACAGGTTGTTCAGAGAATCAAATGAGTTCATGCTTGTAAAGCCCTTAGCAAGGTATCTGGCACATTGTAGGCACTATATAAATGCTTATTCCCTTTCCTGCCCTTGTTCTAAGAAGGCATTCCTCTGCTTCTCCAGATTGCAGAAGGAGTCCATGAAACCAAAAAAAGTTAAGGACTCCTATCTTAGAGGGTTTTGTTTTAATGTTTTCAGAGAATGTCCTTGCTAAGGTTTGTTCGAGTTTTTATTGGGAAGTATCTGTTGTATCAAAATAAAATATATATTTTTTTAAGTTTTAAAGAATGAAGTTTTTACTTTATGTGGCAGCCAATGATTTGAAACAAAATAAATGCCCATCTATTGGAGAATGGCTAAGCAAACTGTGGTATGTAAGTTACTATACCATGAGAAATGAGGACTATGAGGAATCAAGGGAAACGTAAGAAGACACATGAACTAATACAGAAAGTAGAACTAGAAAAAATATATACATGATCACTATAACAATGTAAATGGAAAGAACAAAAAAAAAGATAAAATGAAACTGAACACTGTGTAATTATAATAGGTCCTAAAAAAGAGTCAAGAAAATGTACTTCCCTCCCTTTTTTTTTTTTGCAGAGGTGGGAGACTATGAATATGAAATATCATATGTACTGTCAGACTTGGGTAATATGTTGCTGAGCGTTGCTAAGCATTTTCTTTCTTTTTCATTCTTTGTTATGTGAGATGGCTGTCACAGTAGAAGAAGGAAGATGGATAGATTCAGAAATAAAGGTGATATAAAGACAAAAAATATCAATAAAATCATTTTGAAAGATAGTATAGTCTTTTTACTGACTCTGTCACATTTCAATAAGTTGTCAAAACGACAAATACAAAAGGAAAAAGGAGCATGATACATGTTTTCTAGGTCCTTTTGAAAACATGGCATTGTCCCTTTGACTACTACATATATGTGAATATACAGGAAGGGTGATATTGTTAGATATCAAGGGTATGGGCACAGTTCAGCAGGGAATGCCCCACAAATGTTACCATGGTAAGGCTGGATGAGTATGTAATGTTATTCAACATAGTATTGGCATTGTTGCAAACAAACAGGTAAAAGGCAAAATTCTACCCAAGAGAATTAATTTGCATATTGAGAATATTAATCATGCTAAGAGCAGAGGTAACTTCCTGAAGAGGGTAAAGAAAGATAATCAAAAGAAGACACCAAAGGAAAAACCACCTGGGTTCAACGGAAATGTCAGCCTTCTCTACCCAGAGAAGGACACTTTGTGAGACTCAACCTCAAGGAACCTGAGCTGTTGGAACTGATCCCCTATGAATTCTTGGCATAAATGATTGTAAAGACAGATAGACAGATAGATAGACAGACAGATGGATGAATGAATAAACAAAAGATTCTTGGATAATAAAAAAAAGAAAGATAATAAAGCTTTCAGGTCATCTGAAAGTTCATCATTAATAAATCCTGATGAAGTAAGAGCAAATCATTCCGTTCACACTGAGCCTTTCCTAGTGTTTGTTTTCTAAATAGAGTTACTCAAGGGATGGCCCTTTAATAAAAAAAAAAAAAATCAAACTGGGAGGGGAAGACCCTCAGGGTTCCTGGGTAAAAGAGAAACAGTTACTATTTAGCATTTACTAAATTTATATTATTTAAATAGTGCTTTCCATGTTGTCAAGAGTCTTCTTGCAATTTAGAATCTCTCTAAATTCTAAAGGAAATATAAACATTGTCTCTTATGAACATGTTACTGTGATAGCTTTCTGATGGTAATGTCTAAGAAACTATATAATAGCCTTCTTTACGATTGAATTATTCTTTTTTTTCCTAACAATAAAATATCTCTCAAATCTACTGGCACAATTTCAAAATGCAACAGAATTTTCTTTGAATAAGAGGCCATGATTTTGTGGCTTTCAGTTCACATGATTCTTTTTTCTATAATACAAAAATAATGGAAGGGATAGAGCCTTGAGATAAAAAACAAAAAACAGAGATTACAGGGTCAGAATTTTGCTGAGTGGTGCATATTTTAAAAGTTTCTAAGAATGACAATAACTATACATATTTTCATCATGGTAATTATTGCTTTTCTGATGGAAAATTATTGTTAGGGAAAAAATAAAGTAGAAAAAATAAGAAAAATCGTACTTACTATGTGCCAGGGACTGTGCTAAGTTCTTTGCAAATATTACCTCATTTGATCTGCACAACAACCCTGGGAAGGAGGTGATATTATAATCCCCATTTTACAGATGAGGAAACTGAGGCAAACAGAGGTTAAGTGATTTGCCCAGGGTCACACAGCTACTAAATGTCTGAGGCTGGTTTAGAGCTCTCACCTAGTTACCCTCAGGTTACAGGAGGTTACAGTCCAGCACAGGGATGAGAGAGGATAACTGGGCAGAAAGAACCATCACCTTCAGAGGAGCCTTCCCCCTTGCCAACACCCTCGGTTGGGCTATTTGATTGCTCCTAAGATTTGAATGAGATGGGAGTTAACTGTCTCTGTTTCCTAAGATCTTCCAGGCCTTACCATCTGCCATTTCTCTATGCCTGAAGTCCCTGGGTCCTGCCATTTAACTTACGGCAGCACCCTACACATTCTTTTATGGGGTGTGTCCCTCAATTATAACATGAGCTCCTGGAGAGCTGGGAATAGCTAGCCTCTTCTGTTTGTATTCCTAGCGCTCAGCACAGGGCTTGGCAAAGAGAAATCATGTAATAAATGTTTTCCATGTGCCCTCCCTCTCTCTTCCTGCCCCTTGATTCATTCAATAGACCAAATAGGCTGGAATGAGAGATTAGGAGATGGAGAGAGAGCTGTTAGCAGGGGACCAGGAAAGGTTCTTGATGGAAGACATGATCCCCGAGGATTCTGGCAGGTGGAGATGAAATTCCCTTCCAGGCTTACAGGGACAGTGTAAACCAAGTGAAGGGTGTGGAGGAGATAAAGGATCACAAGTCATCTGGAGTGTAAAGTGCATTGGGAGACTGGATCTTGTGACAGTACTATGGAGGCAATGTTGAGGGAACTTCTCATGCCAAGAACTCAAAAAAAAAAAAACCCCAACACTTTTTCCATATTTTTCGAAGGATGAACTCATCCTCGATTCTATCTTTTAGCAGAACTATGACAGATTTGATTGTTTGGGGGATTTTCACCAAGTCTCTGAAATAACGTTCTATCTTTTTCATACAGTCTTTCAATTCCCATATAAAGATCAAATTAACAGTATCTAAAATGAAACTTTGCACATTCATCTTTTTTCCCCTCATTCTCTATTCATTTGAGGAGCGTTAGGCACATGCAGTGGGACTCTGCCACCTACAGGCCTGAGGGAGACTTGCAACCATCACAGAATGTTAAGGGTAGGGGTAGAAGGGGAACCCACATTTTAAAGGGCATCTTTTCATTTTGAACTTGAATCTGAGGGTGTTGCATGTAAAATTAATGGAGAGAAAAATTAGTCACTTGGCCTTGGATTGAAAAGTAGTTGTTTTCCATTGTCAATCCAATCGTTGCAGACAAAATTAGCAAAAGTAATTTATTGCCCAAGTCAGAAGAACCCTACTAAGAAATCCCGTTTGTGGGCCTATTAGAATAACAATGTTTTGCTGAGCTTTTGGCCCACGTGCTTTGGTTAATTTTGATTTTTATTCTTATAGAATCTCATCGCAAAACCATTTCCTTCAATAAATACAAAGCACTTTTCATTAACTTGACAGTTTTTGGCTGTTCTCCGAGCTATTTGTTTCAAAGTTGCCAGATCAAGTTGAAAAAGGGGAAAGATACTGTGAAGATTGCCTAAGAAGGAAGGAATTTATACAGACCATTGCCATAAAAGTATAAATAATGGCAAACATCAATAAACACACATATAATTGAAAGCCCATATTGGGTATTTAATATACCATATCTCCAACCATCTGCTTACTTCTTAATAAGATTAGAAATGCTTATAAACTATTATTAAATTCCAGGAATGGAAATTAATTCTCAGATACCACTAGCAAGAGAAACTAAAGAAACTCATTCATAATACCAAAAAAAAAAAAATGGTAATACTCCTTCCCTACAACTCTAGCCAACACGAATTTTTTTTTTTAACTGGCAGCCAAAAATGAGCCTTCCTAATTTGGCAAACAGAACAGGAACACACCAGAATCAATATTTGCTTGTGGGGATATGGAACTAGGTTGGGCAGAGAGATCAGTGCACATGAAGTTTTAAAACCTCCCTGGGATATTGTGGTGATTCGGGTCAGCTGCTGAAAAGAGGTAGCCTGAGGGACCTCTGCAGCATTCATTAGCCCTCTGTGGCTATTTTGCAATCTCTGTACAGAAAACTATTTAGCTCCTAAAAAGAGACTAAGTATATATGTGTGAAACAGTTTATAAACATGGTTTTTGGCCATGTAATTCTAACTATTGTACATAAATTCTTGTGTGAGGATTTCATCCTGTACTGAATTATTTTTTAAATATAATCGATCAACAAGCACTTTTTAAAGTACCTACTACAGTCAAACTTGGTGCTAAGGGGATAGAAAGATTCCCTCAAGGAGTCTGTATTCTAATGGAAAGAAAACAGCAAATACATAGGTATCTATAAGATATATGCTCGTTATAGTAGCTAGTATTTAAGAAGTATTATTGTAGTATTATATATATTATATATAGTAGCTAGTATTTACGCTTTACGGCTATACACATATCTTATATTTACATATAAAAGTCTTTTGCAAGTAATATCATTTTATCAACTTGAGGTGATACTATTGCTATCCATATTTTATAGATGAAGAAACTTTAAGTGCCTTAACCAGGGCCCTGGTAATTCAGAGGCAAGATTTTAACTCAGATATTTCTGATTCCAAGTGCAATACTCTAACCCAGAGATGGGGAACCTGCAGCCTTGAGGCCACATGTGGCCTTCTGTGACCTTTTGACTGAGTCCAAATCTTATAGAACAAATAAAAATTTGTTCTTATAGAACAAATCCTTTTATTAAGGGCTTTGTTCTGTGAATTTTGGATTCAGTCAAAGAGTCGCACTTGAGGACCTACAGGGCCACATGCGGCATTAAAGCCACAGGTTCCCTACCCCTCCTCTAGCCTCTGCCCCACCAAGTCAGACAGTGAAAGGTAACTTTGGAAAGGAAGGCCTAAGTAGCTGGGAAGCCAGTAAAGGCCTCCAGCAAAAGGCCCTGTTAGATCTGAGTCTCAAAGGAAACCTGGAATTCTAAGAAGCAGAAATGTTAAAGGAAAGCATTCCAGGTGTGAGTGGCAATAAATGCAAAGGCACATAGAGGGAAATAGAGCATGTTTTATAAGGAACAGCCAGCAACCCTTGATCCTAGAAAATATGAAGTAATGCAAAGTCTTAATACAATTTGAAGCTAAGGATACTGGGATACCCTGATATGATAAGGTTAGGAAGGTAGGATGGGGTCAGGTTATGAAGACATTTAAATGCCAAGCAAAGGATTTTCTACTTGATCCTAAAGGTATTAAGGAGCCATTGGAGTTTAGTGAGTAAAGGAGTGCCATGATCAGACCTATGCTTCAGGAAAGTTGGGAACTTGGGTTGCTGTGTGATGGATGAATTAGAACAAGAAGACCAAATAGGAGGCTATCACAACAGTTCCAGTGAGAGTTTATAAAGACCTAAACTACAGTGGGGTCTGTATCCGTGGAGAAAAGAGAATATATGTGAGAGAAACTCTGGAGAATCCACAAGTTTGACAACTGATTAGTTGAGAGTACAAATTAGTTAAGCGACAGTAAGTTGTCAAGAATGGTAGATATTGAGACTGTGCACCTGTTACTAGAAGGATGGTGAGAGAAGATCAGGAGAGGGCTGGGCTGGGCTGGGGGAAGAGAATGAGTTCTATTTTGAGTGTATTATGTTTGAGATGCCTACAGAAAATGCGGTTCAAAACATCCAATGGGCAGTTGGTTTTGAGACACTTTGTTGTTGTTATTTCAGTCTTGTGCTACTCTTTGTGACCCCATTTGATGTTTTCTTGGCACAGGTGCTAGACTGGTTTGCCATTTCCTTCTCCAGCGCATTTTAGAAAATGGGAAACTGAGGTAAACAGGGACAAGTGACTTGCCAGGGTCACACAGCTAGTATCTGAGACCAGATCTGAACACAGGATGAGTCTTCTTGATTTCAGATCTGGCACTCTATCCAGTGCACTGCATGACTGCCTATAAGGGGAGTCTGGGACTGGATATTTAAATCTGGAAGCCTTCTGCATAGAGATGATAATTGAATTCATGGGAACTGGTGAGGTCATCAAGTGAGATAGTACAAAGGGAAAAGAGAATCACAGAATTTCTGAATTTAAAGGAATCCAAATCCATACACAGAAAAGGACTTCTACCCACTATAAAATCCTTGACAAGTGGTTCTTCCAGGCTGTTCAAGAAGACCTTTCATAAGAAGCTGCCACCTCCAGAGGCAGAGCATTTCACTTTGAAATACTATTAATTATTAGGCAGATTTTCCTGACAAACCTAAATTTGCCTTTGTGACTTCCAACCATTGTTTCTGCCTCATTCTACCCTCTTGGATCAAATACTTTTGCTTTCAGTCTTTTTTTTTTTTCAGTGATGTCAGACCCTTCTGGATTTTCTTGGCAAAGGTACTAGAATGGTTTGCCATTTTCTTCTCCAGCTCATTTTACAGATGAAAAAACTGAGGCAAACAGAGTTAAGTGACTTGCCCAGGGTCACACAGCTAGTAAATTTCTGAAGCCAGATTTGAACTCAGGAACATGAATCTTCCTGATTCCAGACCATGTACTCTATTCACTGCATCACCCAGCTGCCCTTTGCATCAAATATAACAAATCTAATCCATTTTTCTCATGGCAGCCTTCAAATATTCAAAGAAGCTATCATGCTACCACTTCTGGAGTCTTCTCCAGGGTAAACAGCCCCAGTTCTTTCCATTAACCTTCATATGACATAGATTTGAAGCCCTTCACCAACCTGGTTATCCTCTCCTGGGTGGATGCCTGAAATGTGGTTCCCAGAACTAAATACAACAATGTAAATGTGGTCTGACCAGCAGGAGTACATCAGGATTATCACCAGCTTGGTCCTCAAAGCTATGCTTCTTTCAACGCTGCCCAAAATTTCATTAGTCTTTTGGCCTGCCACACCATACCACTGACTCATAATGAAATTGCAGTCCACTAAGATCTCCACAATCTTTTGGAGACAAATTGATGTCTAGCTCTGCCTCTCCTACCTTGTACTTGTGAGGTTGATTGCTTTTTTAACCCAAATGTAAGACTTATTGTTTATTCATATTGGACTTCTATCTTATTTGATCTTGGTATATCCACAATTGCAATTATTCTTTATAATGACAAATGGACAATCCTTTCCTATAAGACCCTCCCAGAAAGTGGCTATCTTCTAGATCTGTTTGAAATTGCTTTAAGTAATCATAAATGGTTCACACGAAATTGCAAAGAGTCATTCACTGGGATTCAGAAAATACAGCAAGTCTTGAATATTTATGTAGAGAGGCCCCACATGTAATGAGGCCCATGTGTTGCGAGAGCTCTCCCACACATGTAGCATGGAGGTATCTTTATATGGCTCAAAGAGAGGAGGAATAGACATCTCAAGCCTCTTCACACATACACCCCCTTCTTCCGAGGAGACTTTATTTCCTGCCTGGAGGAAAAGCAGGAAGTTGTAGAGGGTAGAGCAGGGGTGGGGTAGAGGCTTAACCACTTTCCTCCAAGAAGGGGATGAGGGAAAGGGCTGGACTAGAAAGAATGATATCTAACTTCTCTTTTAAAAGTTATTAGTCTAAGGGATGTGATCAGGTTCAGGTTAACTTCTAATCACTGTTTCATTCTTGAGGGGGCAGCAGGACTCCAAGATTTTGATCCCAGACTTGACTCCTTTCCCACCAAATACCACTTTCCCTATGAACATACATAATAGCACCTAGCCAAGAAAACCCATTTATCCAAATAGACCAAATGGGCCAACAGACTAATGACATTTCAGGCAGCACTATGCCTTATAGCTTTCAGGACTAAGTCGGTGACGATCCTGATGTACTCCATGCTGGTCAGACCACATTTAGATTGTTGTATTTTGTTCTGAGAACCACTTTTTAGGTAGCAAAACCTACCTAACAGAAATCAGAAAAGGTACACATACGAGAACATACACCAGACAACACAGAGTGAAGGCTCTCTCCCATTGGGAGTAAGGTAACTCAGCTCAACCAAGAGAGAAAGTCCTTGATCTTACCCAAGCAAAAGCTCCCCCAAAGTATCTAGTATAGCAAGCTGGGGTTAAGGAACAGTGAAGACTCTGAGCTCTGAGATGGCTTCATTCATCTTCCCTGCCACAACTGGAAGCCAGAAGCACCCAAAGTGACTGAAGAGAATGTGAAAAAAATTAAAGAAGCTGGAGTTCTCTCCTTGTTTCCAATTCTACCCTATCCCTTACCCAGAGCAGGGCATTCATCTCCCCCAATGAGGAGAAAGCCTCATCCTAAAGAACTTTGGGATCAGCCTTCCATCTATTATGGATTTACTTCAAAGAAGAAAGCTCTTTGGAATTTTCCAATTAAATGAAAAATACTAAATGGGATTCATTATGCTGTAAAGACTGGTATGGGAGAGACCTAGAGTTTCACAGGAGCCCAGGGGGACCTGTCACATAGTTTCTTTTTTTTCACCATATTATAAATATGCTTGTAGGTAAATAATGGTGAGAGAGAAAAAGGAATTTTGGAAGAGTGGGGGACAGAAGAATGGAGGAAGAAGAGCCATGAGACTGGAATTCACTGACTGCCCAGACATGACATGCCAAGTAAACCTCTAGTTTCTCAGGAGATTGGTTGCCATCCTATTGGAGATGTACTATCTCTTAATCTGTTAGCAAATTCCTGACTAAGAAAAGTCTGTCTCCCTGACAAGTGTTTTCCACCTATTAACTAGCAGGACTAGGGAAACTCAGCTCCAGCAGACAAAGGGAAATGGGTTCATGGGCAGATTTCTGCTTGTCTGTTCTTTGTTCTATCACTCCACTGGTTTTTCAGTAATCATGCTGAACAACTACCCAGATTATCTCACACTAATGGATAAAATAGAACCCAGACTTCTCAAAGAGAGTCACCCAAATCGGGCTAAGAAATCAGCCCAAAGGAAGTAAATAGAGACCTTCCTCATACTCAGATATTATATACTTGATTTCCTATAGTAACTACAAGAAGGAGGTCAGATCTTGATACAATAGTGGGGTGACCTAATCCCTCACACACCATGGGATCAAAACTGGAGATAGTACCCATGCTGTGTTCTCTAAGAATCAGGAAAGGAAAAATGATGCTTTCCTGATGAGTCTGTAAAGGATATAATCCAGGGAGGATGAGAGATACTTAAGAATGAATTTTAGATACAAAGGAAAACAATTTAAAAGAGGGAGAAACATGAAATTTGTTTGAGGGGACTAATATGGATGCCCAGGGAACCATCTCAAATTCTTAAAAGAAATGCAGAAGATAGAAGCAAGGACAAGTAACAGAGACTGCATAGGAGTGTGATATTGTCCTGAAAAAAAAGTGTCAAGAACTAAAGCTGATACTAAACTGAGAATTTCAAGGGAAGATTAGGAATTTGAACTATATTGGGAGAAAATGTATCAAAGAAGAGATAAGACTTTTGCTAGGGGAAGATGAGATTATGATAGCTGAGAACGGAAAGAAGTTGCTAATTTCTCGTTTTGGATAAGTTTTCTCTGTTCAGGAGAATGGCTTTTGTAGAGATGATAGAACAAAAATGATTAAAGGAGTTGACACCCAAGATAAATAGGAGACAAATAATCTGAGATCACCAAGTTGGCCTTGATGAATTGAAGTCCTCTGGCCCAGATGAACTATGTCCTTGAACAAGAACTAGCAAATATAATTACTAAGCCACAGTGATATATGGAAGATCATGAAAAACAGCGAAGGTACCATAAGACTGGAGAGGAGTAAATACTATCCTGAAATTATAGAGTAATAAACTTAACTTTAGACTCCTAGGAACATTCTAGAAAGGATCATTAAAGAAATGCCTGGAAAATAAATAAAAAGAGAAACAGTGATTACAGAGAACTGGCATGGCTTCATCAAGAACAGGTTATGCCAGACAAACCACATTTCCTTTTTTTTTTTTACTGGAATAAGTTTCAATACTGGTAGAGGACAATGCTATAGATATATTTTACCTAAATTTTATTGCAGCTTTTGATAAAGGGCATCATACTCATTCTTTTGAAGAAGATTAAGAATATGGATTAGATAGTAATAGTTGGATGGATTCACACCTCCTTGGAATGCCAGACTCCAAGAGTAACTGTCAATGTTGCCATGTGAATGTGGTTGGTTGATTGGTTGGTTGGTTGTTGTCCTTCATTCTTGAAGAGGACCAAAATGACATCATTATGTTGGGGTCAAGGCAAGTGTGTCCAGCTGTGGTTGACCAGACAAATATGAGTTCAGAATCCTCTACCACAGAGTGGGCACAAACAGTACACATAAACATTGGGAGTGGAGATACCTTTAAATCTGTACATCTCGTATTTCCTTTGAGCTACTACAATTCTTCTTTACTCATAGAAAACCCTCTTTCATGGCACACCATGCTGGCCAGTCCTGTGCTCATATCTCCCATGTCTCATGATTGAATGTGGCAGATTACCATGAAAGTACCTAGGATTTTGTGTTTAGCCCTACGCTGTTTAATAATATTTTTAGTAACATGGATAAAGGTGTAAATGGCATGTTTATCAAAATTGCTGATAACACAAAGCTAGTAGGGATTATCTAGCCTAAATGAAGATCCAAAATAAATCTCAAAAGGCTATGATATTGGTCTGGATTTGATAAGATGAAATTCAGTAGAGATAAACACAAAGTCTTACAATGGAGGACAAAAAAAAATCAACTTTTCAAGTATAATATCAGGGAGGCTTAATTCGACAATAGTTTTTCTAAAAAAGATCTTTTTTTTTTAATAGATTGCAAACTTAATAAGAGCTAGTCATGTAATGTGACTGTCAAAAAAGCTAGTGTAATATTAGACTGCATTGAGAGAAGCATAGGTTCTATAAACAAGGAGGTGAAGAGTCTCACTGTACTTTCTCTAGCCTCATTATGCTTCAACTGGGGTATTGTGTTCAATTTTGTAAGCTATGAGTTAAGAACTTTGATAAACTGAAGAATTTATGGACTAGGGCATCTAGGATGATTGAAGAGCCTTGAGTCTAAGTTATATGAATTTCATTCTGATACCTAATAACTCTGTAACCATAGACAAATCATTTCAGCTCTCTGAGTCTCTAAAATATATCATCTATATATGAAGATTAGTTCAAGAAACTGGGAATGTTTAGTTTGGAAAAGGGAAGAATTGAGGGGAGGCATAAGAGTTGGCTGTAATATGAAAGATTAGACTTATCTGTTTGGCCCCAGTAGGCAGAACCAAAAGTAATACCTGGGAAGTAGTAAGAAGTCAATTTAGGCTTGACTTCTGAAAATTTTCCTAAAAGTTAGAACCGTCCAAAAGCAGAACGGGCTTCCTTGAAAGGTAATAGGTTCCTCCCTCTTGGAGCTCTTCAAGCAGAAGTTCTACAAATGCTCATTGGGTATGTTGTAGTGGGAATTCCTTTCCAGTATTAATTGGACTAGATGGCCAATGAGGTCCCTTCAAGCTCCCAAAGTCTGATTCTGTAATTCTGGGAAGACATCTCACCACTGTAGAAGGGCAAATGAATTAAAATTCCCAATGAGTTTTCTAGCATAATGTACTCAATGAGTGTTCGTTAGATACCTTGATGAAGATGTCAAGTCCCCAAACTGCCATTACTGGCCTTGTGATCTCAGACAAGACTTTTTGCCTCCTTTTTGCAAAGGAAGCTATGGTTCTTTCATCTATAAAAAAGACATAAAAATACTTATAGTATCTACATCATAGAGTTCTTGGTAATAAATACAAAGTGTTTTGTAAACTTAAAAGGCCATGTAAGTGTTGTTGTTATCATAATTGATTGCCACTAACACGATCCAGGTTAAGTCATGTACTTCTGATTCTTGGCAGTATGATATGGCGAAAGCATAGGCATGGGCAATACATTAGATTAGGGTGTGTACCTGAGGAGTGCATTATTTTTTCTAAGTGCAAACACATGTTGAACACTCAGGCATAAAAGACATTTCTTGTATCACCAAACTAAAGAAATCAAAACTGAACTAAATATAAATGAAAAGCAACTGGATATTACTTAAAAATGCAAAACTTGAAAAATGAAAATCAAAATGTCATAAAATCTTTGAGACATTAGTGTAAACCTGGTCATACCTGAAACATTCAATATGAATAAAAAGGGCATTCATCTTAAAGTAAGACACCTTGAGTATGGGTCTGATTGATACCTGATAGTTGTATGACTATGGGCAAATTTAACCCTCTGAGTCTCAGTTTCCTCATTTATAAAATGGGGATAATGATATTTATATGACTTCCCTCTCAGAGGTGGCATAAAGGAGACAAATTTTAAACCTTCGAGCACTAGAAATAATGTGTTATTGTTATTCACTTGTCTCCTTTCTCAAAAATGTCTATACTTAACACACGCAACACACAAACACTAACTTTACTACTCCCTCCAAAATCTTCATAGTAATTCTAAGTCCTATCCTGATGTGGGGGAAAGGTTATAAGATAAATCTAGAATTGAAAGGAACCTCAAAGACCATCCTGTGTAATCCTTTCTTTTTGACTAAGGTCACGGAGACAGTAGGCGCAATTTGAAGTATGGTCTTTGTTAGTCTGGACTAGCACCCTTGCCATCATAATGCATTGTGTAGACAAAGGAACAACTGAGTCAAGTTCCTCAAATGTGCTGAGAGAAACAATGTCCCTGGGCTCATCAGAGGAAGTTAAAAAAAAAAAAGGAAAAAAGGTCCATGTTGCTTTGATTCTTTTCACAACTACAGAAAAGCAGTGATAACTAACCTCAGAGTTACAGTAAGCAAACTTCATCTTTGCAGAAAATTCTCAGACCACAAAGAGGGGGGAATGAAACAAGGGGCATACAGCGTGAGGGCACTTCTCTGCAAGGGAAATTAAGAAGTAACAAGGGAGTGATAGACTAAAACATTATAAGGAGACCCATTTGGAGAGCAATCCAAAGGGATTGGTTTCAACAGAATTCAGGAATAACGGATGTGGTAAGTGTCTGGGATTGCTTTTGGAAGAGGTTACATTTCATGAAAAGTGCCTATTTGTGATTGACATGATAGCCAGAGGGATAGGATGAAACTGGGATTTATTAAATCAGTATGGGGAAGGAGTGGTGGTGTTGACACATATTAAGCAGGATCTCTGTCCTGGGACGAACCTGAGCCATCTTTGAATGCCAACCTTAATTTTATCCAGGAGGACAAAAGACCCATAAAGAGGGAGTGACTTACCCAAGAGCAAACAATGTTAGCAGCAATGTTAAGACTAGAATCCAAGTGTTACATAAACCACATTGTCTCCTCCAGTTCTCTAGATGGCTCATTGCAACACATTGCCTCCTCTTTCCCAGTCATTTTACAGTAGGAGCTTGCTACTGGAGACAGTGTGACCAGTGTGGACTTTGGCATCAGCTGAACTAATGGCTGGCAGTTTTTCACACTTTGGGAAAAGGAGAGCTTGATTGTTTCAAGGCATCACAATACAATGACTAATTTTTGCATATTTTTGAGTTCCAACTCCTGCCTAAAGACATCCTTTTTTTTCCCCTACCAAATCATAGTCACCAAAAGCAAAAGTAGCAGAGCGTGTTTCATTTGAATTCACAATAACTACATGCAGGACAGCAATTATTTAGTATGTGACTCCTTTCTGGTAAACCCCTTCATAAAAGGCATGTGCAACCAGAGGTTTCTGGGTAATCCCTGGGGACTCCTCTCTCCTCCGTAGCTTGGGAATTATATTGAAGAGGATTGCCCACTAAGCAGGAAGTGCCTGCCACTCAGTGGATCTTAGAGAAAAAGGAAATTTCTGTAAAAATACCCATTCTTCATCTCTTTTGAACATTTGTCTTGGGACTCCACATACACGTGGAAAACAAATAAAAACAAAAAATAGTTTTGGGAGAGAAAAGTATTAGCAGCTGGGGGCAAGGGGCATGTTTAGCAAAGGCTTCAGGTAGAAAGTGGTGAATGAGTTGAGTTTTGAAGGGAACTAGAACTTCTAAGACATTGAGGTGAGAAGGAAGCAGGGAGGATAACCAGCCAAGCAACAAAGAGAGTCGAGATGTATGAGCAATAGCAAGGCCAGTCTGACTGGCCTAGAGGGTCCAAAAGGAGCATAAGGTAGAATGTCATCCTTTGTTGCTGAAGAAGACCGTGCCATCAGAGAAATGATGACATGACTTGTACTTGACTTTGATTTTTTGAGCGAGCCTCACTTCCCCTCCAGAGCCATCTGAATCCAGTGACCAGATATTCATCAGGATGACTAGAGATGACCCAGGACAAGGCAATTGGGATTAATTGACTTGCCCAAGGTCACACAGCTAGTGAGTGTCAAGTGTCTGAGATGAGATTTCAACTCAGGTCCTCCTGACTCCTGCACAGGTGCTCTATCCACTGCACCACCTAGTTGCCCAAATAAGGTAAAATAAAACCACAAAGGAGATCCAGGACAGGTTGTGAAGGACTTTAAATGTCAAGGACAATTTTTGGGGGCCACTGGAGTTTATTGAGTAGAGAAGTGTGACAAGGTCAATCACAAGGAGGCAGATGGGAAAGAAGACAGTAAGGAGCTACCCTGAACCAGGAATAAATGGTAAAGAAGTTGACTTGTGAGAAGTACCAATCTCTATTAATAAGTTATTCAGTTAAAAGACAATATATACCTCTCATAAGACCAGTGTAAGAGACATAATACTCAGTTAAGAGACAAGTAATGGGCTAACAGATCTCCTTAATAGGTTGGGCTCTCACCTAGAACATGGTCAATTACACAAGAACCTGTATGGTCCTGGAAAGGACCAAGGAATGGTCAATATGGTGTTTACTGCCCAGTGACTTCAGGAGAAATGCCAGGAGCAAAACAATGTTAATAGATCTGACCAAGGCCTTTGATACTGTCAGTTGTGAGGGTTTGTGGATGATAGTGGCAAAATTTGGTTGCCCAGAGAAGTTCATGAGTATTTTATGTCACTTCCATGATGGTATTCTTGTATGGGTTCTAGATAATGGATGATGCTCTCATCCATTTCCCCGGTACTTCCCCAGTCATCAGTGGAATGAAGTAGGTCTGTGTGCTTACTCCCATGCTTTTTAGCATGATGTTTTAAGTGACATTATCAGATGCCTTCAATAAGGATGAAAATGGCATCAAGGTCAGCTACCATGCTGACAATAAATTTTTTGACTAACAGGCCAAGTAGAGGGAGAGTTGGGGTGCATGACTTTTTGTTCACAAATGATTGTGCACTTAATGCAGCCTATGAAACTGAGATGCAACAAAGTATGACATCATGTGGGGGCCACAACACTTTTAGATGTTAATAAGGGATCCTCTTATTTGAAGAGGTTAGGAGCTACTGAATTAGGGGGTGAATAATCACTTTCCAAAGAATTCAACTTAATAACCTATAGAGATCAAATTGCTTGCCATCTCCATGGGGAAGGAGCAGGGAGGGAAGAAGGGAGAGAATTTGGAAATCAAAGTTCCAAAAATGAATGTGAAAAATCATTTCTACATGTAACTGGGGGAAAAATAAAATACTAAATAAAAGCTAAAAAAAGGGGGGTGGGGAGGTTGAACTTAGGGCTCCTTTGAAATCAGCTGCCCAAATTCATTTAACACGGGATTCTACTTAGAAAAATTCTATTTCTGGACAGCTCTCCTAGAATGCAGCTGTTGCTTACAGCCACGTACAACTACACATTACATCAAACCCCAGCTTTCCTGAACTACCTTTTTCTGACTCATGGTACACCTACTTGACCCATCAAAGTTAATCCTAGAGGAAGCCTGGGAATTTGGCCTTGGGCCGGCAGATCTTGTGAGGGAGTGGTGACGTCACTGGATTACTCATTCACACTCTGAAACACAAACTAGAATTGTAACAGTCACCAAAAGCCAGAAAGACAACCCTCGAGGTCATGTTCTCTGTGGGGACGGTCTCTGGCTGCAAATAGAAGAGGATCCCCTTTCCTTTGGGCCTTTCTTTTTTTAACCTCAAAAAATGGGGGGGCTCAGGAGAGAGGTGATTGAAAGAATTGTCTTCATTTGGAGAAGATGTGGGCTCCAGATAAGACATTAAGTCCTTCTGTGGAAAATGATTGCTCCAACTTCTTTCCCAAGGCTTGCTGATACACCAGAATCTCCCTTTTCAGGAGATTTCCCCAGGCCATGGCCCTTCCCAAACAGAGACTCCATCTGTCTAGACCCCATCCTGTGAAGCTGTAGTTTCTACCTGTTGTAACCATGGCCAAGAAATGGGTTGAGTCCTAATTGCCTTACTTTAAAATAAGTGCTTTAATATTAGGAAATATCTAAGGGACTTAGAAGTGGGCTAATTCTATTAATCTATAGATAGTTACGCAGCTTTTCCAAGTGGAAAGGGAAGGAAGGAAACAAGAATTAATTAAGGACCTACTATGTATCAGGCACTGTGATAAGTGCTTTATAAATATTATCTCATTTAATCACCACAGATGCTATCACTATTCCGATTTTACAGATGAGAAAACTGAGGCAAACAGAGCTTAAGTGACTTGCTAAGGGTCCCACAACCAGTCAATCTAGTCTGAGGTTAGATTCAAACACAGGTCTTCCTGACTCCAGATCCAGGACTCTGTACACTGCCAATACTGTATAATATTAATTATCTGATTTCATCTAATCTGACTACTTATTACTTCTGAACCAGAAAGAATATGCATGCCTTCTTCTATGGGAAAATCAGTTCTGCTTTGACACCCACTCTGCAATCTGAAATAAGAAAGTGAATAATTTCCCCAGACCTTCCCTGATGGGAGGATCTTGACTTTTCAAACTGTTACTGTAGCTGTTACTATACTCTGTGTGACTCTTTTGAAGGGATATGCGTGTATGAGAGGATGACAAGGGCAGCTTAGTAGTATATCTGGCCCAGGAGGAAACACACTGATAGTCAAGCTTTTAACCTTCTCTGCAGGACTTTCTTAGCACCATGGAAAAATAAGGGGTTGGGCTAAGTGCCCTCTAAGATCCCTTCCAGCTCTATGATCCCATGGTTCTGTGGTCCTACTTTGTACTCTGCTCAATACTTAATTCTTCTGAAAACAGTTCATTGTAGGGCAGGAGCAGGAGCCAGGGGAGGAGGAATTTTCCTATCAAATTACTCAGATAAAGGTCTTATGTCCAAGATATATAAAGACCTCTTTACAATTTATAAGAAGTCATTTCCCAATAGGAAAATGATCAATATATCAATATGCAGTTTTCAAAGGAAGAAATCGAATCACAACGATGTGAAAAAATGTTCTGCATGACTAATAATAAAAGAAATTACAAATAAGCAATTGTGAGGTACCGCCCTCTATCCATAAGATTGGCAAAGATGACAAAAAGGGAAAACAACAAATGTTGGAGGTACTATGGGAAAACAGACACACTAATGTACTGTTGATGGAACTGTGAATTGGTCAAGTTCTGGAAAGTAATTTGGAACTATGACCAAAGAATCTCTAAACTTGGCATTACCTTTGATTCTGTCATATTGCTGAGGTTTAAACCCAGGGATACCAGAAACTGTTGAGGTTTCATGATGTATTGTGGTGGAACCATTGCAAAGAATTCAAAGTCAGACCACCTCCAATCCAAGCATAGGCATTTATTGAGATTGATGCCTCTCACAAAGTGGGCTAAATTCCAAGAGGAACCAACAACTTCATAGAAAATAAGATGGATTTTTATAAGGTAAAGATGCAATTACATAACAGAAATTTACATAGAATGTAGGAATATGATTGATTATATAATTGATTAAATATTAAAAAGGCAGGCAGAGTTTGTTAAGGGATTATGTAATGGAGGAGAGGTCCTATCTATGGTTACCCTCCAATTGTCTAACTATTGTAGTACTGGTTAAGATAGATAGTTAGGTATTGTGGAGCTGTCTTGGGCTAGGTGGATGATGTGATTGTGATTGATTACAAGAACACACATGTTTCTGTGGGAACTATGAAGAATGGGTCTAGGGGTAGTACCCAGGTAGAGGCAATGGCTGAGTTCCCATGCCTGCTGTTTCTGTGAGAACTATGAGTTTCAGGGACACACCTATTGTTCATGTAAGGGTAGTTGAGGGGCACAGTAGATAGAGCACCCAGCCTGGGGTCAGAAAGACTCATCTTTCTTAGTTTAAATTTGCCTCAAACACTTACTAGCTGTGTGAGCCTGGGCAAGTGATTTAACTCTGTTTGCCTCAGTTTCTTCATCCGTAAAATGAAGTGGAGAAGGAAATAGCAAACCACCCTTGTAGCCTTACCAAGAAAACCCCAAATGGAGTCATGAAGAGTCAGTTATTTCAATCAGACTGAAATAACTGAACAAGACAACATATATGAAATCCACTGTTCATCTTTTCAAGCCCTTCACAGTATGGCCCCTTCCTACCTATCTTTTTCATCTTCTTATACTTTGTCACCTTCCACATATTCTAGAGTTCAGTGACATGGGTCTTCTTGAAGTTCCTTGAACCTGACGTGCCATCTCCTGACTCAGTGTCTTTTCCCCCCTGCCCTAGAATGTTCTCCCTCCTTCAAAACTCACAGTGAATCCATCTTTCTGCAAGAGGCCTTTTTTAGTGGCCTCTCATTCTGCCCCCCAATCCCTACCATGCCCCTAATTGCTAGTGCCTACCCTTTTGGATCACATGCCAATTGACATAGGTGTATCTTGTATGTTCATAGAGCTTTGCACATTATTTCCTGATTAGAGTACAAGCTCCCTGAGGGCAGGGATTATGTTTTTTTGTCTGTCTTCATACCCTCTGAGTTTAGCACAGTGCCTCATACATATTAAGTTCTTGGATTGACTGACTTCAAAGGCAATCTAGTGCCTCCCTTCATTTTACAATCGAGGAAACTAAGGCCAAGGAAGGCTAAGTGATTTTACCAAAGTAACAGAGGTAGTAAGCATCATTTGAACCCAGGTCATCTAATTTGGGATCTCTACCCATAGCATTTAACTCAATGCCTGGCACAGAGCTAGGGTTTAATCAATAGTTGTTGACTGCTTGAAATATATTATGCTGGGATGAGCAGTATTTTTACTTACCCAAATAGTAAAGGATTGAACAACTACAATTTCCTCAGTATGGTCATTCAGTGGTCCCTTATTTCTCCTCCATTAGATCGTGAGCTCCTTGAGGGTAGGGACAGTCTTTGCCTTTCTTTGTATCCCCATCACTTAGTATAGTGCCTGGCACGTAGTAGGTAATTAATGAATGATTATTGTCTAACAGTAGGCATCTGTTGCCCATGACATATTGGAGCTACAGGTTTCAAACTTTCTTAGAACAAGCCAGAATATATGAGTTAAGGGTGCAACCAAACTGGAAAAAGAAGACCTCTTAACTACTATTAAATTATCTAATTCTCTCAAAACCTTTCCCTAATTATCTTAAAGTCACTATTCCCTTGCCTTTGTAAACTGAGATAGTGGTTAATCTTCCTTGGAGATCGGCAGACTCTGTTGGGTCACAGGTAACTATTGTAGTCTTTCCTGGCGTTTATAACTTCTATCTTCTCCAGTTTCCTGACTTCATTCTTTATTTGCTCTTTCATTTGTCTCTGCTCCTTAAACAATGCAAGGGTTTGTCAGAGGTAAATTCTATTGCTCTGTGTTGCTGGTGTCTTCTCTTCTTATCTGTAGTGTCGTTTAAGGATTCAGAGAGATCCATATTTCGATCTCCTCCTAGATATATTTCTTCTGTAGCACCCCAACTGTGAATTGTTTTTAGGCCACTGTTCTCTATCCTCAAACTCCTTCCCCACCTACCACCACACACACACACACACAACCCTCCACCTCCCTCCTACATCTGGATTTTTTCCCTATTCGTACCAAATGAAGTATCTCCAGATGTGAGATTCTTCTCTTTCCCTTAAGTTATACTGGCACAAAAGCATGTGTATGTTCTTATTGATGGATGCTGTATTTTATCGCATTAATATGTTCCTATCACCTGTATCTTGCCTCGTGGAAGCCAGTTTGTATCTTTTAAGAGGAAGTCGAGGGCCCTGGGAAGACCTCCAAGAGTCAATCCAACTTTTTTCACCTAGCTTACTCAATGTGTGTGGCATGCACAACTAACTTAACAGTGGGTGTTACTATTATAAAAAATAGCCTCCCACTCTGCTCATGGTAGTTTCCATCAGCGGTGTGCCTGGTGGTGCCATCACACTGGGGGTTTGGGAAAAGACAGCGTTACCCAACACATTCTCTGCACAGGAAATCAAATACTCTTCTGATAACAGAGGCCTCTCTGCTGAAAGAAATTCAGTGGGTACCCAGGCGTGGGTTATATCAGACTGTAATGAGAGTGTGGAAAGTACTAACAGACGGAAAAAAAAGATCAGGCAACTTCCATAACGTCAGACAGATATTCCCATGTCCCCTAGCCTCTAGACAAGAATGATGGGCTGCTGATGCTCCCTGTCTCATCTCCTAAGAGTTCAAATTTTTCCCACAGGTTGCAGAATAGATTCTGACTTTTCTCTGGGTACTTCAGGACTTTCCCTGATTTCCTACTGAGGTAGTCAAAATAGAGAGAAGGGATGGAAATAGCGGAAATAGTCTCCAGTGCTCCTGCTTCACCATTATTCATTGGAGCTACCATGGGATGAGGAACTAGGAAAGGAAGTCAAGAAATGAAAATATTCTAAGGACTAATATGCAGAAGGCTACCATCCTAAGGGAAGTCTGAGTTAAAGGATTATGGCATTCAGAGCTGAAAAGCTGGTGTTATAGTCGGACCCTCAGGGCCTTCAAGGTCACTTAGTATCCAACCCGCTTATACAGAATTGAGAAAATTGAGAACCACAGTGATTAAGTGACTTGTCCAAATTCACAGGTAGTAGTGGCAGAGTCACAGTTTGAACCCAGGTCATCTGACTTATGTTCCATCACACCGCCTTCATTTTTGTTCAGTTGTTTCTATTGTGTCTGCCTCTTCATGATCTCATTTGGGGTTTTTTGGCAAAGATACTGGATGTTTTGCCATTTCCTTATCCAACTCATATCCAGATGAGAAACTGAGGCAGGCAAAGGTCATTTGAATTGCCCAGGGTCACACAGACAGTAGATACCTAATACTGGATTCGACCTAAGCTCTTCTTGACTCTAGGTCCAGGCTGTAACCAAGAGACCATGTTGCCCCTCAGGTTACTGCCAACTTGCCCTAACCTCTCAGCTTCCTGGTCATCATAACAGCTAAAACAAAGAATTAGGGGTGAGGGAGACCTGAGAGAGCCCAAATGAAGGAATTCCTATAGAAGAATCAGCTTCAGCTTGAAAAGCTGCAGGCAAATTATTTTCAGCATCTCTACCTTTCCAAATGTTTTACCATGTGGCTAGATCATGACAACAGTGCACATTTATAGAGCATTTTATAGTTTGCAAAGCACCTTATACATACTATCTCACAACAACCCTATGAGGTTAGATGCTTCTATTTATCCCCATTTTACAAGGGAGGAAAGCTGAGGCACATAGCGACTAAATGACTTGCCTAGGATCATACAAAGTATCCAAGAAAGTATTCAAACTTAGGTCTTGCAAGTCCAGATCTCCATGCACTGTTCCACCTAACAGAGATCATCACTCTGTCCCCAGCCCTCACAGCACACACACAAGGTCTACTAATACATGCTAAGCTATTGATAAGTGACCATTGATTGATTTCAAACAATTTTATATATGTATATATATATATGTAAAATAATTATAAAATAGTTATTTACATGAGTCAAAGATCAATTGAAGTATTAGCTCCCATCACCTCTGTGCTATGAAGGATATTGGGATCATCCAAAACATTACTACTATACACCCTCAAAGCAATCCAGGAACATCTGAGATCTGAGTCGTTGAAGGCAGTTGATAGTTCAGTGGGTAGAGTGCTGAGCCTCTAATTGGTAAAAGCTGATTTTAAATCCAGCCTCAGACACTTACCAGCTGGGTGACACACTTGGTAAATATCTACTTCCCAGCGTTGTTGTGAGGATCAAGTGAGATCATATTTGTCATGCCAAAAACTACAAAAAACATTGCTTAGTTTAGTGCCTGGCACCTAGGGAGACCTATAAATAAGTGTTTGCTACATTCTTTCTCTCTACCCTTTGTCGGCTACTCCTGGCCCATGCTGAGGATCCCCTCCTTCTAAATAACACCTCCACCTTTCTTCTCCAAGAAAAGACCCGTTTCACAAATGTGTTTTGTTGTTCTGGGATTGACACAGCCCTCCAGAGAGGAATCTGGTTCATGTGACCCTCTCCATTTTAATCTGTGGTGACAACTTGGAGCCCCAAACATGCCAAAGACCAAACAGATTCCAATACCCACCCTTAGAGATTTAGCTAAAGGTTTTAAATGATTAACCACCAACTGTTCCCTTTGGATAATCCACTCTAATTAGCCTATATTGCTTCTCAGCTGACTGCTTTTTTTTCCCTTTTTGCTCTTGTTCCCAGGGCTAGATAACAAACTGCTCCCCTCCCACCTGCTTCCTGCAGGTGGTCCTAATCCTTTCTCCATTGTACCCACAGGTCCTGGTCTTATGGAAGAGTTTATCTGCTGGATCTCACTTCCCTTCTCCTTTGATTCTGTGTGATTTAAACGACTGACATCAAAGAGTATGCATTTGGGGGTCAAAATTCTCAATCATAAGTTACATTTATATAGTGTCTTATAAAGCACTTCTAATTCAAAATTAACTCTGAAGCCTCTTCTAGTATAAGCCACAGTGCTAGGTCTTTGGTACTCAGGACAGGAAGGAAGGAAGGAAGGATGGAAGGAAGGAAGGAAGAAAGGAAGGAAGGAAGGAAGGAAGGAAGGAAGGAAGGAAGGAAGGAAGGAAGGAAGGAAGGAAGGAAGGAAGGAAGAAAAACATGAGTAGAAGGGCCAATAAGAATGTCATAAAGCATTCACCTTCCTCTCAGTAGAAAGGCAAAGTCCAGTCTCTCCAGGATGTCAGCACAGCTAGGCCCAGCTCACCCAGGCCTCTGACCACATGTGCACACATAGGTAAATGCAGGGTAATTTTGGAGGAGGGGATGCGCTAGAAGCTTGGAGACTAACATAAAGACCTCATCTAGAAAGTGAAATGTGAAGAAGATTCCTTGAAGAAATCGAGTGATTCCAAGAGGTAGCGGTGAGAAGAAAAAGCATTCCAAGCATTTGTGGAACAGAGGTTGGCTGAAGTCAGACTGTAAAGGTCTTTAAAGGTCAGATGAAGATTTGTGTAGCCACTGTAGCTTTCTGAGCAGAGGAATGAGATGATCACAACTGTTCCACTGGAACCATCAATTTACTCTCTGGCTGCCTCAGTTTCCTCAATTGTAAAATGGGGCTCAAATGAGATAATAACTGTAAAATGTGTATTTTACTGACTGGCACACATTAGGCAATTCTATAGAGAAGAGTTTGAAAAGGAAAAGATCAGAATCTAGGAAACCCTACTTGTAAGATAGTACAATATTCCCTATTAAGTTATATGAGTTTTTCTTGTTATTCCCATTGCACAGATGAAGAAACTAATTTACCATAATCACACAGCTTTGTTCAGTCATTTCTAATTCTCTGTGACCCCATTGGGGGTTTTCTTGGCAAAGATCAGATGAGGAAATTGAGGCAAACAGGGTTAAGTGACTTGTCCAGGGTCATACAGCTATAAGCATCTGGGGCCAGATGTGAACTCAGGAAGACGAGTCTTCCTGATTCCAGGCCTGGTGCTCTGTGTACTATGGAGTCACCTACCTGCCCATACAGAGCTTTGTAAGTATCTGAGACAGGATTCAAACCCAGGTCTTCTGACTGCACATCCATAACACTTTCTGACATGCCAGTCTTCCTCTCCTTCTATGTAGCCTCAGTGCTTCACTTTATGTAAAGCAATTTCATATGGACATAATCTCTAGCCCCAGGGAAGAAAATGAAATACAGAAATCACCCTGTAGTCAACTCTCATTTGTTCAGTGAACCCAATGGTCAAAGGACTATCCTGAAGTCAGGAAGACTCATCTTCCTGAGTTCAAACCTAGCCTCAGACACTTACTAGCTGTGTGACCTTGGGCAAGTTACTTAACTTAGTTTCCATCTGTAAAATGAGCTAGAGAAGGAAAACCACTCCAGTATCTTTGCCAAAAAAAAAACAAAACCCAAATTGAGTCACAAAGAGTCTGACACAACTCAACAACAACAACAAATTACTAGGACCAGGCCACCCCCTCAGTGTGACTCAAGCATTAGGTTAATTGTGTAGTCAAATGATACATCTGCAAAGCCAGGGTACCTTAGTGGCTCAAACACTTGCCTTGCAGATTTATGGGGAAAGCAAGGAACAAGACTCAATTAAGCACTACTATGGGCCAGGTCTAGTGCCAAGAACTTTAACAAATATCATCTCCTTTGATCCTTATAAGAACCCTGAGAGGAAATCACCATCATCATCATCATCATTTATATAGCACCTAATATGTGCCAAACACTGTGTTAAGCATTTTACAGTTATTATCTCACTTGATCTTCACAACAACCTTAGAAAGCAAGGGCTATGACTACTCCATTTTACAGCTGAGGAAACTGAGGCAGTCAGGGGTTAAATGACTTGCCCAGGGTTGCACAGCTAGTAAGTATCTGAGGCCAGATTTGAACACAAGTCATCGGCAAAATGAGCTGATGAAGGGAAAGGCAAACCACTCCAAGTATCTTTGCCAAGAAAACTCCAAACAGGGTCATGAAGAGTCGGACATGACTGAAACGGCTGAATAACAACTTCCTGGCTCCAGACGCGGGGCTCAACCCACTGTGCCATCTACCTCCTCTTATGGTTTCAATACAATATCTGGAGGCCAACATAGTGGTGAGATTACTAGTGATTCCAAGAGGTAGAGGTGAGGGGAAAAAGCATTCCAGAGGCTGACTAAAGTCAGATTGTAAAGGTCTTTAGAGATCAGACAAAGATGTGTGTAGCCACTGTAGCTTTCTGAGCAGAGGAATGAGATGGCCATTCCTCAAGTGGGAAAATTCTGTATGATATGGAAAGTGAAGAGGGGAATCGTAGTAAGAGTATGCAAACATGGAAGGGGAGCTGTTATCACAGGTTCTATCCCAACTAAGGCTTTCTGGAGATTGAGTGACAGACCCTCTAGGGTCAGTTGGAGCTAAAAGAAAAAAAATCTCCTAAAAGGATCATCACAATACAGCTACCATTAGCGTATTTGGTACCAACCCCATTCATTGTATATTAGTATTCTCTCTAGTGTCAATTCAAATGTTGGTTTGGCCAGTTAGGGTCTCTGTGAACCCTTAGGCAACTCACTTAACAGCTCTTCCCCACAGTTTCATCATCTGTAAAATGAAGGAATTGGATTATCAAGGGTGGGGAACCTGAGGCCATTTGGATTCCATCAAAGGGCTGCACTTGAGCACCTAGAGGGACACATGTGGCCTGCAGGCTACAAGTTCCCACCCCTGGATTAGATGATCTCTAAGGTCCCTTCTAAATTCCAAATCTTTGATCCAGTGACATGCAGCTAGAGAAAGTTGGTTATCTTTGAATGGATTTGCATTTAAATGATTTGCTTAGATCAAATTGACCCATTCAATTTAGTGATTAAGAAGTCAAATGAACAAATTTTATGAGTCTACTATCCTCCCAGCCAACTCCCTGCTAGGCATGAGTGGGGAAGCCGAAGAAATAGGCCATATAAAGCAAAGTTCCTGCTGGCAGGCAGCTGACAATTTAATTGGAGAGATAGACGCAAAGATAACTCACAATTTAAGGCAGGGCTTCCAAAGACAAGAGGTAAAGGATTAGCACAGCATTGTGGTTCTAAGTAACTTCCAGGGAATTTAAAGAAAAGAGAGAAAACACACAAGGCCAGTTCTGAGAGGAGGCAGATCAGAGCTGGATCTTGAAAAATGGGTAGAATTTAAATAAAGAAGAGGGGACGAGAGGAAAGGAGAAGAAAGGTAAGGAGAGGAGAGAGGAAGGGAGAGAATTCCATGCAGAAGCAACAGTATGGACAAATGCACAAATCTAAGAAAGCATAGTATGTTCAGATGATAATGAGTTTATGCCAATGGGGCTAGCTTGAAGGGTTCCCATGAGGGAAATTATATGAAAAAAGGAAATATTGTGGACAGCCTTGAATTCCTTACTTAAAAGTCTATACTTTAATCTTGTAGGGTGGCTAGGTGGTACAGTTGATAGATCACCAGACCTGGAGTCAAGAAGACTCATCTTCCTGAGTCCAAATCTGGCCTCAGATACTTAACTAGCTGTGTGACCCTGGGCAAGTCATTTTAACCCTGTTTGCCTCAGTTTCCTCATCTGTAAAATGAGCTAGAGAAGGAAATGGCAAAATACTCCAGTATCTTTGTCAAGAATACTCCAAATGGGATCATGAAGAGTCAGATATGATTGAAATGAGTGATGATATATAGTGAGTGTGATATGTATGGTAAGAATGAGTGATGATGTATAGCAGACAGAGAGCCAGCCTTGGAATCAGCATGGGCTGAGTTCAAATCCTGCTTCTGCCACATACTGACTAACTTTGGGCAAGTCCCAAATCTTCTGAAGGCCCCAGAAAACTGTCTAAAACTATAAATTGAGAAAAGGGGTATCCCTATCAATAGACAAAGTTCCTCACCTAAAGTTCCCTGAGCCAATGAAACCACAGGTTCAATTTTAAAAACTAAATCAGTAGAATTATCATGAGAGAGAGAAAAGGGAAAAGCTACCCAAATATTCCATGCAAAGCATGAAATAATTTACTTTTTCTTGTACCCAGAAGCTTTGTTTATTTTATGAATATAAAGTTGCCCTGCCCTTATAATTGATCCCTCATGCTTGACTCAACAGTAACCAGTTAAGGTGGTTGGTTAATTACACAATAGCTGACATTCTCCTAGGAAAGTTAGTATTCTTTAGGGGTGGGAAGGATAGGGTAGGAAGGGGGAGACAAGAGGGAAAGGGAGAGCTATGATTTTTTAGTCAGAGGCCCATGATATAAAGTGCTAAAAAATAATAATCATGTTTGGTAAATAAAGGAGTTATTTTAGTTATAAGGGCAGAATTTCCAGGAAATCAATCCCTCTAGGACCAACAGGATTGGAAGTGTTGTGCATTGTGATGGCCAGGCTCTGCTAGGGAGTAAAACACAGGGTGGTTCTGGAAAACCTTAAGAAATCTCTTTCTGAAACATCTGTTGCCACAGGGGTCACGGAATCTGAGTCTGCAAAGGATCTAGGTTAACTCACTCTCCAGATTTTGGGGGGGGGGTGTTTGTTCCCTTTTCAAGAGATAAGAACACACTTGCAAAGATTGGCCTGTGCTTTTCCGCGCCCCTCAGCTTTTATTTCACTCTTGTTAAGAATTTCAAGTGATCTACAGGCTGTTGGAGGCTCTTCACCTTGGGGAGTTCAGGCCTGGGACAAATTTATAGTAATAGTAACGGTAGTCACTTAAGGGACCAGTGTAGGCGCTGTCCCTAAACAACATGCAGAGGACATGTTCAACTCCTCACCTACTAGCTGCCTGCCTCCCTAAATCACCTTCCAACTGCCTGGTCCAGAACAGCGCAGAGCCTCCAAGGTAGGGAACCAGGGCAGCTGCACAACTTTCTCACAAGCATGCTGTCCGCTGTCCTACTGACTAGGTAGTGTGCTGAACCTGGAGTCTGGGAAATCTGGGTTTTAATCCTGCACTAAATAGTTATATGATCGTAAAAATATCATTTTCTTGGTTTACTTAACTGAGAAGTGGGAGAGGAGAAAGGGTTAAACTCTAAGATCTTTAAAATCCTTTCCAGCCCTAAATTTATGACTCTGTGACACCATGCTCCCAGCTCAAAACCATTAATGAAAGTCTTGGAGAAATAACAATACCTCCTTTTCCCCAGCCCTAAGAAAAGAGAAAAGAATGTTTGCCCTTGGTAACAAAGGTCATTTACTTAACCAGCCACAATTAGTCTGTCCCTCCAGAGTTTTAAAATTCCCAATTCAGGGCTTTTTACTTTATTGCTCTTATGAAACACAAACGATGAGAAAAATGATTAGGATAAATGGCCTGCTAGTCCTTAGAAAAGCTTCCTGCTCCAGGTGGGAGGAGAAGGTTGGGGCTGATAAAGGTGGGTAGGTCCAGCTGCAGCTCAGCTGGATGCAGAGGGACCAGCTGGTGAGGGAACAGGCAACCTCTCTACTACCTTTCCCTTTCCCTCACTCCCTCTTCCTGTGCTCTATTATCCTAAGAGGGTTCACAGGAGGGAGGTTATCATAGACCTAAATGTAACCGAGAAAGAGAGGCTGACCCACAGAAGAGGAGTATAGACCTAGGACCCTGTAGACTGGGCAACAATTATTCTTTGCAGTACAGTTTTTAAGCTGGAGAGACCGAAGAGGGATGTGTCCAACAAGTGTAAAGGCTATTACTAATATTCTACCAGGAAAGCCTCCAGAGAAAAGAAATACAGTTATACTTTCTACATAGCGACTTTCCCCATCAGAGTTTCAATATATTGCAGGTTGGCCTAAGAAAGTAAATGGAGGAGCAACTAAGTGGAGCAGTAAATGGAGCACTGACCCTAGAGTCAGAAGGACCTGAGCTCAAATCGGCCCTCAGACACTGACACTATTGTGTGACCTTGGGCTAGTCACTTGACCCAAATGATTGCCTTGCTTCCCCCTGCAAAAAAAGAAAGAAATTAAATGGAAATTTGGGGGGAGTTTTGTGGAAGTCTCAAATGATACGTGAAGGCAAGTAGACGATATAGAGCCCACGACCAAATATTTAACCCAAATTTTATGATAAGGTATTGTAAACACCCCATAAATTAAAAAGAAAAAATTCAGTCTTCTTCTCTGGTATGGAAGGAGGGCCAAAAAATTTTACACAGATTTTCCAGATTGAGGAGTGCCACAGTCCTAACACCCTTAATGTGGAAGTGATAACTATAAACTGAAGCCCAGTTGAGCTTAGACAGTCAGTCAGTCAGTCAATATTTATTAAGCACCTACTATACCAGACACTGTTCTAAGCCCAGGCAACACAAAGGCAAAAATACAGTCTCTACTCTCAAGGCTGTCACAGATTAATTAAGCAACTATGTGAAAATAATCAGGATAAATAGGAAATAATCAATAAAGGAAAGGTGTTAGCATTAAGAAGAATCAGGGCAAACTTTCTTTTAGAAGGTGGGATGTTAGCTAAGACTTGAAAGAACTCATCGAAGTCAAGAAGCAGAAGTGAGAAAGGACATGGAAGGCAGCCAGAGAAAATGACCTCTCCAGGCTCAGTTTTCCCATATGTAAAATGAAAGGGTTGGGCTAAATGATCTTGATTACTTCCAGCTCTAAATCCCATGATCCTCAGTTTTTAAGTCATATTTTTAAAATGAGATTATTATGTCTATTTTCCTCAGTAGAGTAGCTTTTAAAGAATCATGGCCTAAGAAATGTTATTTGAATAACATTTTAAAATCCTCTTCTATCCGTTTTTCCATTGTTCCTACGAGGCCCAGAGACTAGTCATCACAATAAATTTAAATAGTATCTTTGACAGTTTCCATTTAACAGGATCTTCCTGTAAAGAACATTCAGGGTTCCCATGATCTTACAGGGGACAAGGTGAGAGCCATAATGTTTATAGAAGGCACTGTATCATGAGTTAATGGCAGAACATCACTTCTCTTTATTACCAACCTCAGTCTTGAATTTTGAGCCTTTTTAGAGATGGTTGTTCTTCCATTTAGGCTATTTTAGTAACCCTTTGGAAAAACTCTTAAGTTATAGTTACTTTTCCCAAAAGAAAGCATTAATGGAACTTGGGGAAGAAGAGATGTTCATGAGTCTTTGCCCCAAAACTTAGAGAAAAGCTGGTTCTTTCTGCTTCTTTGAGTAACACAAAGGAAACAGGAAGTATGCAGGAGGGAGACATTTAGTTGCATACCTATGGATGAAGGTGCCACAAGTTCATCAGACTTGACTCATCCTGGTCAGAGGAAAGAATGTCAAGCATTTGGCTTTTGAGCAAGACTGAATTACCTGAGACTTCTTAAAGCAGCTGTAGCTTTGCCCAGCTCCTACCCCACGTATCCGTTCTGACACATTTCATATGAACGCTGTGCTTCCTCTATTATATTGCAATTATTTTCTCAGTCCATATTAGGTTTTGGAAAAACAAGATACAGGCATTGTGGGGATGGAGGAGTGTCTTATATTCCACAGGAAAGCAGATATAATGCCAGTGATTAGGAAAATTACAAGGATTAAGGGAAAGGGGGGAAGGATCCAAGTCAGGATACAAATGACTGTAAATGAGAGACCAGGCCAAGTGGGGAAGTCAAAATTTTTAGCAGCACCAAAATCCAAGAGACTGAAACAGAAATGAAAAAGCAAAGGCCACAGCTAAAATCTAAAGCCAAAGTGTTCTGCAGAGAATAAGGTGGCTCACTGCCAAGAGTGTTGGCAAACTTAAATTCAGTTCAACAAGCATGTATTACTGGGCATTGTGCTGGGCATTGGATATGCAAAAATAATAACAACAAAGTCTTTCCCTTCAAAAAGCTTACGTTCTGCTGGGGCAGTGGAATTTGCAATTGAACAAGTGAAAATATGATAGTTTGAATAGGAAGAGGACACTAACAATTATGGGGGTCATGAGATGAAGAACGTGGGGACAACTAGGTGATTCAGTGGATAGAGCACAGGCCCTGAACTCAGGAGTACCTGAGTTCAAATCTAGCCTCAGACATTTGACACTTACTGTGGGCAAGTCACCGTGGGCAAGTCACCCTGGGCAAGTCACTTAACCCTAATTACCTCACACATACAGAAGAAAAGAAAAAAAGGCGGTAAAGGTAGTTGGTAAGATATGCCTGTTACAAATTCAGTGTTACAATAAAAATTGCAATAATTGTTTACATAGACCAGGTCTATTCTTAGGGATGGTCTTCAAATTCTTCTCTTTGGCTTATGCCATCCTCACTTGTTAGGGTTTTCCCTGAAAAGGTCAAAATATGGCTCATGTCTCTTCTAGTCTTGATGAAGTCTGGATGACTCCCCCATGACTTTTCAGGTTGTTCCTGGGCTCTGGTTCCGACTTGGTCCAGTAACTCAATCTCATTGAGCAGCTCTTCTCTCTACCATATTCCCCATACTGACTATTACAGACCTTTTCTCTCCTCAAGCCATCTGTGCCACTTCATCTCCTCCAGCCCAATAGAAAATTCAAGGTCTACATCTCTGAGAATATGTATCAAAGTCATGTCCTTCCCTATTATTTCAAAGCTTCTCTAGATTACGTATCATTCTCATCTTTTACTCCAGCCCCCAAAGAGGTTGCCCTTCTGCTTGCCAAGGCAAATCTCTCTACTCAAAGCATCTAGATGATGTAGTGGATAGAATGCAGGACCTGGAATCAAGAAAACTTGAAACCAAATCCAAACTGAGATACTTGCTAGCTGTGTGACTCTGGGCAAGTCACTTAAACTCCATTTGCCTCAGTTTCCTCAACTATAAAATGGAGATAATGATAGAACCTACCTCCCAGGGCGGTTGTGAAGATAAAATGAAATAATATTTGTAAAGTCACTGGTGCCTGGTACATAGTAGGTGCTTCACAAATGCTTGTTTCCTTCCTTCTAATATGCCCTGAATTTTCTTTACCACCATGGTCAATATAAAATCATTCACCTACAACATTTCATAAATTTATCAGAAGTTAATTCATTTGCTCCCACCTGGAATTTAAGCTCTGGGAAACTCTCCAAATATATCTCTTTTCTCATTTGCCAATAAGATACTTATCTCTTTTCCTAACTTTATATGACCTGAAAGGAAAGCATATTTATTACAGTTTAAAAGTATATTTGTCTTTCTTGGCCTCAGTTTCCTTCTCAGTAAATGATGGGTTGACAAATGACCTCTAAGTCCTTTCAAGTTCTTAATCTATGATCCAATGACTAGGTCAACCTATTGTAGAATTTTGTTGTGATAACTTGGTCCACTTGGCACCTAGAAAATGCTTTTTTTGTAGTACCAATAATGTTAGCTAACACTCACAGAGCATTTACTATATGCTAAGTCCTTTATAAATATTATCTCAGTTGATCTTCATAAAAACCTTGAGAAGTAGGTGCTAATATCCACATTTTACTTTTGGGGAAACTGATAGAAACAGGAGTTAAGTGACTAACCCAGGGTCACACAGCTAGTAAGCACCTGAGGCCAGACTTGAACTCAAGTTTTCTAGACTCTAGGTGCTGCATTCCATCCACTGCCCCAAAGTTTTGTACAAACTCTACATTCCACTCTCTCTTTCTCCCTACCTTCACCTCAAATATCATGGTCCTTAGAGTCAATGACTACTTGGATGGAATAGAGTGCCCCAAGGAAACCATCCTGTAAGCCATCAAAATGGCGTACAAACAAGAGGCTGACTGCATCCTTGGGGAAAGCTTGAACAGAACTCATCTTTGCCCCCAAACATGCTTCCAAGCTTCCTTATTTCTATTCCTTCTTCCTGTTAAGGGTACCACCACACAGTTTGGATTTCATCTTTAACTCTTCACTCTCTCTCACCCTACATATCCTACCAATTGCCAAATCTTGTCAATTCTACCTCCACATCATCTCTTACATATATCTCCTTTTCTCTACTCATATGTTACTGTCCTAGCTCAGGTCTGCATCACTTTTTTCCCATAGTTATTTATTTTATTTCTAATTTATGGAATAAAACAATTATTTTCATAATGAAGTATAATAAAATAGATGATTGTACAGGAAATTAGAAATCTATTATGTACAAGTTCCTCTCAAATATATAATAAAGTTATCCTGTAAATTTTTTTCCCACTCCCCCAGAGATACTTTGCACATACACAGACACACACACACATACACACACACATATATATTTGTGTGTATATGCATATATATGTGGGTGTATATATATTTGTGTGTATACATATATATTTGTATGTATATAGTATATATACTTATGTGTATACATATATATTTGGGTGTATACATACACATACATATATATTTGTATGTGTGTATACATATATGTATTTGTGTGTGTGTGTTCGTGTGTAAAATTCAAGGGCCTCCTAACTGGTCCCCTGATTTGAATTTCTTCCAACTATAACTCAACCTCCACATAATTGTCAAAGCAATTTTCCTAAAGTGCTGCTCTGACCATGTCACACCCTACTTGATGAACTCCTGTGGCTCCCTAGGACCTAAAGGACACAATATAAGCTCCTCTAGTTGGTATCTGAAACTCTTCATGATCTGTTTCTTTTCTGTCTTTCCAGGTGACTTTGCACAGCCCTGCCTCACTTAAGTCCAATTTATTTGCAATGCATGGCCTCACCTTCTCCAAGGTAACACTCCATTTCTCCTGTATGTATCTTCTGTGCACTGTTTAATATAAGTTGTCTCTCCCATTTCAATGTAAGCTCCTTGAGGACAGGAATGTGTCTTTCTTTGTTCCTCTAAAGCTTAGCACAGTGCCTGATACATAATAAGTGCCTGTTGATTAATTGGTACATAGTAAGCACTTACTAAATGCTTTTTCATTCATTCATTAAGTATTGCATCTAAGAGGGAAGTTGAAAGTATGTTAAGCATCATTCATTCAACCGGGTACCTACTCCAATGGGAAGAAATTGTTTGTTGTTTGTCATTCAGGAAGAGGACCAATGATATCAGGAGGGTGACATTCACTAGCAAGTGCATTGGTTTTAAGTAAGGCAGGGCTATGCAAAGTCATCAGCCCCACTTTCTCCTCCAGAGTCATAGGAGTCCATTGGTAAGACACATAGGTCTGGACAACTGGCGATGGCCCAGGTGTAGTGGAAGACCTTGTTCTTCTTAAGCTAAGGTCTTTCCCCAGTTTCAATTTGTCTGAGACGACACGCATTCAGTAGTTAAAAGCTAGGTAAGAATTGAGGCAAAAGTTGACCTAGTTTGCCTTCTCAAAAGAGCCAATCTGAGAGAGGAAGACCCTCAGAGTTTCTCCTGCTGATTACAACATGCTGGCCACAGCCAAGAGGATAATGCCTTTTGATAGGGGAGAAATGGAGATGCAGTGTGCAATTAGGCAGGATACAATCAAGAGCACCTTGGCTCAGACCAAGAGAGCTCTCTGGAGTTAAAGATCCATGAACAACTTGTCCTAGGACAGTAACACTGAGGAATCTTCTGCTGGTTAAAGGGCCCGTTGGAAGCCAGGGCCACTGTCCTGACCAGAAGCCAAATTCCAGCATTCACTTTCTCATTGTTGTAAATACCCTTGAGAGCATAGTCAACTCCACCAAGGTCAACTCCTATTGTATTTATTCTTCTGAAGGCTCTACAGTTTTATCTGAGCAAACAGAATATACATATGAGAAAGACTTTAGAACATTTTAAGAGTAATATAAAACAGGTACAAATTAACTTAGTGTACACGGAACAACAAGATACTGAGAAACTAAATAACCAATTGAATTGGGGTGAATGAATCCAAGTTTTGTAGCATTGCTCTGACACTGAAAAGCCTGAGAATAAAAAGCTTATTTTAATCCCTCTGCAATTCTGTTTTAAATTCTCAAATTATTGCTGGTGTCTGCAAAGTATGCTCATTGATTAAGTCTTGTGAAAAGTGGAGCTCTTAAGATGTCATAAAAAACATCTCAAGGGTTCATAGTCTTGGATGGAGTAATGAGGACATCATAGCTCTAAATTATAAGGATCCAGCCTCTAATGAATATTTTGCCTTGCCCCAAGTAATCAGCATCAAGAAATCAGACAGACACACCTAAATGTTACCTTTCTCTTCTCTAAAAAGTCTGATTTGGACCCAAAGCCAGTGGGTCTGTGTTTATTTTTAAACCTGTGTCCAGAGTTTGCTTTTATTTTGTTCCTATCATTATTCTTTGACCACCACACATTAAGGGCTGCAAGACACTTATTTTGATAAGAAGATTGGAAGAATATATTTTTTTGCTGAAGGTGCCTGTGAGTATTTGTTGCATAGCTCCATCTTGATAAAACAGGGGTAGATTGCTTCATTGAGTAGGGAAAAAAAAATCCTGATCATTCCAAACACTCCAAGTATCCTGGTCAGGTCTCCACAGATCTTCCAACACCTGTTTGCCCTATTCCACCCATTGTGTTTGTCTCTTTCACTGCCGCATTTGGAATGTGTTTTACAGTCCTGTGCCTCTGCTGAGAGGATCATCTATTTAGGGATGTCATAGACCCTAAAGGTCATGGAATCCAACCCTCTTATTTTACAGATTTACCACCTGAAGTCCTAAGAGGTTTAGTAATTTGCCAAAACAAATCCACATAGTAAATAGCAGAGCTAAGAGTCGAATGGAGGTAGAGTTATCTAGAGCTCAAGACTTAGAGTCAGGAATACAATAGTTCAAATCTTGCTTCAGATGCTTGCAAGATGTATGATCCTGGGCAAGTCACTTAAATTCACTCATACTCTATTCACACAGCTGTAAAAGAGGAAATATACTAGTACCTCCCATCAATGACCAGAGTTGTTGCAAAGATCAATAGATATGTATTTAAAGTGCTTTGCAATGCTCAAAGTGTTATAAAAAGATTAGTTATTACTCTAGGGAGATAGCTTAGCATAGTGGATGGAGTGTTAGATTTGGAATCAGAAGGACCCGAGTTCTAATCTTGTCTCAGACATTTACTATCTCTGTGACCTTGGGAAAGTTATTTAACTTCTTTCAGCCACAGCTTCCTCATCTGCAAAGCAAGGGGATGATGACAATAGTATCTACCTCCGAGGATTTTTGTACTAAATGAGATAATATGTAGAAAATGCTTTGCCAACCTTAAAGCACTACATAAATATTAGCTATTACTGTTGATTTTATCCATTCATATAGTTTCAATTACTATCTTAGGTAACTACTAAATGGAAATCTCTTTGGATACCATTTCTCTATGTTCTATGCTCATAAGCTAAATATTTTAGTCTCCCACTAATTGATTCCTTTCACCACCCCAAGTTATATCACATTCCTTTCATCATAGCCTATCTTGTATTTTCCACTATGGCCAAAATATTATTTTGCTAAAAATTTCCACCCAAGACTCACTCCTGATTTTTAATCTTTTTATATCTCATTGCCCCAACTCATACTTCACTCCCTTAAACACTCTCTCTCTGCAAAGCTGTCCCAAAATAATTAGTGTTGGTAACTCCTCTCAATCTAATCATCATAAATATATATGTGTGTATGTATATATTTATATGTGCATATGCATATGCACACGCATGCACATATATCCATGCATGTGCGTGCATATGCACATATACATGTGTGCATGTATGTGTGTGTGTTTGCCAGAGCCATCTCAGAACACTCCTTAAAACCAGATTGTTAAATTTTCAGGGTAAAAATTTATATCTCAGAAATTGGCAAAGATTGATTTATTGTTTTGCTAAGCATTTAGATTTAAGAAAGTGATGGAGAAAATGTCAATAACATAGATTAAATTTTAAAATGTCCTGCATGATTTTTTTGAGGGAGCTACTGTTAAACATTTACCAGCACACCATTGCAAATATGTATGGATATGCATATACACAGAGATGCCCTTATTCATTCCTAATTATGTAGCCCATGACAAACAGCTCTAGAATCACCTGGACCTATGGCCATTCTTCAAGAGCCTTTTCATGAATGGATCACCTCTATGGCTCATTTTTCCCCTACCCAGATAAATAGGAGAACTTCTGAGATGAACTCATGCATGAGTCATCCAGGACTAGTCCTGACAGCAAACCAAAGGCTACCAACAGGTTGAGAAGCATAGAATATTTATGTAGGACAGAAAGACACAGTACAGCAACAGAAAGCAATCTCTGTCCACATTCCCAATAAATAGTATCATCCTCTCCCTGTGATCCCCTCCTCCAACAAGTTTGGGTCTTAAACTCCCTTCAGATATTCATGCTTCTGATAAGGAAGGTTTGAGTAAAGTCTCTCTGTAGTTAGAATGGGGGAGGAAGGCATGAAAAAACTTCAGTTAAAGAAGCACTTGGGTTCAGTCCTTCTAGCTTGCTCAAGATAGTAAATCAAAAAGCATGTATTAAATGCAGTGGATTACAGCACCAGACCTGGAAGAAGGAAGGCCTGATTTCAAATCCTGCCTCAGACTTGCTATCTGACCCTGGGCAAGTCATTTAACACCTATTTCCCTCAGTTGTTCATCAGCAAAATGGGGACACGATAGGGGAAGGAAATGGCAAATCATTGCAGTATCTTCGCCTAGGAAAATTTCATGGTCTGTCCATGGAGTCACATAGAGTTGGACACAACTGAAACAACAAAATGCATTTTGCTCCACCTGCTTCAAGTTCATTCCGTAGATGCCTGGCAACGAGAATCTTTGCTGCCACTGCTCCCTGGCCTCCAGACTCCACTATCCACAGACTCCTCATCTCCATGGCTTTCCTATATCTTCTCAAAAAGATTTCTGTTGTTGTAGGAGTAGTATGGTTGTAAGTAATATTTATATAGTGCCTACTCTATAAATATTACATAAGTAATACTATTGTATAAGCGCTTACAAAGATTACCTCACTTAATCTTCACAACCACCCTAGGAGATAGGTGCTATTATATCCCCCATTTTACAAATGAGGAAACTGAGATAAACAATTGAATGACAGATGATAAATGTCTAAAGCCATGTTTGAACTCAGGTCTTCCTGACTCCAGGCCCAGCATTCTGTCCACTGCACCGCTTCACTGCTTCTAACGAATAGCTATGTTATCGGATCAAAGCCTGATGGGAAATGAACTAACTTCTTTATTTCCTCCAGTGAACATTCTTTTGGTATTCTCGAACATGCATGAACATGCTTTTGGCAAATGACAACATGGTACACTGTAAAAAGCAATGGATTGGCAGTTGGTAGACCTGGATTCAAATCCTGCCTTACCATCTATGCAACCAAGAGCAAGTCTCCTCGTTTCCTCAAGAAAACCAAACCAAACCAGAGTTTCCTATCCTTTGAAATGAGAAGATTGAATTAAATTACAGTTAAGATTCCTTCTACCTCTGGATCTATGTTCTTGTGGTCCTGGATAGCATAGAACTTTTTCCATCAACCCTGCCTGTTATATCTGAGATTTAAGGTTAGGAACTTATGTACTTATTTATGTACATATCTTAGTGTATGTTTGGGGAGAACAGAAGCATGGATTTCAGGTTCCTATACTTCTTCACTTCTTTATCTTCAAGAGGGATATTAGACTTGGAGTTATACCTATTACACTTCGGATATTTGCAGTCTAAGGGTTTGATTCTTTGAGAAGGGAGTATGTCAGGGTCTCAGGGTAGAAGATTCTTTCCCTAGTCACTCTTGGGATGGAAGTATTTCCACTCCAGACCTAGAGGGTAACAGCTTAATCTTAGTTTAGTTCCCCTCCCAACATTTATAATACAAAAAACAATCATGTTTTCCTACACATAGAAGGAACCACCAAACCCAACTGGTCAGGGATGTGGCTACATATCCTTTTAAATAATCTATAGATGTTTTATAGTAATCTATAAGATTATTTTAATAATACAATATATTAATTCATGTAAATCACTGTTATGTGATTTTGCATACACTCATGTATATGTATATGTGTTTATGCATGTGTATATATCCATGTGTGGAGATGTGGAGAAAACAGAGGAAGACTGAAAGATCTTCCATTTCCTCAGTGTGAGTGCACATACCAATAACAAATTAGAATCCTTTTTCTCCTTATATAATTCTTACTTATATTCTCCCCATAAATCTTCCATTGAGAATCAACCCAGCTCTCTAATGCCATCTTCTTTTTCTTTCAGTATTTCAGTGCTACAAATGTACTCTGGAGATATTCTATTGTCTTTCATTCTCCATACCCAACTGGCCCACATCTGCATTCATTCATATATATCTTCCATGAAGCCCCTTTTTTGCCAGCATTTCTGGTCTGTGGGTGAGATGTTGGCAAGTGTTTGCCCATCCAGAAAAGTTTTATTGTCAAAGGTCCTTATTTCTTAAAGTCTATAAACTTAAAGTACTTCCTCTTGATGGACAAGAGGAATTATTCCCTGATTTAGTATGGTCAGTGCAATCAAACTATAACCCTCAATTAATTTCTTGGATGGAAGTAGGTAGAAACACACACCTGGGCGAGAGGTTGTCATGTCCATGCATGTGCCTAGACTTCATTTCTTTTTACAGTTACCAGAGACGTAACGGTGGGAGAAGTTCATTTTTAGACATTTTGGAGGTTATTTCAATGATTGTTGCCTTGTGTTTAAAGTTTCTTCAGTGTAGTTTTCCAATCAATCCATGATTTTAAATGAAGTGGTTGGGTTTTGATCACAAAAATTGCAATAAACAAAATATTTTAGATTTAACCACCCTTGACCAAGCTGACTACCTGAAGAAACTGTGTGACCCTGGGCAAGTCATTTAAACTCTCTAAGCCTCAGTTTCCTATCTATAAAATGGTAGCATTTACCTCCTGGGCCTGTGGTGAGAATCAAATGAGATGATAATTGTAAAGTGTTTTGCAAATCTCAAAGTACAGCATTAATGCTATCTATTAATTTGTGTCGTTCAGTCATATCTGACTCTTCATGACTCCATTTGGAGTTTTCTTAGCAAAGATGCTGGAGTGGTTTTATTTAAATTTATTCTATCGAAGAATACATATATATTAGACACTTATGTCCTTTTATTGATCTTCAAAGGAGGATATAGATATTTAATTATTCCACTGTAGATTGGGAAAAGCTGCTTACCGTAATTTTTTTTTGGCATGCAAAGTCACAGCTTTGTATACCCACCCAACATCTTCCAATTACCCTTTGAGTTGCCTTATAAATTTTCTGTGATATTGGTATTTAAGGGTTCAAAGCCATATAACAAAACCAAGAGAATATATATTTGAGAAATTATGGCATGTTTTCAGTGATCCTAATTATATCTTTTTGGTAACTATATTTCAAAAACAATACATACTGTGTGTATCAGTGGTAATTACAACTGTTTTCTGGGTAGATGCTTAAGTTTGTCTTTACAATGTATTGTATTTAGAGACAGAAGTGATATTTGAAATCATTTACTCCAACTCATTCATTACACACATGAGGAAACTGAGGCACCTGGAAAAGGATTGCCCAGGGTCACATGGGTAGTAAGTATCAGAGCTGGCATTCTAACCCAGAATCTCTGACTCTAAATCCAGTGCTGGTCGGACGTACCATAACACACATGGTTTGTCCCATTTTCCTCATGACTAAGCAAGTTGCTTAGACTGTAAAACCTCCTAATATCTACTCTTTCCTTTGTCTCTTCCCACAATGCCCAACAGAGTGCTCACTGTGGGCACTTTTGAAATGTATGCCCTCAAGCGTTCCAACTTTATAAAACTCTCCCAAAGAAAAGTGCCAAGGACAAGGAACTAAGTGTATGAGGTGGGGGAGAGGGAGGGGCTGGGTAATAAGAGTTCTGACCCAGAGTCATTAATCTCAAAGCAGAGCTGCTCTCTGCACTGACCATAGCTATCAGGGCAGTAATAACTGCCAGTTAGGAATATCATTGTTAACTGTGGAAGTGACTATCTAAAAGAGGGCTCCCTTCAGAGGGGAAGAGGAAATGGAAGGAATTGGAAGAAAAAAGGGGAAAGACAATGAAAAGGCTAAATATCACCAAAGAGATAATTTTAGAGAAGATTAATGGGAGTACACAGAAAATTTTTAAGGAACAAAAGGAAGCCATTCATAGTGAAAGCTATATGTGTATGTCTGTACAATGCGCACACACACACAGAATATAAGGGTAGCAAGTTGGCACAATCGATAGAGTGCCAGGCCTGGAATCAGGAAGGCTTAAGTTCAAATCTGACCTCAGACATTTGCTAGCTGTGTGACCCTGGGCAAGTCACTTAACCCTGTTTGCCTCAGTTTCCTCATCTATAAAATGAGCTGGAGAAGGAAATGGCAAACTCCTCCAGAATCTGCCAAAAATAAAAAATTTGTCAAGGAAAGACTCAAATGGGCTCCTGAAGAGTCGGACACAACTAAAAACAACCAAATAATTCTCCAAATAACAGCTGGGTGATATATCTGTAGCTGGAAACTGAATGGAGTTTCATTCGTTTTAATCAAAGGATTTACATAAGTGAATGCAAATATCTTAGAGCTCAGGTTCTGCTAACATTTCCCTTGAGGACTAGTCAGGGTGTGTCATTGGAAAAACAGTGTTTCAGCCCTTTTCTGTCTGCTGGCATGAATGGAGGCCACAGTTGTCATTTCTCCCCATCTCACACACACAAGGGCCAACTTGATTTAGAATCATTCCAGCCTGCAACACTTAACAATTTTGCTTGAGGGGCAGGGTGAGGGGCGGTAGTTCTACTGAATTGCCTGTGACTTTAAAAAGAAGAGGATTACCCAGAAAGGAGCTCTCACTTGCTTGGCCTGTTGAGACCCATTCCTCCTGAACTTAAAAACAGAGCAAATAAGCTACCATCACAACTTTGGGTGGGTACCTCAACTCATATTCAGAATCTGTTGGTCTTAAGTTAACTTCTTTTTCCTTCTTTTTTCTTTTACTGTATTTCCAGAAACAATAGTCTATAGAAATCAATTTTACAGGAAGTTATACTGCTGATGAGGGAAAACCTATTTCTTTCTCCTCTGTCTCTCAATGGAGATTGATCTATTGATGGCCACATCACTGTCCTGCTGGTGATATCACAAAGGACACAGAGTTAGGAATAACTAACATCCTGGTCTGCTGGTCAGAGGTTTGTTTCAAATAATTACAATTCTGGACCAAAATCTGAATAATCTAGATATCAAAGGCCAATATTTTTGTGCCATCAATATTAATGATGTAGAACATGTCATAAAGTAATTGCATTTTACCAGCAATTATTAAGAAGAATCCCAGGATTTCATATAGAATTTGCATACATTTTCTCCTCTCTTTAAGGAAACAAATTATCATAGTGTCTTTGTAAATACTCTCTTGTTCTGTGTTGTTCAGTCATTTTCAGGCATTTCGGATGCTTTGTGACCCCATTGGAAGTTTTCTTGGCAAAGATACTGGAATGGTTTGCTATTTCCTTCTCCAGCTCATTTTACAGATAAGGAAGCTGAGGCAAATAAGGTTAAGTGATTTGCCCAAAAATAGGTATAGTGCAGTGCCTAAAGTCAGGAAGAACTATTTACTTGATAAGAATGTAATTACATAGATAGGCAGATAGGCAGATAGATAGATAGATAGATAGATAGATAGGCAGATAGGCAGATAGATAGATAGATAGATAGATGTACACTCATATGGTGTATATGTTTGGGGAAGTAAGGGTTGTTTAGGGAGGACAAGTCACTTAACTTCTTGTGACCTGAATTTTCTCATATGTTGGGTTTAGATGGTTAATGAGGAATCTACTTTCCAACTCTAAATCTATGAACCTAGTTGGTATGGACAAAGTCTTGGTGTTTGATAAATGTATGATAAACTACATTGATTTGGAAATCTCATATCACAATATCACTTAAAAGATCCCTTCCCATAAGTAGCCCAGATGCATGGATGTGTGGTTGGCCTTTTAGAATCTAACCCTTCAATCTTTGGATTGCAAGCCTTGCAGGGGCTCCATGGGTCAACTTCATCCAAGAGGGTCAACTCCACAAAACAAGATACCCCTCCCTAAGCTCATCACCATCATGCTGCTGACTGAAGCCTTGATACCACCTCATTCAGTTTCCTCTCTCTGATTAAATGGCTAGAGGGTGAAGAACCAAACTTCTCCCAATGCCTTTGTAGTAACTGGATTTTCAGGCCCACTCCATTCTGCATCTACTACTTGGCATATCATCAACTCTGTGGAACACCCTGCTTTGCCCTTTTCTCCTTTCCTGTCTCCTTTTGTGTTTTTGTCTTTCCCCTTTAGACTATAAACTCCCTGAAAGCAGGGACTGCCTTTTTATTAATTGCATCCCCAGCACTTACCACAGTAAGTGTTGGGTACATAATTGGCACTTGATATTTATTGGATTGGATATATGTGTGAATGAGGGTATATGGGGTAAAAATAACTTAATCTCAGAGAGGAATAGGAGGCAGGCAAGAAAGAACAGGAAAAACCTCCCTCAGAAGGTAGAAGGTGAGGTAATTCCAAAGGCCAGAAGGTGGGAATGAGAAGGGAGAACATTCATATGCCGTATGATATGACTGAATACAACTATCTTACCATAAAAATATAAATCACTAACTCATGGGCAAAAAGCAGACATTGGAAGAATGAGGTATAGAAAAAAGTAAAGCTTTATTAGAAGACAGGGGAGATGTTTCATCTAAGGAGACTAACACAGAGAGATGGCCCACCTATGAAAGAGGGAACTGGGTAGTGAAAGGTAGAATTAGGTGCCTTAGGGACTTTTAAGAGGAAGTATCCAAAAGGGCAGCTAGGTGGCACAATGGATGAAGTGCCAGGCTTGGAGTCAGGGAGACTCATCTTCATGAGTTCAAATCTGACCTCAGATACTTACTAGCTGTGTGATCCTGGGCAGGTCATTTAATCCTGTTTGTCTAAGTTACTTTATCTGTAAAATGAGCTGGAGAAGGAAATGGCAAACCACGCCCGCATCTTTGCCAAGAAAACCCTGAATGAAGTCACTCTAAGAGTCAGATATTATTGATCAGCAAAACAAAATCCAAAAGGTCAGAAGGGAAGTGAGAGGATACTGAAGATAACAGTTTTGCCTGTAAGTGGCTCTTGTTGAGAGGACTTGGCTGGAACTGTTGGGATTGAGATGGCGTTGCAAAGGAGTGGGAGCGTCCCTACTGGAGTTCTTTGTCTTGATGTAAAAAGTTTATCCTGACTATCAGAGGAGTGATGGATTTCCTACCTAGATTTTGACACAGTTAATTGATTTCCTCAAAATGGCTATACTCACAGACTTTGTAGCAACCCAAAGGAGGTGCCATAATCTTTCAACGAAGTGGATATTTGTTTTGGTTCCTCCATCCCAACACAATTATGCCATTAGGTGGACTAGGCTGATTCATATGCCCATGACTTGCCCAGAGGGCAGCCCTGGCTATGTCCCTGCATGCCTACTATCTGTCAAATGATGTTCTGATGGGTCATCCTATTCTTTGATATTGGTAATCTACATTGACTAGCACACCCTCAGTGACTTCAAGAGTGGCACATAAACAATCATGGCAGCCACACTTTAGTTGTACCAAAGCTGGCAAGAATGACTAGATTGCTGTAATGAAACTGGTTAGCAGTAGAATAAAAAAATTATTTACTATAACATGTGATTATCTTAAATGGTATAATTATAAAAAACCAACCATTCCACACATAGAAATGCCTGAGAAATTATTTTAAAAATTCTTAACTTTTGAACTGTAGGGGTAAAAATGTTTTTCTCTTAGTTTATTTTGTTTGGGGGGCAGGAAGATCAACCCTATTGAGCTTTGCAGCTTTAGCGTTACTATTGTTAGTCAGCTAATCTGTATCCATGATCAACAAGATGGCAAAAACACGGTAATCAAAGGAGAGGAAAGAACTTGGCTGACTTTCCCTACAGCAGGATCACAGAACTTCAAACCCAGCCAGGTCCTTCAGCCTGAGGGTAGCTCCTCCCAATACTAATAAGCAAGAACCTGACCCATGGGCCAGCCACCTTTCAAAGGCTACAGTGGTGTTATAATGTTTTTTAGCAACATCTATGAAAACCTTTAAAATTTCTATTTTAAACTAATAACCGAGAGTTGCTAAGAGAGTTGAGTGGGGCCTAAAAGGAAAGCAGATAACTGCCAGGTAGAACATGGCTTAAATAAATGATGGGGTATAATGTAGAAATGAAGAAAGAAATCACTGAAAAGCTAACAAGTCTGCTAAACCAGCCCATACTTAGACTTCATTTAGATGGATCTGTGATCTCATTGTTACAAGCATTCTTCCACTTGTGAATGTCAAGAATCTTGTCTCTCTCTTTCCATAAATCCTGCATAGGGGTTCCCTCCAGGGTCCCTAGGACCCCGTGCATGCACTTTTACCAGTGCATCACTTAGGCTGTCCATTTGTTGGTTTTCACCTTCACTACCTTGTTGGTCAAGTATTATACTGACTGTACTAGTGACTTAACCATTTCTAAACCCAAAGTGGGAATTTCAGACATCACGTCAAACCAAGGAGCAAAATATTTCTGATAATGATGATGATAGCAAGCATTTATATAACACTGTGAGGTTTGCAAAGTATTTCACACATGTATACTCCCATTTGATTCTCATAACAACCCTGGATGGTAGCTGCTATAATTGTCCACATTTTACAGCTGAGGAAACTGAAGCTGACAAAAGCTAAGTGGCTTGCCCAGGCTCACACAACTAGGAAATATCTGTGGCAGGGTTTGAACTGGGTTCTTGTTAGCTCCCAGTCTAACATTCTTTCCACTGTTTCATAAGTTGCCTTTTAAGATATTTTTTATTTGTGTTTTGGATTCATTTATATTTTTGAGGAGTCTTTTTGAACCCTGTCAAATCCCACTTCAGTGAAGCCTCCAACACATGGGGCTTCCCTTTCCCAACACACACACCTTCCTGATCCTTGTATGAGAGGGAAAGTCACTCCCACCCTTTATAGGGTGAAGAACAAACAGTAGTATATATGAGATTTTTGGCTGAGATGTGTGATGTATAACCTATATCAGATTGCCATCTTGGAGAGAGCAGAGGCAAGGGAGGGAGAAAAGTTTGGAACTCAAAATCTTTCATGTAATGAATGTTGAAAATTGTCTTAACATGTAATTGGGAAAAAAAATACTATTAAATTTTTTAAAAAGAAAAACAAGATAATTTTTTAAAGTTGTGTACAGAGTACACAATTATGCATAACACCTGTGAAACAGCCTTTTGGGGGGCTCTGATGGGAGAGAGAGCAGAGGGATGGGTCAGATACAACTGTGCATCGTTACTAGTAGAGAAAAGGACACACCCACCCCGTACGTTCCTAAGAGGAAAGTCCAAGCCCTGGGTTTGATCCTGCCTTCTCCCTGTCTACCTTGTTACTTGACCACAATCCAAATAGTAGCAAAGGTATCTATTAAGTGATGTTAGTAAAGTGATGTTTATGATGAGCAGAATATGGTTTTTTATTTGTTCCAAACTAAAGTTTGATTGAGCAATGATGGTTCATTCGCTGAGACTGTCTTAATAGACTTGCAGACTTAGATGGATATTACCTTATCTTGGTGAATATTCCTACCAATGCGTCCAATACACGCTCTCCTTATCTTCTGTCCTATGCAAATCTTCTTCTGGTCCTTCTTTAAATCCTCCACCCAAAATGCTGGAGTCCTGCTACTCTATCTCTTGATATTTCATCAATATTAAAGGAACACATAGACAATCCATGAGTCATCCTTCCATCTATATGAATTTAAGAAAGTCAACATTGGAGCAATCTTGGAAGTCAGTGTTGGATGTGTGGCAGAAATACAAGCATGTTAATATACTGTTGGTGAAGATTGGTGCTACTCCAAACATTCCAGAAAACAATATGGAATTACACCTTTAAAAAAACTGACTAAATGTCTTCATCCTTTGACCTCGGTATATTTATATACCTCCAATCCCAAAGGATTTCAAGTAATGAACGTTGAAAGCAGCACTTTTTTATAGCAAAAAAGAATTGGAAACAAAGTAGATGTTCACTAGAGAGTTGCTAAAGAGATTGTGATATATAATGGAATATTAGTGGGCCATAAAAAATTATGAATATGAAGAATTCAGAGAAGCATAAAAGATTGTCTCTGAACTTATAGAGAGTAAAGTAAGGACCAGGAAAACATTGTATACACTGACCACAAGGTAAATGGAATGAATGAATGAATAGGATGAATGAATGAATGAATAGGATGAATGAATGAATAT